>JAFBJU010000683.1:576467-909854 GCA_016785305.1 Colistium nudipinnis | reverse complement strand
GTTACGAACCTTGAGGCTGCTCATTTGAACCATTGTTTGAATTTGTTGTTCTTTATACAGTCGTTCTGTGTCCTGCTGCTGCTGTTTTGTGGATTGGGTTGGCGCTGACTGGGGATTGCCGGCTGCACTCTGGCCTTCCGTTCTCTCCCTTTCCCTGGGGAATAAACACACTGCAACTACTGACTCCACCAGGGCCCCAAGATAAAAAACAGATACTCTCAGAGCTTACAGTGAAAATATATGAATTCAAAGTTCTGTTTTTATATAAATATAAAAAAAATATATATATGAAAGAATATATTTTTGAGTATATTGCCTTTGTGTCAGTTGGGTTTTTAAGTTATAGTCACTAAGAAGGTCAATGCTAAACATAATCAATGTCCTTACCTCACCTTTTCCAATATTTCTGAAAGAGGGGTTTTTGAAGTGTTTTGTCCTTAAGTGTCATACAATTTCCCACTCAATCTTGCTTTTGTTCACGCTTAAGAGACATGTTTACAGTTCACATCATGCTGATCGAGGGCTTGTGTCCTCCTCACTGGGATGATTCCACACTACTTGGAGCTGGCTCATCACTGGATTACTTATCAACCATTTACCATGAATCCATTCCACCCACTATAGGCAGGTGGAGGGGTCCTGATCACATCCAGCGCAATCACTTCAGCTGAGGCCAGAAGGCTGCTGCGGAGACCATACCTCTGTCTCACCACCTGCTCCAGGCCTCTCATCTTCTCCATCTGACGTCGCAGTAGCACCATCTCCTTCTGCACCATCTCCTCCTGTCTGCGTGCCTCCCGCTTCTTCCTCCTCTCCTGCTGTCGCTCCCTTATCTTCGCCTCCTCCCTGGCCAACCGCTGAGCCTCCTTCTCCATCTGCAGCCGCTGCCTCTCAGCATCTCGCCGGGCCCTGTTTTCTCGCACCTTCAGCGGCAATTGGTGGCAATCAGTGAAAAGGAGAACGCGACTCGGGTGGCCACATCGTCACAGTTAATTTGCATCTCTTGTGCCGATCGAGAGTCAAGTACCTGCTTCTGTCGTGCTTCCATGGTGATGAGCGGGTCTCTGAACTTCTTCCTGGTTTGCCCAACATCCAGCACCAGTTCCTCCATCATCCCAGAGTCCAACACCTTTTGCTCCATGAGGTCTTGAAGGAAGGTGTGAACCTCACTGTGCTCCTCTTCCTCAGCCAGGCAGTTGTAGAGGTCTACGGGGATGTGTGCAATTGAGTAAAAAAGCATTAAATCACACCCAAGGACTTTTTAAAGGACTGTATTAATGATATAATTTTTTTTAAACAAGTGACAACATGCTTTTTTTTTTACCATCAAAGTTGTCGTAGATCACGGTGGTAGGCTCAATACATGCCAGTGCAGAAGGATCTTTCCTGTCAGCCGAGAGCTCAAAGTCACCTTCCTCCTCCGTCTCCAACTTGCTGCCCAGCCAAGCATGAAGAACAGCCTGAGCTGCAAAAAGCAACAACCCAAATGTCATTGTTTGGCCTATCGCTGCACAGGGCCAACGCTCTAATATTTGCTTCCTTTCACTATTTGACTTACCTTCGCTGTAAGACTCATTGTGATCTCTTAACTGGTCAGAGCTCGACAGCCGTACAGCCAGACTGCCGCTCACTGAATGAGGTTTTTTGCTGGGGAAAACTTCCGTCACGGCCAATTCGGAAGCCGCCTCCACTTGCTTTGGGCAAGGAAATGTCGTCATAAAACAACCAGTATGATGAAAAATACAGATCAAGGTGTGGCTAAAAGGGGTAGATACAATTGAAATATTTTTGAAACAATACTCTAATCTTAAATTAGCATGATTTTCAATTATTATTGATGTCTGTTATGCTTTAAAAATGGAATCGTAATAGCGGATGCCAAATATTGCATTCAGTCTTACATTTCAGAACAAAATGTGTGATTTTTCTTCTTTAAAAAGAGGGAAACCAACACTTTAAGCCACATCTGTACACAGCTGCACCAACAAACAAGTCCCCCTCACCTGTCTCCACTGGTCAATATCAGCATTCCTCACATGCACCTGTTATCGGAAGAAGAAATAATGTCAAGTGTGTTAATATTGTTTGTAAGTGAGACTACAGGGGCCATGGTCACCTTTGCATGCTTGAAGATGTCAGGACAAGAGGAGACCTTGAACGGCAGGTGTATTGGTGTGCAAATTGAGGGCAGAGCCAATTCCTATTGCCTGCAGATTATTTCCCAGGAAAGCTTAGCCAAATTACTTCCAAAATCCTTTTCCCAGACATATAAGAGCGAGTCACCTTTCTCTATCCGAGGCTGCATGCGTGTCAGTATCTCAGAGACTGTCCCCCTTCACATGTGTGTATCAGTTTAACATTCCTCTGAATACTTTACTTACCTTTCCTGTAGTTGCTTTACTCTTCCCGAGGCGCGTCAAACGAAACAGCTGAGGATTATGACCTCGGACAGTCATCATTTGTTTATTAATAGTGTTCCTCCTCAACGATGTAGTCCGTGCATTCGTTACATCACATATGACCGCAAACATGCAACAAAAATAAAGTAAACTTAAAAAATAAGTGGATATCAACAAATAAGGGTATCAGAAGCTAATACAAAGAACTTTAACAAACTGCCATCGAACTGCTAACACTCTGTGCCCCACTGAGTTCTGGGTAACGTGGTAAACCCCACCACATTTCCTTGCGTGATCGCTGTACCATCGAAGCGTTTTAGGACTACATGTCCCTATATGCGATGTTTGTGGTTCAGGCGTCTCCCAGGTAACTATAGCAACTGTGCCTTCTCAGGTTAGCAACAGTCCTAAAATTGCGCTCATAACGTTAAAGAATATGAAATTAGGATTAAACTAACATCAACAAAAACAGGTTGTAGTGTTTGTTTTTGCTGTATAGCAACGCCTTTGTTTAAAAAAAGGAGAACACAACTATTTGATAGTTTAGAAATGTCACTGTGATGACGACATCATTCTGCGACTTTTTAATTATGTGAGTTTTGAGGGTTAGCGAAAGAAAGACCACTCCGACTTTAAATGATTAATACTTAAACCTGGCACATTACTAGTTGTGTAGATTTTTTATGGTTTATAGTTGTTTTTTTTACCGCATCTAAACTCTGCTAAAGCGTGTATAAAGTCGCACTATCGGAAGTGTATTGCATCGCTAGCAGCGTGGCTAATTCACGTGCGTACTACAGTCCGTGCTTGTAGCATTAGCTAACCGTTGTCTTCCGCTATCAGGCGACATTAAAGGACTTTCAAACAACGTAGTGTAGCTATTTATTGTCCCATTTCGACTGCAGCCACTCGTATGGCAGGCAGCAGGATGAAGCTGGAGCTGTCCCGGGTGGTTCAGGGCAGCAGTCGACTGGGTGTCCTGACGGGGCTCGGCAGGACAGGACAGCACTCCCTGGACATCCCAGGTTGTCTTCTGTACACACACTGTGGTGCCGTCCCCCATCTCACCCAGGACACGCTGCACACCCTGAGCAACCTGCCCTCCGTCACACAGGTCACCCTGTCTAATGTGTAGGTTAAACTCACTACACACACATATACCTAAATACACAGTGAAATATGATGTATGATCCATCTCTATCTCTTGTCCTTACAGAGCAGAGCACCAGGAGGTATTGGAGGAGTTTAAGAACGGTTTCAGGAAGTTTGCAGGTACTTATTTTACCCACAGTTTGGATGCATCTTTTCCTCTTTGTCGATGTTAAGTCTGAGGAGCTGAATAAACAACAGAGATAAGTCTTAAATTATGATACCTGGTCCTAATAGTGTAGTCAGTGTTGATTAAAGCTAGGAAATGTTGAAGGTTTGTATTAATATCAATGCAGCAAAGCTTTATTACAGCTGCCTAATAAAGGTACCAAACCACAAAGGTGTACTCGATATATACAGAAGCTTTTAAACACGTTTTCATTGTTCCAGATGTGATGACAAACTAGGGGATACAAATTCCAATGGCTTAAATGGAGAGAATTACGTTTTATGTCCTAAATATGCAGTATGTTGAGTTCTTTGATTTAAAAAAAAAAAAAAAAAAAAAAAATCATTTGCTCAGTGAATGTGACCAAAAGTTAGTGCTGTTCTTCGATGCCCTCAAATAATGGCCTCATTTGGCTTTGCTGTATGTCAGTGGCAGTGGTACTAAGCTTTAGTCTGCCTCAGACGAACAAAATTCAAATTAGAAATGTAATAACTGCAGCGTCACTTGTTGTAGACAGTGAGGGGATTATTGCAGTGCTGTCTCTAAAGTCCCAGAAGGGAAGAGTAGTGATTGAATAATTAGAAATAATAATAGTATTTGATGCCTTTTGTTTTCTCACCTTTCGTTCTTTTGCCGCAGCTGTGTTTGCTGATAAGGCCACCACACCTCCAGAGCCGTCACATTAATATGTAGTTATTAAACCTCCCGTTCCGACACTTTGCTTTGTGCTCAGACTTGTGTGACAGGAACTCTTTGTTGAGGTTTGCTTTTTTAAGAGCTTCACATTGGTTTTGGCTTTTGTTCTCTTCAGGTCTTCATGATACTTTAATTTACTGCTCGCTTCATGACCCTGCAGTCTCCTGCCCGAAAGGCTATATGACTAACAAGGTGAGATTAGGCTTTTGTTTTAATGATTATTATTATTATTATTTTTTAATTCTCACTCAGGTGTGTGTTTTAAGTGAAAGCTTCCTCTGTCTCTGTTATTTTAGACAGTGTCGGTGTGGGGCAGTGGTGGGCGAATAGAGCTCACCGTGGCCAAGTTCATGGCTCTCCAGAAGACGGTGCAGCCAGACTGGTACCAGAGCATGGCAGACGGAGAGACGTGGCAGAACAACACCTCTCGCAAACGTGTTCGAAAGTCGGTGGATCGTACCCTCGCCCACTTGGATGAATGTCTGTTGGTGCACCAAAACTCAAAGGTACACACAAACAAAGTGGCTGGGCAGCCACTAAATAGACATCGGTGTTCCCGATCACAAAACTAGGGTTGTGTATTGGCAAGAGTACAGCAATATGCATACATATCATGACACAGGTTGTGATTGAATGTTGCGAGACTATTAACATATATTGTGATTTTTATTTCATTTTAGGAAAAGTGTAAAAACAACAGCAGCAGCCTCAGTCCGATTAATAGGAAAAACTGTGTATGACAACGTTACTACTTCAGAGAAATAAAAGAGAGGGGTGTTGTAGTATCAGTTATATTGTTTAAGTTCTAGTTGATCCACAGCATCATTATTTTTTATATATATTTGTCTGAAAGTGCTCCGTGACAGCCTTGTCTGAAGGCAACATGATTTGAGGTTATTTTTCTACATTTCAGGAAGGGAAAATAAAAAGTTTTTTTCAGATTTATTACAAAAGTTCACCATAGCTCAATAATGCACTGATACACAGATTGATTTTCAAAAGTCAAGTTCAATGTGACCTCCCGTTTTGAAAATGTGATTTATTAAGAATAACCCTTGAGTAAATTTCATTACATCTGTCGCTTGGATTCAAAGTAAATGTCACCTTGACCTCACAACACGCACTTGTTCACATTAAAAAAACGGAACTGTAATTTGTTTAACATTGGTGTTGGGCATCAGCAGTAATCTCCTCCGTCTTTGACCTTTGCTTTTCTTTCTATCTGGTCGAATCTCTTTGTGTCAGCTGTCTAATCACCAACCTGTCTGTCACTGCCAGGAGTTAGATGGAGTGGAGGTGTTTGGCGTGGTGGAGGGAGGAGACATCCTGGAAGAGAGGGTACGCTCAGCCAGGGAAACGGCCAAGAGGCCTGTGGCGGGATTCTGCCTGGACGGCCTCCAGACGGGCTCCATGGACAAGGCCCTCAGGACCCAGCTCCTCGCCGCTGTGACCAAAGAACTGCCAGAGGAGAAACCCAGGTCAGCACTGCTTGCGATATCTCCTTTGTTTGGGTACCACATTGAAACAAAGGAAAAGTGTAGAAATAAAATAAAAACCTGCATTATAAAAATGTTAGTCACCATTTAAAGTGATTATAGTAATCCCCATCATTCAAAAACAATCTGACCTTGATAGATAGACCGGGAAACATTTCATCAGTTTGATTTCTATACATTTTTGGTCAATGACTAATTCTAGCAGTAGAGTTTGAAGTGCACTGGTCGATGCCATTAAGGCTTTTGTGCAAACCAAAGACCGAGCGGGTGCAGTTGCTGAATCCTGATCAATCAATTAAATATCTTGCTTGACTGATCAGAATTGAAGCCCCAGTAGCTGCTGTGCTCCCACAGTCCCTCCTCAGTCAATAATTCAGCTCAATCTTAAAGGACACTATCTGTGTAATAGTTCATCGTAGTACTGTCCATGTTTCATTTACATTTTATCCAGTAGTTTTATGATTGTGTACTGTTATCGTTTGCGGACAATGGGAAAACCACAGTTTACCGTGTCAAACATAGCATGGAATGTATTTTTTTTTCATTTTACATCATTCATTGAATTCAAGCTGAAACTACTATTCAGTCAGAAGAAAGTTAAGATGCATTTATTTTAATATACAATCAATGAATAGCTGTTTTTTTCTTCAAAAATCCAATTCCTATTTAGTATTTTGAATTAACATAATAATAAATCCAAATCTTTGCCTTGTTCGTACTAAATCCTGTAAAAGCGGCACATTCCAAATTGCTTCTTAGGAAATCTCCCAACATTAAGTCCCAAGGACAAGCCCACCCAAACAGTCGCTCTAAAGTAAATCACCTTCAGAGCCCAATCTGCGGACACATGATCGCTCCTGTCCTGGAGGAGATGGAAGCATTCTGTCCATGGACATTGAGGGAGCGGTCCTGTAATCTGTATGAAGAGCTGGATGCAGACTACAGTTGGTGAACAGGCTCATCCTTAATACCGTGGGACACTGGCCCTGCTGGTTGTTTTGGCTGTCACGAAATGTTCATGATTTTTTTGGATTAATTCTGCGGTGGGTGTGTTTGTGGCTATCAGACTGCTGCAGGGTGTGGGACGACCCGATGAGGTGCTGGCCTGCGTGGACGCCGGTGTAGACCTCTTTGAGAGCTTCTTCCCGTTCCAGGTCACAGAGCGAGGCTGTGCTCTTACCTTCAGCATCGACATCTCCCCAGACCCGGAGCTCGCAGGTAGAGGTGAATAGCTGGGTAGTAGGGTAGTCTTGTTATCACCAGTTCACAATACATCCTTTAGAATCTAAATCCAGATGCGAAAGAGAAAACTCGAAAAAAAAACACATTTTCAACTTAACCGGCAGTTCTATTGCGTTCTGGCTTGTTAACTGCTGCTCTCACATTCCGGTTCAAGTTGCATTAACCCCATTATAATTGAATATATATATCATGATTGCATGCTCAGATTTCTTTCTGTAATAACAGATTTGTTGTTTCTCTAAGGCACTAATGTAACTAAATGTCATGGTATTTTTGTGGTAGCATTTAAATCAAAGTCCACGCTGTTTTAATTCCACATTTTGAAAGGGGATAAAGGGTGAAAAGGGCTAAAAGGAGGCATTTGAAAAATTTGGCAGCACTTCAGTGCTTATTCTCACAATTTTGCTCGTCTAACCAAATGACCTTTCATTGGAACCAACCTTGCCCAAAGCCACAAATGAAATTATTTTTTTTAATGTGATGAAGTAAATTACCATCTGAAAGGAGGGGAAAAGGCAATCTGGCATTCCTCTTTAGGAGGTTGCAATATGTGCCGAGTGGAAAGGGCCATGTTACTGCGTAATTTGGGCAGGTCTCCCTCCCCTTTTAATAATGAAACCTAAATGAAAAATAGTGTTGGAGCTGCTAGGATTATTTGCCTAGCTTTGTTTCTGTGCAACAGTAATGGGCGGGAAAACATTTGTGGATGTAAATTGGAGCACATACGTACGAATGCTGCAGACCTGGGAAGAGGCTATACTTCATCTTGGGTTCATTTCTATAGTAAGAGGCTATAAAGTTGAGTTGAAAATGTGCAGTAAAATAAAGTAAGTAAAGGAGTAAAATCAATCCATGGTTCATATAGAAATGTAAAGAGACTTTCATCATCTCTTGGTCATGGATTTTTCCCTCATTTTAATCAGACTCTTTTTGCTGTTATGCCGTGGAATGGCCTCTGTAAAGCAGATTGCCTTCAGTTGATGAACAACACTTGATTGATAGGAAGTTTAGGAATGTGTGTGTGTGTGTGTGTGTGTGTGTGTGTGTGTGTGTGTGTGTGCATGCTGTGGTCATGACAGGTTTTATTTTGCATGAAAATCAGACATAGATCCTCTGGCTAGTGAACGTGTGTGTCTGTGTATACGTGTGTGTGTGTGTGTGTTTGTTTGTGTGTAGTGGCTGCTTTGTAATATCTAGCCTCGGGGTCAGTTAAAAATAATTGGTTGGGGAGATATTCAGCTGGTGAAATGAAATCAATGTTTTGTCACACTGCAGCTCCTTTAAAGGTAACTAATTAGGTCCCGGCCCTTTGTTTGGTTTGCTGTCCCATGTGGAAATGCAAAAGAAGTGTTATGACAAGAGCTGTGGGAAATACATTGACTCTGCTCGCCCGGGGACTATTGTGCTTCGTTAAAAAGTTGTGTTAAACTGGCCTGACGGACAGAGTGAAGTTTGGTATCAAGCCGCATCAGATGTCAGACAGCACTAATTGAGTCTGCACAAGGAGCGTCATGGAGTTCAGTGGAGGTGAGAGCAGTGATGGTTAGAAAACCTGAGGAGACATTTTTAAATCCAACCACACATCCCGGTTTATGTCCTTTCTGACACGGCAGAGCACATGCTAATTTCCTTACCACATTCACCCAAGTTTTCCTTTGTCTCACTTTCTCGTTTTGAAAAACTTCTTTCTCTTTCTTTTCTCCCCTGAGTGCACTTGGTTTACCAATTCTGCCCGCCAGAGCTAAAAGACAGGAACCGCACATTTGTGAAAATCGAATGTAACTTGAATGTTTCTGACCCAAATGAAATTTTAACGACATTTTCAATAATAATCATAATAGTAATAATACACTCTATTTAAATGTCTTAAAGGTTTACTTTGGGTTTGACAAATTTATAAACAGAAAAGGAAACTATACATTTAGATATGATTCAATAAAAATGAATGTACAGTAATGTATATCCTATCAGCTAAGAAGAAAGCTGACATTTGTTTTCCCCTTAGCCTTATACATGGCATCCAGGCATTTTGACAGTAATTAATAATCAGTCTAAATGCACCTAAATAAAGGTTTAGGCAGTTTCACAGTGTTAGCAAGTAGCTCTAAAACCCCTTTTCTTCTCAATTTCTCTCCGTAGTAAGTTTCCTCAGCCATTGTAGTGAAGATATGCTCTTCAGCACAAAATGCAGCCGCCCCCCTCCACTACATCTTATTGGCTGAAGTCAGGCCTCTTTTTCACTTCTTTTTTTTTCTCATCGTTATCGGCCCTTTCTTCGAGCTCCACACAGAACATTGTTAATAATAAATTCCTTTCTTCCTTTTTTCTGTCTCCTCCTCTCCTTTAAGTCTTTCTCTAATTCTTATGTTAAAAGATGGCTACTTATTACTTGTTCCCTATTCATATTAGGTCGAGTGAAGTCAACTGGCAGTGAACAGCCACCGGTGTAAGACAGGCATTGTTAGTCGGAACACAGGCAGTAAGCAATTATTTTTCACAGGGGAGAGAATATAGGTCACAGCAGTTTTTAAGCGGCCGTCCTTTATATATGACATATATACATATATAGGGTCTCAGATTTAATTATGGTGTAAATAGTTTGTAGTGTGCTGGGATTAATGGGATGACTGTGTGTTCTTGCAGTGCTGGAGCTCAACAATGATGTGGGGGACACAGCGGGGGAGACGCGACAGAGCGGGGATCTTAATCTTGACGATCAAACACAAATGACGTGCTTTGAGATTAATCTCAAAGACAAGAGGTTTGTGGCATGTCCTCGTTGTTTGATTAGCAGCAGCGCTTCCACAATCTTTGGTTGCATTTGTATGCACAGTGCATGATTTTAGATTTAGTGCGAGTATTCATGAATTTGAAACTCCGTCCAGGTACCGGGATGACTTCAGGCCCCTGGTGGAGGGGTGTGGCTGCTACTGTTGTAAGAACCACCAGAGGGCGTACCTGCACCACCTGCTGGTGACCAATGAGCTGCTGGCCGGGGTCCTGCTCATGATCCACAACACGGCCCACTACCACAGCTTCTTTGGCGCCCTGAGAGAGGCCATGGCCAGTGATAAGCTGGACCTCCTCAAGAGTCGGGTACTCGGGAAGAGAGATGAGCAGACAGAGAGAAAGGACTGAGGCACATAAATCAAAAAGATAGGAGAGCGATTGATCCTGCTCCCCCTCCAGAGGATCCCTCAACTGACTTATTAGAGGCAATCCAAACTCTTGCGTTTCACTGTACGGTTGGAGGGGGAACTGTGAAGTGGCGGAGACCTTTAGATTGAGTCACCCCATGTGTTGCTGAAATCAGGCTTTTGAAGGCATGTTCGAGGGAGGAGTTGTGGATTAAAAGAGCAACGAGAAGATAAAAGCTGGTTGCTGCTTATTGCCTTGGCTCTGTGCCCTGGTTTTACAATTAAGGAGGCCTGCTGGTTCTGTTCAATTCACGTACTGATCCGAGCACATTTGTTTAGATGTCTGAATAGACTGAGAGGTCAAGTGGAATTTGCATCAAGAAATGTGAGGATGGATGGCGGCGGACTATCGGCTAAAACTGATTCCCCTCGAGTTTGTGTGTCCTCCTTTGGCCTGATAGCAGGTCAAGAAATGACTAATGTTTTCTGGACTCGTTGACACTGCAGCATAAAACCACAGGGAAAACCTATTATGGGAGGAGGGGGGGTGCAACATTGTTCCAACTTTTCTGCTGATATACATTAAAACAGTGTGCGTTTAATAACATTTAACATTTATTTTGTCATTTCATGCTTCATTGATCAGCATTTGTCAAGTGTTCATGACTGCATGTTTCCGCCGGACACCTCGAATAGCTGCGCGCACATCATTTGGTTTTCCATTAGACCGGACTAAGCTGCACGTACGATGAGGCTGTGCATCGTATCAAAGCCTGTCACCGTCCCTCCCCACGTTCGGCTGTGGAGGCTGCTGTCTCTGCTGGGCGAGAGGGAGGTTAACTGAAGGTTTGGAGGCTGACAGCTCCCACATTCCCACTGCTGGAAGAGGAGGATAAAGATCTGATAAAGATTCAAGTCTCTGCAGACTCCCATGCAGGGATGGAGGGAGGCTTTTTTTTTTTTTAAGGTGAGGGGATATAATTGACTCCCAGACCATGTAGCTGTCTGTAGGGGACAGAGAGAGGAGACTGTGACGGAGTCATGGAGCAGCAATGAGGATTTTTGGTGTCCTCGTGGGTTACCTTAACGAAGTCGAGTGTTGCGTGTTAGTAGCTCGGAAGTTTTGCTCCAGTCAAGAAGTGGGCACAGCGCATAAATGTGAAAGAAATACAGGCATAAAATGAGTGGGAAAGATGAAGAGTTGAGACTTTATTAAGACCAACGGCAATGGGAGAAAGCGAAAAAAAGCAGTGACCAATTTTAAGGTTTGATTGTTTGGCAGCAGACAGACTCCACTATGGAAACGGTTGTAAAGTCAATCAAAAAATGAACTGATAAATGTAAAAAAAAAAAAAAAAAAAGAAACAGAAAAAGTAGTGAATGGCTACTCTCTTCCTTTTGACCGATGACTGCTATTAATATTTTATTCAGGACTTGATCTTACAGAACATCATTCCCCTTGTTTATGTCTAAGAAGGATTTATAATACTTTGTAAATATGCACCGCTTTGATAACAAGGCTTCAGTCGTGTGATTGTAATAATCAGGCCCCTTTGAAACTGCTGCTAATGACTGCTGATTGAAATAGATGCTAACAAGTGTGGAGCGCCAGACTCCAGCCCATTATTCATTTTGACATATATTTATCAAGCTTGTGACCTTCCAACTCTTTAGGCGAAACGCAAGTGATCAAAAGTAACGATGACACTCAGGGCGATGATAAAGAATAGAGGAAGCTTTTAGGAGATGGTGGGGGGTTGGTGGAGTTTCAACACGAAACACAGTCGATGGATTATCGCTAGAAGCAGGAATATAATGGTACGCAAATGGGAGGAATATGTTGAACTCAGCACTTGGTATGCATTGACGTTCATACAGTTCACAGTTTTCAGAAGTTTGACTCGCAGAAAGAACACATGCACTATTAAAAGTACAGATGAGCTGAAAGCTTTTCAGTTTCAAAAGCAGCTCGAGACTTTAGGCCACATGGCTTCTTCCTCATCAGTATTTTAATGTTGCACGCAGCATCCCGCCAGGTGTGGCTTGTCTAGAACAGTGAAAGGTGAATTTGATTGATTGGTCTGAGACCGGCAGTACCACACGCGATACCAAGCGATTAACGACTCTCTCAATAGTTATGTGCAGTGAATTTTTAGTCATTCAACGACATTAGCATTCCCTTGTAGTCGTGTGTGTGTCGCCCCCTGGCCAAACGTCCAATAAAAAGTCCAATATTCATACCTTTTAGTAATCAACAACCCTTTAGAAAATATCTTATTATTTATTTATTTTTTGTGTCTGTGGCGGATGCGGAGAGTGTGTTTATCAGAGCATTTCCAAAAACAAATTGATTCCCATGCTGGAAATAATGCAGTGAGCGCAGCTAAGGTGAACCGAAGTGTAAGCATTATGAGTTCAAGTTATGGTTGTAAAACCAACAACCAACCAAAAACTGCAAAGTGGGTTGGATTATTATATATTTTCAGCGACTTCATTCCAAATTTACGTATGAACATGAAACTTCATGACTGGAGTATTGTGCATTGCCACATAATATGCACACACAGTGTATACAGTGGCTATTATCTTTTATTTCTACTTTTTATTTTGAATATCAAATTCCAACTTACATTGTAAATCTTAAACTTAAAATCCAATATACCACTAAAGACTGAATATTAACCTCTACAAGAGTGGGGGCATTTAATCACTAGACTAAAGCTGATGGTTATGCTCATGCTCTTTCCTTTGTCGCACTGTGAGTGACATTGGGCACAATTTCCATGTAAAAAAAAAAAAAAAGAAAAGAAAAAAAGCTCTGAATGACGGTCAGCAGGTGGCCCTCATAGCTCATTTCAACCAATTATCCAGATGGAATGCTGCGATCCAGGCCTGATCACGACACGCCTCTTCCCCGTCTTTCCGCTCTCACGGACAAGTTTGCGTTTGGAGCCGAGTCCCACATTTATCCTGCACTTCACACGGCACGCCGGCTTGTTATCAGCTGTCGTGGCAGCGCTGCATGAAAGAGAATAAGCTCAGCTGCTCCCTCCCAGAACAGCAGAAAATATCGCAAAGCCAGTCGTGTGATGTGCAGCAGGTGTTGTGGTGGAGGGGGTGATGGCCAGAGAAGTTTTTTTTTTGTATCAGTGAGGGGTTTTACATCCACAGTCTTTTACAGTAATGAAGTGCCAGCTTTTATCAGATGGTGAGACAACAATCGGGATATAATCATTTGATTAGGTCGACAGGGTGTTGCTGAACCCTCTCAAGTAAGTTCCTGAAGAGTGTTTTTTCATTTTTATTATTATTGCAAAGAGAAGAGGAAAAACTTTTAAAATGACATGTACGGAGAGGCACTCTTTCATTCTGTTTGCTCTCACGTGTGTGCCTGGGGGCCTGTGGTATTAATATAATCCATTCATGGATTCTTTAGTTCACTTTTAACCACTTCCATTCCCAGCATAACACTATACTGCCACCTCATCTCACAGCTGACCTTCTCCTTCGTCCCCATGGTAACCCTTGACCGCTCCAAATGGAGCAGCCCTGATCTTTTGGTGCTCTGCCGCTTACAAGTGATTGCTCACTAAACAGGAGGCCAAACGCCTTATTAGCTCCCTGATGTATTTCAGGATTCATTTATACATATAAATCATCAGCTGACAATGAAATATATCAGCAGGGACCCTATCCACCCCCCTCAGACGACCTGACTGAATATTTTATCAGGGCGGCAACTCTGCGCACCGTAATGTATCCTGCTGAAATATAGAGAGAAGGTCTTCATACATTGATGCTTCAGATGTATTGGTTAATGCAGCCTGTGACGCTCTGCCCCTGTGTCATGTGTAAATGTAATTGGATCTGAAATGAAAACAGTAGAGTAGAGTGGAAGTGTTTGGAATGCATCTTCTTCCTGGGTTTTGTTTGTGTTTTTGTCCATTTTATAATCCATCAAACAATATTAAGTGTAGGCCGTTGCTTCATATCAAGATGTAGTACGTATCTTCTGAATTATTTCTTTTTAATCTCTTTCTCATGCTCATCTAGATGGAAAGCAACACCAGCGCAGTCAGCTTGTTAAATTAATTGTGAGTTCTGGGATTAGTGTGTGAAGCTTTTTAGTGTAATATTAATGAACTTAAAGAAAATCGGAAAAGAAATAAGATAGATGTCACAGTTTATTCAAATCATTTCACAGTCAAAAGGATATCAATATTAAGTAAGTATAAATATAAGTTAGGTTGTTTTCAATTTCGAGCTTGAAAACATTGACATTCATTTAAGAAATAGAGGTAAAGTGCAGCAGGTTTCAAATGTTACGTTACGTCAACTTAAACTTGGAGGAATTGGAAGAAGGCTTCTTTTTTATTATTATTATTATTTCACTCTCAGTCAGCAAAAAGACACAACAATGTGAGAAAAATGATTGGAATTTTTAGACAACATACATTTTTTTTTTTTTGTTCTATTGATCGATTGCAGAACAATGCAATCGGGGACAGGAGGGTAAAAAAAACAAACAATTTTTCATTTGTGGCACCTTTAAATTGCGGATGTGATGATCTGTCCGTGCAGTGATTCACTTCCTGAAGGCATGATTTTTTCCGAGCTGTACTAACAGCTGTTACTATCCGAGGGAACATCATTGTTTTTCTGGTCATTTTGGGGGAAAATCTTCCCCAAATCGTTGAGTAAAGGGTTTAATGACCAACTGTAATGTCCAAC
Organism: Colistium nudipinnis; assembly: GCA_016785305.1. Lineage (NCBI taxonomy): Eukaryota > Metazoa > Chordata > Actinopteri > Pleuronectiformes > Rhombosoleidae > Colistium > Colistium nudipinnis. Next base: position 894,835 of record JAFBJU010000683.1, on the reverse strand, counting down.
TACACGAGCTTGTGCTCCCGCATTTTTTCACATCTCACTGGAGCGGACTTTTTCCATTTTTATTGCTCTGCTGCACTAGAGGTCACAGGAAGTTAAAGGAAAAGGTCAAATGTGCTCGGTTTGGTAGGTCTTCGGACAGATGAAAAGGCCATGTAGGATTTGACCTTTGAAGGGTGTCATCGGTTAGCACGGGGAAGAAACCCCCCTCGCTCGGAATGATTGCACGTCTGATCTTTTTTTGCAGGATGGAAGGAGCGACAAAAAGGGGAAGAGAGCGATAAGTAAAGCCTGAACATTTAAAGCGGCTGTATAATGGCTTGGAGGTGAACTTGTTGTATTTGAAGTGTTTACAGCTAAATAAATCTCCAAGGATGCTTCCCCGCAGTACTCATCGAGGGGCAGCAGTTTATAAAAACCCTCTTCCACTATAAGTGATCATTGAAGGATGTGTCTTTTCCTAACAGGGCCATTCATGTGGGACGTAACCTTGAGGGAGTTGTTTGTGAGATTTCCCCAGGGATCCCGTGTGGTAATTTGTACCGCACCTCGACACCAGTCGTGTTTGATTACCGCTGTTTTTTCGTGTGAAAGAGAAAACCGATGTGTTGATGATGGAGAACCTATGTGATTAGCCTGCCATCAATCGCGGCGCTGTCCCGGATATCCTCCGTAAATGATCTATTCATACGAGCCATATTACACGGTGCACGGTTACTGTTATTTCTATTATTATTACTTGGACATTTAAAGACCAATATTGTCTTGCTTGTGTATTACGCAGTCTTTCGTAAAATATAAAGTATTGAGAAAAAAAAAAGGATACTTTAATGTCCAGGCTTGACACGTCATTTATTTATCCAGCACTGCCCGACAAATAACAACCACTCACAGCTTCATTCAGCAACTTTTTTTCTTTTTTTTTTTCTCTCTCAACGTGAACGGATCAGGCTCCGTGTTGTTGTGCGCACTATCAAAGTGTTAATAAGAGTCCACATCGTTTGGCGTTTAACCTTTTTTATGATCGCACATTCTCGCACACATTAACAGTGGCTAATCAGGGGGAAACGGTGATGTCACTGACAATCAGGCTGGAATCAATGGAATGTGATTGTAATGACCGCCGTGAGAGGGGTTTTGTTGTGAAGCAACGTGTGACTCAACATCTTGACGGGAGGCAGGCAAAGCCTTGATTAAATAGTGATCGAGTTCTCAGAAGGCTTTGGCATTTTTGTCCTCGTACTGATGAAGTGATGCATCAGTGGAGGATGCTCTGCCTCCGAGAAATGTGCAACTTTGCAGTTGTTGCCAACATTTCCTTCGCTTTTTTTCTCAGAATAGGACACAGAAGATTTTGGTCAATCAGAGAAATACCAGTCGACAGCAGCCTTTCAGGGAGCGGGCGACCAATGTTGAAAGTGAGGGAGAGAAATCGGATTGTCTTTCCAGCTCTTATCGTGAGGCTTTTTTTCTTTTTTTTTCTCCTCTCTTCTGCGAGTGGCTGTTAGCAGAGGATTAGAAGTTCATCTGGATTTGAAGGGACATCAAAAGAGCATTCGCTTGTTGAGCTTTAATTCACATCTGTTGCGCAGTATGGAGTCCACTGACAAATAGTGGTGTTTTTTTTTTTTTAAGCTGTTTTTTTTTCTGTCCTGAAAAGATGCCCTCTGGACACAATTTAGTCAATATAAAAGTAGCTACCCTGCATTAAGCAATATTGTGGTGTATAATATATTTTCCACCAATAAACAACAAGTCCAATAAACGACTGAAAATTTCATCTACCCCCTCATTTACTCTAGTCTATGAATATTTAGATGCAGAGCTGCCTCGGGGCTCCTGCAGGCCAGGCCATTTAAAGCAGATTCTCATTTGGGCTTCATTTTTGTACACTCAAAAGGTGTAAAAACGCCTGTGTTACTGAGCAATAAAGCCCATTCACAATTTGATAGACAGAAACATCTAAAAAATGTTAACTCGGTGGATCCTAACAAAGTCCACTCTTCATAACTGCATCACTTTTTAGCATGATGAACCATTGTAATCCTGACGGCGTCTATGTAACACAGACAAATTTCAAAATTTCTAAAAGTATACCGTAGCCACACTTACAACATCAGGCCATCGTTTTTATGCGAACACTATAAATACACTTTGTCGAATTCAATCTGCAAACTTGCAGAGACCTGGCAATATCGAAGTCACCTGGGCAATATCAGAGATTTTTTTCCCCTGTTGAGGGGTATCTTTAAATAGAATATATGCAAACACGCTCGCAACCCCCCCCGAGTAAATAGTTTGCAGGGCAGCATCAGCTTTCACAGTGAACTGGCTCGCAGATAAGAATCCAATCTATTCCATCATCACAGCGCAGTGTTTCCTCAACCAAACAGTGAACGGCGGCTTGTGGCTCGTTGATGCATAAACATCAATCTGTATGAAGTGTAATATCCAGGAGAAGTAGTACACTTTGGAACCGGGTTTTTTTTAGGATGCTCTGAGGTTTTTTGGCTTGGAATTTGTGCTGCCACTTTGATTAAAACACAGACACTAATTGAGTTAGAAGGCAATTTCCTTGTGTCTTGATTTAATCAAGATATAGATGTCCCGGTGGCTCGGTGGTGGATTCTATGTGTTCAGCCTATATGACCTCTGTCGGACATCATTTCCTTTACCCTCACCCTAAATGCCCAGTTTACATTTAAACAACAGCAGTGATCACCCACTTGCAGCTCTGGTGTTTGGGGTTCTAGCTTTTTTTTTTTTTTTTTCCCAGTGTTTACCGTGCGTTATTTTTTTTTTTCACATTTTAAATTGTTTTTTTTTTTTTTTAATTTTGCCTCTGTATCTGTGGAAAGCGCCTCATCCCTGTGAGGGAAGAAGGTTCGCTGTTGGCTTTTCACTGTTGGTCTCTATTGACTGCCTCGCGGAGGTCATGTTACCGTTAAATCTGCAACACGTAAATCATAAATTGAATGTTTGCAGTCCACTTGTCCATTGAAAAAGTCTCTAAAGGGCTTTGTCGCGAAGAGGTGGGAAGGCAGGACAGGTGGATATCAGATAATGAGTAGAGATACAGGAGAGTCGGATGAGGACAGCAGCTGGCATGCTGCTGTGGGAGAGTCAGCGAGGGCAGAAAGATTGACAGCAAACGCTGCATATATATTTTGGGATTAAATAACCAGTAACTGGCAATTCAAAAAAAATTAATTATTAAAAAAAAGCATATTTTATTTCATAATGAATATAACAATGCACCCCAACACCTCCATATCATGAGTAACGATTCATCGACTCCAATTTTATGCCCCTGGTTAGATTTATTAATGCATCATAACTTTGTAACTAAGGGAAAATACTAAACAGGCTGCATATGACTCTGAGGCTCACATTTTTTGTATTTGAAACTACTACCCCAACGGCGTCCTCGAGCAAAAGTTCTTGCTTTTGTGCAAATATAGGTGATGAACTCTGGCATACAATCTGTGAGCAGAATCCCTCTCCAGGCTTATAGGAAGTGTGCATTTTGTGTGAAGGATGGAGCCCACGCTCTCATTGAAACTCTGGCATTAGTCCAGCGTTTGGCTGTTGTTGATGAAAAGGTTGTCAGGCCGCCACACGTTGACACAAATCTCCGCAAACCTCTCCACACCACAAGTCTTGACCTCAGTTATTCACTGCCCACTTGGGATTTTTAGCAGAGAAACGCTGTGAGGCCAACTGAGATATTTACATCTGTCTATACGAACAAAGTCATTTGAAATGCATAAGATGGGCCCACAGTATACCCATATCCAATCAGCAGTATACCACCTGCTTCACATATCATTACACAGCTGAGGCGATGTTTGTGACACTATCATTTCCTGCAGACGTGTGCATAAGTTGTTTTCTTTCGTGCTTATTTCCCTTTTTTGAAATATATATTTTTTATGGTCTAAATGTATGCAGTGCTGCGAACAGGCGAGTACTTTACACACAATGCTTGTTTAATTCTTTTGGTTACATCTACATTAAGGAAATTAGGCAATAATGTTTTGTTTTTTTGATGGATAAAGAAAATATGATATTTATTTAAATAAAACACAAATGATACAATAAAAGTGCGCAAGCAATGACAAAGTACAGGAGCTGAAAAAGGAGCAGATTCATTTTATTTCGGCCGACTAAAGCCTTATGCCTCTTAGATACCGGTGGCCTTAGCCTGTGTTGCTGGCACAACCTCTTCTATCTCTTCAGCACAAGTACATAAGGGAATCTGAATTTGCATTTTCTTCCTATCCACTAACCGCTATTTGCATTGTGTTATTTTTCAATCAGAAAACACCAATTGGGAGATGACAGGGCACATGTCCAATCAAAGTTGAATCAATGCAGGTGCAGTGTTTGGAATATAATCTATAATAATTGAAAGCACAAAAATCTACTTGAGAGTACTGTGGGACTGCAATGGTATACATTCTCAATAGATTTCAGATTTATTTGCATTGTACTAATTATAGCGCATTATTTGAGCCACTGTAGTGATTTGCATTCATGGTCAATCCACCACTTTGGTCAAATCTGAAATATCTCATAAAAATACCATAACTTCCTCAACATTTTAATTTTTTATTTGTTTCCCAATAATTTGATGCAATTCCTATTAACCTCAGCACTACTCTCTGCTTATATGTTTAAACTATGGTGAACGCAGTAATAGGATCACCATGAATTTATTCTCTGCAAGCATATTAAAAAGCTGGCCTAAGCATTTTGCACCTGCTGTGCCGCCTACTGCTTCATTGTGCTCGTGTCTGTTCATTCCAAGCATATAAACTACGGTTTAAAACAATGTCTAATGTAAGTGAGTGAATGAGCCATATTTTGCTTCTTTTCTTTTTCCAGGAGGCGATACTGATGGTACCGTTCTTAGCCTCTTGAGATGGGATGGCAAATGTTTAAGACTTTAAATAAGTCGGTATTTATGTGTTGTGCACCTAGATCCTAGCCTCTAACTTAAAATGTAAGTAAATGCGAGAATAGAATGTATCTCTAACATATTGCATGATGAAACAGCTGCTAAAGTTGACCCCAAAAAAAATCTGCGGGCCCTTTAGGACCATTGTGGCTGTACCCGGAGCAGTCGTTGTGTCTGGGATGAATCACAGCCTTTTTTTTTTCTCTCGCTGTGGCGCGGCATCGCAGCGTTGTCGTGGCCGCTGCGGCTGTGGCCGCTGCTGCTGTGCGAGCCAGCTGGGCCGGGGTTGTTGTTGCTGGAAACGTTGAGGTCAGACACGGAGTTGGCTGCAGGGGCAAAAGAACAGCTGGGCGAAACAGGCCAGGCAGCCCTCCGTCTGACTGCTGAGCGCACCCAGTGCGTATGTTGGTCCACGTGTGATCGTGCAGCGCGTCACGCATGGATATTTGTCTTCTTTTGTACATGGCTGGGGACAATTTGAACTTGTTTTTCGTGTCACCTCTGTGAATGGCCAGTGAGGTCGGCCCGACTTGGGTGTTAAAGTGTCAGCCGCTGGTTCGAGGGACCCTCCTCCGCTGCGCATCAGGTACTTATTAGGTCTCCAGTGGGAGCAGAGTCCTTCTTGCGTACAAAGCTGACATATCAACAGCACGAGATGAGGAGAGAGGAGAGGCGGGGAGGGAGCGGAGCCCAGGGGAAACGGGGGCTGAGGCAAAAGTGAACGTTTTGAACTCGGAGATAACAAAAAGGACAGGTGCTGAGCGACGGAGAAATAATTTGTCTCTGTGACACTGGGAGGGGGAGAGACAATGTTTGGTCGTAGTGATTGAGGTCTCTGTTGCCACGGCCTCTTAGTAATTGTACAAGTGCAAACACAGAGACACACACACACACACACACACAAAGACTCTTTCAATTGGGCAAAGTACTAGGCGAGCGTTAAAGGAAGGGATTGGGTGGAATGAAAGTCATCTGTTTTGTTCTCATCGATTAAACATTGTTCCCCGGGGTCTTTCAATCTGCAGATTCAATTAACGAGTTTCGGCGGACTCACAGGCAGCAGGGGCCTGCAGCTGAGAGAGAGAGAGAGAGTGAGAGAGTGGATTGGGGTGGCGAGGAAACGCAGAGTAGGAAAGAAACTTAAAGGTATGAGGGGACTAAACGGCGACAGGTGTCGGAGAGCGAGAGAGAGGGGCCTTGGGCCAGAAAAAATCGACAGAATTCAAAAGTTGCTCTATTAGGGATGACAAATGGACCGGGGGAGGAAAAAAGGGAAAATGAGCCCAAATGATTGCAAGAGTGTTTGATATTTATCAGAATGTTTGACTTGCATGAGAACGTTGATGCCCCTGTGCTATAAGTTGTATGTGAAGCTAAGCTGACTATAAACATATGTGGCTCGTGATTCCAACCCCACGCAGCAGCCAGCAGATGAGACACATGGCCGCAGAAGGGTCAATATGGCCCCGCGGTAACAACCACCTGTACATCATCAGCGATCGATACACGCCAGCCAGACACGTATTTGCGATGCACCCATCCCGTGTGATTGCAAAGACAAAAGACGAGTTGGAGATGAAAAAAAACACACACACAAACACACAGATGGATAAGGAGGCAATAAAAAAAAAAAACTGTGTGTGGAATCAGCTCAGTACGGGTCTCGTTAACTCGGCGCGTGTGAGTATCTCGCCCGAGCAGAGAGAGAGGGGGGGGGGGGGGGGGGAGGAAAACGAGGAGGAGGGGGGGGGGGGGGGGGGGGGGGGGGGGGGGGGGGAATTGAAACTGAGAGCAGAGAGGGTAGATTCCAGGGAGGGCGACCAGGAAACAGAAAGACATTATGGGAGATATGTATTTATTTATTCATTTTGTGGCCCCTCTCCCAGCTCTGGTGAACTATGAGCAGTCTGCATTTACCAAGCCATTATGGCAGTATGGGTCTAAATGTGATATAATTATACCTCAACTTCGGCCTCTATAGGAGTGGGGTTCTGCCAAGGTGGCAGGGTCTGACCGTGCATGGAAAGTATTACTTATGCCTTCCAACTTCTTGTACATTATTGAATGTGCGCCTCTATTTGGGGACCGCGTATCTGCAACTAAGTGCACTTTGCAAGATTCAATACGTCTTCCTGACGGGTGGAATAATCACATCCATATTTTCCTCCGGGATGAATCCGTTTTCTGGGAAATTTGTCTCTCTCCCAGTGTAGAGGGAGAGCAGGTTGGTGCTCAGATGAATCCTGGTAGGTGTGGTGAGGATGTTTTCTGCCTCTACCTTTGCCTCCTCTTCCCTGCTGCTCCCCCAACTCCCCAAGAAAGCTCCCTGATGGAGACCTGGCTTTGCCGATAGTAATCGCACGGCTGTGATTTTATGTCCCTGCGTGTATGCAAGTGTTTTCATTTATGTGTGAGTGTGTGTGATACACCGTCAGTCTCTTTGATCCCCTCTGAGTGGTGGCTTATTTAAAGGTCTCTGCACATGTTTAAGGGGCTTTAAAGGGCCTCTGTGCCACATGGTATTACCATGGGAACCGTACACACGTATGTACAGAATTATGCGAATCTTGTTTTTAACGTAATTAATCGTGTTTGTTTCATTCAACTATTTACTAATTCTGTTTAAAGGCTTTTTAAGTGCACTATAATTGTTTTGGTCAGATGCAGCAAATCTATTACATATGTATTGAACGCCAAGATAACTTAGCTTAAGGCTGTGGCATCATATTAAATGTGTGTGTGTGTGTGTGTGTGTGTGTGTGTGTGTGTGTGTGTGTGTGTGTGTGTGTGTGTGTGTGTGTGTGTGTGTGTGTGTGTGTGTGTGGGTGTATATATATATATATATATATATATGAGAGGGTTACCAATCTCCTCATCCAACTAAATGTCAAACTATTACTTTAAACTTGTGTGATGGAGCGGAAACTGATAATGTGACAGTGCCTGAACCTTTACCCTCAAAATGGCATCAGATTAACAGCAGAGGTAGCATGTGCACAGGCGACGGGGAGCGACAGGGAGGAGTGGATGATTATCACCCCGCTCTGACATGTTGGTGGGAGGAAGCGAGTGGGAGGCATGGGGGGGGGGGGCATGCCAAGTGTCAGTCAAGGCGTGTAACCGCCACTGTCTGGAATCAACAGCTTTATCCATCCTCATTATCCAATGCTAAACACTGAAACTGCCTGTCAGATCTGTTTGTCCACCCACAGAAGTGCACCAGGCCTCTAGGAGCCATTAAGACAAAGGGGGAAAAAAGAAAGCAGAAGGAGACTGTGCTGTTGTGTTTTCTAGGAGTGTTAGGGAATCTTCAGTCGTCAATTTATGTTTGTGTGTTTGTTTTCTTTTTGTCTTCACAGTAAAGCCCAAATTGTCCGAAACTACAAGCCGGCATTTGGGAAAACAAGCAGGAGTTAGACCACGTCTGAGTAATCCAACAGCAATCAGGCAAGCATCCTCTTCCTTCTGAGACCCGCTGATACACACGCACACACACCGCACGGCACCCTTGCTCAGCCCTCCCTCGGCTTTTGCGCTCACAAGCTCCTTCGTTTTGGATCAGCATTACACATGTCCCATCATGCACGCTAGATGAATGCATGCAGACACAACGAAGGTAAGCACCTGTTTGTTCTTGCACGGACATGCACACGGCAGACTCGTGCGTGCCACGCAGGAAACAATTTAATCCCCAAAGTCTGCGCACGTGTTCATCTCGGCACATATCCTTCAAAGCAGGCACACTGACAGTAGGTGCAGTGTATGCATACAAAGATGCGTGAGGTGAAGAGAAATGCAGGCGCAGTTCAAATCAATTTTGATTGTGTTTTATTCATAACAATATTCAGGGAGACAACTGCTTTGAGAGCACTGAGGCCATGTTCATTTCTACTTTGGCTCCACTCTCGGCAGGAGATTGTGAGTTATGTATGTTGGCCGTGCAATCTATCCGTCCATCACTCGGGTTCAGCGAGGATGTCGATACCTGAGGGAGTCACGGCCAGCTCCTTAATAATGAATTGTAAATCCCGGGTTACGTGTTTTTTTTTTTTCAGAGTTGCAATAACAGAATGAGTTTAGTTGTTGTGCTTCGGGACAACATTCCTTCTTAAAACATTTTTATTTCCTTGCCTTGCTTTGGTACATTTCTCTCGGAAAGGACATTTTCCTTGGGAAGTGCTAAATAACAAAGACTGTTATCATTATTTATTGTTTTATTAGTTAAATGCAGGAACTGAATTGTTTCTCTTCTGACTTAAATGAACCATTGCCGGCTGAAAATCAGTTGCACATAAATGTAGTTAGACTCAAGTTTGTGTGTGCCAAATTTCCAAGCAGAGGGATTTTTAATTTTGTCCCTCTGGTACTGTAATCATTGTTCCTATAGATGCCGTGACCGACCTAGAATCTCCGTTTCTGGCATCATGTCCACAAAAACTGATTAGCCGTGAAAAAAAGGGTTGTAGAGTCTTGTGTCATTTAATACAAAGCAGTGATAAGGATGGGCGGTCGGGAATCCATTTCACATGTGAATAAGGGAACCTTATAATAAATGAACTGATATGTTGAGTAAATTTAGCAAGCGGGAGTGCTGTGACAATTAGGCCACGCATCTTCTAAAACTTCAAATCCTATTTCACCCTCCCAGGATGCCTTTAGGTGGCGTGTTGATGGAGCACTCTGGCCCGTATGCAAACATAGAGAATCAAATGAGTTTTCTTTAGGACCAAATGTCAACTGTGCGCACAAGACGTATTTTAATTTAAGAACAGAGTGCCATGTAATTGGATGAGCACATGCATGCTCGTCGTTAATGACCCAGTAACCTTACGTCTGCCGGCGTCTGAGGGGACAGATATATTTAGCCTCACTGCTTGTTAAGATGAACTGAAGTTTCATTCGAAAGGTTTGATCTGTAGAGCTGCTTCATGTTAATACGGTGAACACTGCAGCCTCCGGGGGGGCTCTATGGTGTGGCTCCAGTTGGTTGGGGTATTTGGCTTGTGTGCAGTTTATTGGCAGCAAGAGGTGAATGGGTGGTTTTTATTTCCTCCCAATGACTGGATGTCATCTAGACGCACATGTGCTCAGCTGTGCATTATTTATGCCATCAAGTGCTTCCTTAATTTGATGAATCCAAATTCGAATTATGGAGCACAAAAATAAGTCACATTTATCATTTATAACTCCCTTAAATATGGGTTTACTATAATCTCTCCATTGTATTAACCATCACTTCGGGTTATAGTTAGGGTTAGGATTTGCCTCACGATGACCCTGCAATGGAGGTTCCTCTCGGATCACAAGCTGCATCCATAAATAAACCCATAACACACCTGGTGCGTCATCTTTAAGTAGTCTCAGTGGAACAACGATGAGTGGATGCATTGGCACAAAGTGTCAGGGGAGCAGGTGTTTGTGCTCTCCGAGAAATAAGAGAGCTTGAGATGTAGGCTGAGAAAGACCCGGCCTCTCCCCCCCCCTCCCCTCCGTTCTCCCTCTACCTGCCCTCCCTTCTGCCTATTTTCCTCCTGCAGTCCTTTTTGATCTGTGTTTGCTCTTTCAATTTCTTTCCCTTTTGCTTTTTCCACCTTCCTACTCAGCTTTCCCCTCATCCTTTATCGCCTCCATCCGTCACCTGTGTCACCGTGCGTTTGTTTTCTGCCTCTAAACCTCCCAATATCCTTCCCAGAAAAACACACTTTCGTTCTCCAGTATCTGGTGTCATCGTTCGGTTGTATATCATATGTGTGTGGAGGGAGCTAATTGCGAGGATGGAAAACATTTCATTTTTATTTCTTTTGTCATCTTCACAACACACAGCAAGTAAATGTTCTGTCCTTGACAGACCCGCTCACCATATGGTTTACAATCCGGCTTGTTTTGTTAAGGTCACAAAGCTCCTGCCTTCATCGGAGCATCAGGAAGGTTGCCATGAATCTGTCTTTGACAGACAAACAAAGACTAAAAATGATTCCGCTGTGCATTACATAAAAATCACGTCTCTTTTTTCAATTCGAAAGTCATTCACATGGCACACAATGCCTCCACGTCAATATAGAGGACAATCAAAATGACGATGTGACTCTTGGACCAGTACGATCCTTCAAACACAACTCAAGTGAATAGCCTTGAATTTAGATTTTTCTCATGCACAGATGAATAGCAGATAGTGTTGATGATGGGGCCGGTCATTGGCAGTCATGGGCGGTGACACTTATCAACACTTATGTTGATCGCATGGTTCTGAACTGAGGAACTGTGGCAATGAGCAGTATGCATAATACAAGACATCACCACGAGAAAGTCCCGACAACCTTGTGCTTTCAATAAGACTTAATGCTTGTGAAAACGTAAGTCTTTTTTAAAACAGGAGTACCGTAATACTGTTCAGAACTCCGAGCCCTGTTGAGAAACAAAAGTGATAATCCTCTTCTATTGCATGACACGGTGTCAGTTTATTTCCTTGCTTCCCTTGTAAGTGTTTAAGGACAGAGGATGGGTTTGCTCTCCTTGACCATGAGCGGTCTGTGGTCACTCGATGCACCCGGGGGGCCAGGGTTGCGGCGCGAGTCTCATTTCCATTTTAATCTCCCGGCATGCCTCCTTCCTCAACAGCTGAGGAGCTTAATGAAGGCCCGTCTGAACTCAATGTTGAAGGTGGTGTAGATAATGGGGTTAAGGGCACTGTTGACATAGCCCAGCCAGGTGAAAGCACCGTAAAGTGCAGGAGGCACGTAGCATGTCCGGCAGTGGGTATTCAGAATGTGAGTCACAAAGAAAGGCAGCCAGCAGATGAGAAACACGCCTGGTAGAGAGAAAAGAAAATGGTGGGGAATGAAGGGTATAATGTGTTGGTGGGGGCAAAAAAATTAAGTAAGTGGTGTAAATTGGAGGGGGAGGAGGAGTTTAAAGATGTGAGGAAGATGAATAAAAGAAGAGAGAAAGGAGAAAAGTAAAAAACGATATTAATAATAATCACTTTTTATGTTTGCTTAATCCCAAACATGCTGTAGCTTAGCAACCAACTCAGCACCAAGTACAGGATTTGTGGAAAAAAATGCAATTTTTAAGGAGTATTGATTGTATCTGTTTAAAACCAGGCTAATTGGCCTTTTAATTGCAGCAATATATCATCACTTAACAAGAGCTGGATAATTATATAGTTGGTTAAGCATATTGAGTCTTGTGTCGCCTTTAATGGAAACGCATCAAATCCAGATTGACAAATTACTGATGTATTCGTTGATGGTAAAGCAATTTGCGCAGCTTGGTAGGAGATTTTGTCTAAATCCAACAAAATGGATGGTCACTCCATGTGGATGCTTTGTGGAAAATCAGAGAGCTCTTGTTAATAATATTGTAAATGAAACGATGAGTTTTAAGGTGAAAAGTTGCCATCGTTAGAACACGTTTGTTTTCCCAATAGCCTGTAGTTTGTGTGGCATTCAGATGTAAGGCTTGAGATTGCGGAATAAACTCCGCATGCTTTATTATGTATAAACAATAATAAATGCGGCAACTTCTGATCTCGAAGCGTTTAGTTTAGGCCACAACATCACCGGAAAAGCGGATGGCAAATGAGCTGGATCAATACACTGACGCCGGTGTAATGTAATCAGGCACCTCTGAATCAAATGTTGTCAGCAGGACCTATGCTGTGCCAGAGCTCACTGGAACAGATTCACAGCAACCTGGCCAATAATTGGAGAGTGTGGAAACTGTGTCGGGAGCTCCAGCATGTGTCTGGACACACGCTGTGAATCGGAGGCCAGCAAGGCTCTTTGACATTTCAGCTTAATTTATTAAGATTCTGCAGTTTATGCCGCAAATGCTCATAGAGCGAATGTGCTGGTACCTACACGGTAAGACGAGAGCAGTAAACAAATCATCATTTGGCATAAATGATTTTAAATGTAAAATGCGTAACAATGTGAAGTGCTACCATGTGGCATTTGCTATTTCATTTCCTGTCTCAAGTCAACAGTCTCAACTCACCGAGCACTATAGCCAGCATCTGCGTGGCCTTCTTCTCCCGTGCGTGCATGCTCCTGAATCGTGCGCTGTTGGGGTGAGAGTGAGGCAGCGTCCGCAGTGACGTGTGCGTTCTCCCGTTGGAGAGATCTTTCACCTCGCAGCTCATCCTGACAGGAGGCTGTTGGTCGGGGTTGTCCTCCCCAGCCTCCTCCTCCCCTACCCCGCCGCGCTCCTGCTCCACATCCAGCTCTGTGCGGCCGCAGGAGGCGTGGCTGATGCTGCAGTAGTTCTGCGTGTCCACTGGGGGCAGCACCGAGTCCTCCACTGGTCCCGTCTTTGGTTGTTTGAGCCACAGGCACCGTGAGAGCAGGTTGGGTTTCGGGGGACCTGAGGGCTCCACACTCTGCTATTGGGACAAATGGTGCATGTCCATCAGGAAGTTGCAACGAGGCAGTTGCATGACAATATTTAACGGTCTCCGTCCATGTTTTAAATTACAGCTGCTGCAGTTTTCACAGTATCTAGCATGCGTATGGAAATGTGACCATGTTATCTGTGCATTAGCCCTTAATGCAATATTTGAATTTCTATAGCTTCTTCATTGATCTCTTCCACCAGCATATTTTCTAATTATTCAAAACATTCTGCAACTAGAGGTCTAACAAGCCTTTTCCCTTTGCAGTAATAAAACCATTCATTTTCACGTATTTCCAATATGTCCTCAAACATGAATTTCCGTTGTCAATATTTGTTTTTTTTATAGTGTCTTCATTGATCTCCTCTATTAGCATACTTTGAAAAATATTCTTAACATATTCAGCTACTTGAGATCCAACGCGCCTTTTCCCTTTGCACTTGTAAGTCCAATAAGTTTGATGTATTTCCAGTATGGCCACGCAAACATGAATTTCCATTTTCCTAATCTTTTCATTCTCACACTCTCCACACACTCCTCGCATCGCACGTTTTCCTCTGGGGAAAACAGCAGACTGTTATTCCCGTGGCCTTTGAACAGTCCAGGGAGAATGCAGGTGCTGCCGTGCATCAGACCCTTCGCTCAGCTGATGAGTGACCAGGTGACGCAAGGCAAGCAACCACGCTTCAGAATCACAATTTCTGGCTCCTTCTCACGCCCCACAGGCTTTCACGCACAGACAGACCCACATGAAAGGCTAAAAACAGAACCCGCTTTTGCTCCACGCAATGACACAATACGCCAACACAGTCAAGAGTGAGACATATCCAGGAAATTGGCGGCAACACATTCAGCAAAAGTAGAGCATGACAAAGAAAATCTGTTTTGAAGCATCTTTCAGATGTGTTGTTAAGCTCATTTAAAATGATACCCACCACTTTGATCCTGATAGGTGACAGGTCCCGCTTTGCCTTGGGAGTCTCCTCTTGTAGACAGGTCTCCTATGGATCAGATGGCAGTTCAAGATTTAAAATGCATTCCAGGGAAAACCGCAATCCCCCTCCCTTCATACTCGCTCTCCGATCCCATCAGTCTGCTGGGTAATCTTTGTACCATTTACTTGGAACTTCATTGCTTCGTCTCTCATCTCAGATGATGTGTCCCTGACACCGGCAAAATAAATCAAGGGGAAGTGGGATTAGCTACAGTGCGACAAAATTAACATAAAGATGAAGGTAGTCTCCTTTGAAAGACAGAATACAGAGAGAAATGTTCCTTCCTCTCATTCAATGTGGACGTACTCCTCTCTACTAGCTCTCATCCGGGACTTGGCTCTGACGATGGGTGTCTCTACTCATGGCTGTGAGTTGAATCTGCTGCTCGACCACTTCCAAATATCTGTAACCTGCTATTTAGAGAGAGCAACTGAAGAGGAAAAATAACACTTAATCAATCCGACCACGTTGCACAGGAAACCCCTGGGAGTGCAAAAGATGGTCACATTAATGAAATTAATTATTCAATTGTGTCTTTTTATAAACCGTATTTCAACAATAGGATAGATACGGATGCGATGCCTTTTACCCAAAGCTGTTCCGTCATTATTTTGTGTAGTTGTCACCACGACAGTTAGTCAGACAAGTGTAATTGCGAGGACTTGGACACACCGGATTCACACTTAAAGATTACTCCAAGGACAGTACTGCACTCTTTCTCCAGAGGACGTCAGGTTTGGACATGTCATCATTCTGATATCCTCTCACTGCCATTCTGAGCTTGTTGACAAACTGACCGATTAGTATTAAGGAGCACTGTGAACTATCACAGCACTTGTATAAATACCTTTGCTCCTTCGCTGCCTGTTCTATCACCTTTATCTCCTTTACTTCATTTCATTTGTCTCATTTTTCCACACTGCATGACTTGCTCTCATAATCCGGATGCTTGCGTACAACTCTTGACCGGTACGTCTACTTTCCAAACCCTGTCTGACAGAAACACGTTTTGTTCGTGTGATGATTTCTTCAGGTGAAGAATGGAAAAAAAGAAAAGAAATTCTCATCTTCTTCCATCTTGTCTGACTAGTATACTTCTTCTTCTTCTTCTTCTTCTTTCGCTTTCATCCTACTGCCTTCAATCCTTCCTGGTCTCTGACAAGCTGGCGTCAGCTGGTGTCATCGCTAACTTAGACCAGATTTCCAGCAAGTCTTTAACCAGATCGGATTTAGTATTAGTATTTTGACAGATAATAGAGATTGGAGATTAGACAAAGTCACCAATACAAAGTGAATGGTGGCTGCAGATTGAGAGTATCAACACTATGTCTGCCGGATAATCCAGTTGAAAATCATGGCCTAAGATGTAAGTCAATGGTACCATGTTCATTTAAGATGGTTTAAACCATCGTAAGCATACTAAAAGGCTCATGTTGCCTTCATCATTTTTCTCCCCAGAAACTGGTGTAGTATTCATTAGCTGAAGGGACCACCGTGGAACACATTGCTCCCGATGAAATAGTCTATTTTTGACTTGACAGGCCAGTTTAATTGAGAACAGCCTCAGTTTCACTCTGACAACCGTGCCAGCTATTTATAAACCAGGCCATTTACATTTTATCTTTGACCTGTGTGTCCCTGAAATGTATGTTGCGTTCAGCCTACATTTAGAGAGTGGCCTCATTAACAATCACAATGCATTCCCTTTCTTTGAAATGAATTTCACATTCTTATCTGGTTTAGTTATGTTAGGAACATAAGAAAAAATATCTGAAATATTACCGCTTAGCCCAGTTGGTCCAATATTAGTGTCCCAGAACACTCCAGGTGTAGCAATCCGACTGTGCTTTTGTCTTTAGGGCCCACCAATTATAAGGCAACCTTCATACCTACCTTCATTTTTATATATCCAGACCAATGGATGTATTCATTGTTAATAATTCCATTCCTGAAGATGTATAGATCTGTTATGAGTCATTCATAAATCAACTTTGCAATGGCCAGAATGTAAAATAATTATTCCGCCGTTGACTTAAAAGGGCCTGATAATAATAATGAACTGTATACAAAATGTAATTATATGTTAATGTTGTTCTCGAGACCTCGTAGCTCTTAACCTTTTAACCTCTCTCAGGGGGTCAAAAGGTCAAGCTCTACATTGAAATAGACGTCCGGAAAAGGAGCTAAAAATACATGAACAAATGTCATGCAGGAGAGGGATAAACACCGGCCCCAACTTGGCAACGCAAAAGTAGTTCTTATCAGTGGCTCCTAATGTGTTGATAAAGCACTGGAAAATCATTTGTTAGCCATTAAAATGCATTAGCCGTAAAGCAGAAAGATTAAAAATGTGGGATGTTACCATAAATTAAAACTAGAAAGAGAGCCTTCCTACCACAGACGGGGGGTTTGAGCTTGGCTGGATCGTTCCGCCAAAGGTGATCCTCTTCCTCCTCCTCCTAAGGAAGACGTAGATGCGGATGTAGACGAGCAGAGTGACAATAAAAGGCAGGTAGAAGGACACCACCGAGGAGTAAATCACAAAGTCGGGGTTGGAGATGGAGCACACCAGGGGGTCATCTGAGATAAAAGGGGGGACAAAATTAATCATTCTTCAAATTACCCGCTGATAAAAAATACATTAGGGTAATTTACAGCCAACCTCTGATCCCGGGGCACGTTCTCCATCTTGAAGATGACCCAGATGGCTTGTCCTGTTTTGTATTCCGAAGGCATACTTATCTGTACAGTCCTGCGCCCCTCGCAGCCATGCTCGTGAAATGGAGGTATCATTTGCCAATAATTGTGCCATAAATTCTGGCTAAGAGACCATTGGACGTGATAATTATAGTGTATAGACCAATTCTCCGCTCAAAATACACACATTAAATATCTATCAGGGGAGCTAATGGTGCTTTGCCTTGAGGTGAAACGAGCTCTGACCTGAGCTGTGAAATGCATGTTGCATGTCACATGTGTGACATGGACACACTGAAACGAGATGTGCGCCTCCCTGGATCAATACTGTACACCTCAATACCTGATAGAGAGAAGCTAACAAGAACGGACAAAGGCAATGCCCAGCCCCTCTCCAAACCAGTTTCAGCTTTTCCATCCACACTATTTTGCAATTTTTTACTTCATTATTTACTGTGCTACATTATCATATTATTTGTATGTGGGTTATGTGTGTAAGTATTCACAACACTCTTAATGTGAAACCATTGATCCCTCCTCTCAGTGCTGATGCGTGACTGCATAGACAGTGGGACTCCTGCAATCACCCGCTGTTGTTTTGCTCCGTGTGTGAGTAGACTAAACCCAAGTGCCCGTATCGCTGTGAATGGCTTTACATTGTATCGGACTAATGCTTTTAATTGTGTGTGTAAGCAGTCACGCCTCCCTGCTGCTGGCTATTGAAATTAAAATAGCCACTGTTAATGTCTCGTACATTTCTCTGTCCATTCTTTGTCTTTAGTGCCGTGGATTTTTCTGTTTACCACGTCACAATGGCACCACACAGAAGAGCTGTCTGCACAGCGATTTTTCTCAACCTCCCTGAGAAGATGGAAACATCTCTTCGTCTCCAGTAATCTCATTTAATCAGAATTCAATGCATGCAATATTTAAAGAGACAATGAAAAACGTCCCACTCTCTTGCTGCCGATGTTCTCCCTCCACTCTTACATCCAATATTTCTAAATGTGTATATTTGTTTGAATCAAACTAAACCTCAACTGTTCAAATAACTCATCTTAGAAATGGTATGCATTTTCTGAACGGGGTTTCTCCCGCTGGTTGCCATTAAAGGGCACTTAATTAGTTTTTTAATTGCTTTGCTTATTTGACTTTTTTTATCATAGTTTCTTTCCAAGTAAACACTCTGTATGAGGCTTTTTGAATTAGTTGAACAGATTGCATTCTTGCACATATTGATGTTATTGGGTTGTAATTGGCAGCAGTGGTTGCTTTGCTGCCAATATAGCAACATCTTCTGTAGTTATTTTCTCAGACTTGATAGAAACTAAAACTGAACGAGTGGAATAACATTTTCACACTCACCAATTCCAGCAGATAGACTCTGACGGGCTAAATTGATGTATCTTCACCTTTAAATCTCATTTTATGTGGATTTTCATTTTGTGACACTGACACCCTAAATCCTTTCCATGATAGCGTACTGCCTCCGTGCTTTGCAGAAGAGAGACGTGTAACTTTTGCAGAGCTGACCTGTGGTGTTGAAGCCAAACAACAGGGGACAGGAGACAGCGAAGGCCAGGACCCACACGGTAGCAATCATCGCAAACACTCTCTCCCTGGAGCGATGGGTGGTGTTGTACAAGACGGGCATCACCACAGCCGTGTACCTGCGGACGCGCACACCGATTAGTGCCAATCCAGCTTGGAAAATGCAGGTTAGTGCGACACGTCATTGAAGAGGAAACCATTTGGTACTGTACTGTAGAGAAAAAGGGATTCATTAGAGGGAGTGTTCCTGGAAAGGAATTGGGCTTTGGGAGTGCCAAGAAATGCACTGCTGAGAGATGGCGGGTAATATAAAGACCGACAATGGAGGAGCAAACCAAGCATATCTATCTAGAAACAATTTGGGTATTCAGCAAAAAAAAAAAGAACGAGTGGAGCTTTGATTTAACAGTTAATCAACGTACTACGCCAAAAGTGCATAATGAGCCCGGGAAAGGAAGTTGGCTCAGCATTGGCTCAGAAGTAGCAGCAATTATACTGGACCCCCGACCCTAAATGGATTGTGATGTTATTTTGTTTAGAGCCAGATAACTGCCATGATTATTTATCCTCATCAGACTAATTACTCTGGGTCATCTCTGGGCAAAAATGCTGGGCACAACCCGGAGCCAAACGGACCCAAAATACTCCTGCCTCCTCACTGCTTTACTCCGTCCCCAGCCTCCTGCCATACTTCTGTGTGGTTAAATAAGAGTTTTTTTTTAAGTAGGGTGGTTAAAAAAAAATCAAAAAATTGGATGCATGTGGTTTATCGATCAAATTCTGTTTTTTGTGTTAGTTAAAGGTGAAAACAGAACAATGCTCCTACGCTCCCAGCGCTGTGAAAGACACTTCACTCCCTGTCTGATGAGTTTATGTTGCCTTTTGTGCAAATCTTCCATTTAAACGGGCAACAAATCTATAACACCTATAATATATAAGTAACCAATGCCGTCACAAAGGTATTGCAGATGTTGTGCACGTGCAATGACAGAATGCTCCCTGTGCTTTGCATTCATTTCAAAACTCACAAAGCATCTGATACTTTAGCAGTGTTGTCTCATCTGAAATTCAATCACCCCTCGCAGTCATCAATGGCTCAAATAATGCATTTTACACAAAAAGCAAAAAACATAAATACCTGCAGGTATTTTGTACAAATGCATTCTAAGATACAACATATTTATCTTGAATCACCTGTCAGCAAATCAATCTCTCCAACATATTACAAATTGCTGCTGAAAGGTCAAAAAAAAAAGAGCTATATCTGTGAAGCATTTTTTAGAGAAAATCCCCTAGGAGTTTCAAAGTGCTGAAAATGCCAAAAGTTTATGGTATTTTTCAAACCACTGAGGAGCACAAGCTGGGGTCTTCTTTTTTATTTTTTTTACTGCACACACCCATAGCTGGATTAAGCTGTTTGGGGGCTGTGAGATAAAATGTCTGTTGCAACCCCCTTGGGACCCGTTATGCATCCTCTGTATTGCTCATGTAGCGGTACACATTGTATATTCTCGTTAAGATGCAGAGTTCAGACGGCACACCTGTTTTCTTCAGTACTCCAGGTTTCATGTGTATTAATTAGTATGTTTAAATTTGACATAGCAGAGTTCTATTTTTTGTATTTTTTTTCTATTCACGTCAGCACAACATAAGACTGAAATAATGAGTTAGTAAAAACGCACTTGTCTTGTAGGGTGCATATTAATGAATAACCCAGGCCTACTCCTATTGTTTCTGCACTTCAGTGGTGCAAATGCAAATTCCTTTACAAATCACCAAAAACCAACAGATGCCGAGTAAAACTGGGACTGTGTGCAGCTGCATGCTCTGCCTGAATGGTAATCAAGCTTTACACATGATGACACTAGTATCTTATTGAAGCATAAACAGACAAGAAAGTCTCTTTCTCTCATTAACTGCAGAAGAGGACAAAGCTCCTCCATACATGCTGTTAAGATACATATGTCTGACATCTCTGGTTATTATGCACTCTGTTTGTTCTCTGGAGTTAAACAGAGAATTGTAAGTTCAAAGGCCCTTGAGATGCCTTAAATATTAAACGCGACACAAGACGAAAAACTAAGCAAATAAATAATGTAAACCCAAGATGAAGAAGCACCAATGCAATCGCTCCCTCAGTGATTCAAACATGATGCACTACAATTAAATGTAAGCACAAACAAGTCGAAACCAAAAGGCCCCTATCATACAGTGTACATTACATCTGTCTCTCGTAATTCTTCAGACCACATATGCATACAAACACTGTTCGATAACAAGTTTTGAAATATCTATGAGCTGAGGTGAATAACGCAGAAATATAGAATCTATAACTCAATTCGGTTCGATTAGGAATGTCATGGCAACAAATGTAGTCATAGGCCCACACAATGTCTCTCTCTCTCTCTCTCTCTTTCTCTCTCTCTCTCTCTCTCTCTCTCTCTCGCACGCACACACCGCACACTCACCTGTCAATGCTGATAGCACACAAGTTGAGGATACTCGCGGTGCACATCATCACATCCAGCGTGACAAAGACGTTACAGTAGAGCCGGCTGAAAAGCCAGGCGCCGCCGACCACCTGCACAGGACAGACAGGGAAATTAACAGCGCACACGAATACACGCAATCTGACATGGGACAGAAAGACGAAGCACTGTGAAAAAACACTCGGGACGCACAGATGATTGATGGTTTGACCGATATTACATGAGAGAAAATATCATGACAATACCTCATAATGTAAACTAAGCATTTATGGAAATCTGGATATTACTTAAGATAATTTATGCATGAATTTGCGATGATGTTGGCAGCGGTTGAGGGTAAACTGTGATGATAGCGCCATGATGATGGATGACAGACTTGAGGCTGGAAGCATGTAATGAGGAGGTGGAATTGAGTGGCCGTGTCAAACTCAGGGTCTGAAGGGAATTTCAATCTCTCAGGAGAGACAATAACCAGCAGCGGAACCCAAAAAAACTCAGACCCTCCCATATGCAGCTCCCTCCCCTCCAGCCTTTCACTTAGGCTTTGTAATGCCTGGTAATAAATGTCTGACCAAGATAAATGGGATCCGAACTTCACTGCCTGACAACTGAGTCCCTTAAATCTGGGAATGGGAATATACGCATACCGTAACAGCGGCAGCATGCATACATGAGAATACACACAGGCAGGCAGAGACACACAACCATAACCTAAATGTTAAACTAACCTCAACCCAAACCTATATATGGTATTTCCTGTTCTATGTTTAACTATGCACTCCTGCAGTTTGTCAGGTGTGGTAAAATAAAACAGCTGTTTTTTAGTTTTGGACTTTATCCCACTTTGATTTTGTCCCAAATCAATATTGCATACTAATCAGCGTTTGAGCACAGCCAAGAGGCAAAAACCAATATATATATATATATATATATGAAGAAGTCAATCTTAAAACTAAAAGTTATTGGTTTATGAGTGTTCTTTACTGCATACAATTGATTGACAATTCCCTGCTCACAGCTCAAAAAAACAACAATACATTGTAAGTGTTGACAGAAAAAGATCTTAGGAAAATTAAACTAAATATTACATCTTCAGAAAAACATTTCTTTCAAATAGTCCTTTTCAAAAGCCTATGTTGTGATTGACATCTGGTGGTGCACCAGTTATTGCATTTCCTCGTATTACAAAGTGGTAAAATGGATGTTTTGCATTCTCACTGCAAACTGTCAACACTAAATTAGTTGTTGTGCTGCTTCAATTCAGACCACTTATTTTTAAATTATCCAATTCTACAGACGCTCGACACCAAATCACTGCAACGCCCCTTTAATCTCCTTTAGACCACTTTAAAAGTAGCCATTTTAAGTGAAGGCCAAGAAAATGCCATATTCCACGCGCCACTGTCATCTTTTTAATCTTTGAAAAAGGGACATTCGATCCAGGTTAATCCCAGAAATAGCACCGATAAATATACAGCGCGGTATATGCCGTGTGTACACAGCACTTACTTGTACTCCGTCAACCCTGCACGCAAAAAGAATGAGTAGATGTGGGTACAGATCGAACACTTTGTGAGCAAAGCAGGGTGACTCATTTTGACTGTTGAGACTATTTGATCAAATTGCTGTGGGTTGAAGTTTGCAGTTAGTAACGAACGTGCTGATGTAATTAACTCGGGTCACCTCTCATCCAACAGGCCTCTGCAGGCTTTTTCCGACAAGTGGGAGGGTCAACGACCTGCACGTTTTACATAACATCTCTGCGAGCGCGTAATTAACCCACAGAGGTTAAAAGCCTGGAACTACTACCACTGCGTGGGGCACATCTTTGACAGACTCGGGTAAGTCCAATTTCCCACTATTAACAACTCCCGTGTCAAAGGTCAACTACGACGGACACAGCCAAAAAATTACACTGGAAAATATGAAAACAAAATCTAATTTAGAGAGAAAGCGAATCTAATTTAGCACTCTCCTGGCCGGTTAGATATGATTCTTTTTTTTTTTTTTTTTTTAGATGATTTCCAGTAAATGGCAGCCCCCCGAACACTTTAGACTCTCATCTCCCTTTGGCCAAAATGAAAAACCTCAGGCATACAACTTAAAACCATGTTCTGTTTCTGATTCAAATGAAATTGGTGCCGCGAAACAAATACCCACCGCATGAAATACATTTGGAGAGATTTTCTCGGGAGATTTGCCAAGACGCTTGTCTCCCCAAAAGCGGCGTCGTGGTGTGCTTGTCGGCGTTGAATTCCCCAATAATATAAATATAAATCACAGCTGACTGAGGAAATCAAACTGTGCCGTGGTCCTGCTGTACCTCTACTGGGCCACGCCACCTCATTTAGGATGGACGGGGGAAAGCGAGAGAGCTCGGCCGGTCGGTGCCGTCACAACCGTTTTCCCTCAGATTAAAGTCATGGATCAGCTGTGCAATGCAGAGATAAGGTAGCTTGCTCAAGGACACCAGCAGGACCCCTACTGTGAGCTGGGAGAGCCGATAGTCACTTTTCTTGCCAAATCACGCCGGCAGAAGCAAACCAGCGACCCCTCCGGTCACAACAAGCTAATCCGCTGTCCTTCAGATTAGAGCCTGTGGAGTGACGGTGCGTGCAGTGCCGGTCCGGGGAGTTAAAAGTCTTCGCCGCTGACTCTGAACGAATATGTTTTTTTTCCGAACCCCTTTTTTCTTAGAGTACTGCACATCATATGATGCCAACTGTGTGCACTATGTGACCCCTTTTTTCTTGTTTTTTTTTTTTTTTTTTTACATTCTTTCTAAATGAGTTAGTATTTGACTTTTTGTGTCATGCTATCTTTTAATCACGCTCTCCTGCTGGCGGATGTGAGAGTGCAAGGTCCATTCTGGGAAGAAAAAAAAATCCAAAACGCACCACATGCTCTTACAGCATGACTGCCTGCGTGCTGGTTCGACTCATGACTGCCTGCGTGCAGTTTCCCGGCTACCTTGATTTACCTTTCGTTGGATATAATCGCTTTTCATTTGCTCACCGACTGTGTAAATCTTTTTTCTGCTTGACCTGCAGCTGAGTCGTCTGCGTACTGTGAGAAAAAAGGTGCTTTCTGGTGATAGTGTGCAAACTTTGGACAGCAGGGGTGGCCGATTATACATACACAGTTCAACCAATGTTTTTTTTTTCTTTTAGATCTCATTTATCAATGCCTTTAAGCAACACACTTGTTCTCCCTGCGCATAAAAAACATGCATATGCTTTTTACAAACAAGCCACCTATTGAGCTTATTTTCATTGGGGCGTTGTTTTTCATTTCTGCTTCATCAAAGCAGTGAGCAATCTGTGAAGTGCAAATAAAAATGAACGAAAACGCATATTAAACGCAACTGAAATTGACCGCTTTGCGGTTGAGCTCTCCTGATTTGAAGCTCAGCCATTTACCTCCAGCAGACAAAGTCATTATTTGTTCAAATTCAACGTATCCTACAGCAAAGATACGTATAAACCGCATGAATAGCAAAGCACGAGCCTACCTAAACGACGTTTAATCACAATGACCGTAGTGGTCACTACATAATAAGCGGCAAATGACCTTCATTCTTTTACTCTCTGACTGCAACTTGTTTTCAATTTGTTGCGAAAGTCCACTTTGTCTCCCACACAGACCTCTGTCCGTTCTGCTCTCCAGTATTCACCGCCAGGCATCTGCATTTCCATCTCTCCCACATCGCCAGTACAGCTCTCTGCCCTTTGCTTTCATACACAGCCCTCCATCAATGACTCCCACGTAGTCACTCCATAAGAGGCCCTAATGCAGGTGCCCGGGGCTAGGTAGGAATATTCGGGGGCAGCTCAGCTAGTTAAAAGATAAAGTGAATACACTACATAAATTGAAAAAATATTTTATTGACTTTATTGATAAGTGATATTTCAATCTTTTTTTTTTGAATATGTCAATTAAAAAAACACATAAAACCGATAGCCATAAATATGAAATTAATTGATGGAATTAAAAAATCTATTCCTTAATACTTTTTGAAACTGCACTTAAGTCATCTATTAACAGCTCAAATGCTGTGGCAGGGATGATTTTGCTGAGTTTATTAATGTTCGGGATAAAAACAATTGAATTTGTTTTCTAAAAAGTAATGCATAACCTAAGTGGTGGTAATAGCTGAAATGAATGATAACGTTTTGGTTTCGTAGAATCGAAAGCTGACCAAGCTTAAATCTTGGCAGGCAATGAAAGTTGTGTTGTTATGGCCACTTTGGAATTGGTCGAGATGAGCGCAGTTGGAACATGGAGGGCAGCGTATGGGTGAGAGTGTGGGATGTTTTGGCTTGACGCCCGGACCTCCTCACCTCCAGGTACACGGCCCAGGGCATGACCAACAGGGCCACCAGCAGGTCGGCCACAGCCAGGCTGACCACCAGGTAGTTGGTGGTGGTCTGCAGGGAGCGCTCCCTCAGCACAGCCAGGCACACCAGCACGTTCCCAAACACGATGGCCAGGATGAGCAGGGAGTACAGCATGGCGTAGTAGTTGTGCTGCTCCCCCTTGTCCTCCCCCGACGCGTCCGCACTGCCATTCCTCTCGTCCCACCCCAGGCGGTCCGACTCGTTCCAGAGCCGCTCTGCGCTAATAAACATCGCCATGGAAATGCCCCCGTGACATGGGAGGTGATATGTGTGGCAGACCTGCCGGAGGAGAGAAGCATAGCTCACTGTTTAGGCCATTCATCGCATACCTTCCTCCCTCCCGTTCCACATGCAAACAAGGGGCGATGCATTTCTCCGTTCTCATTAGTTAGATGGCAGTGAGCATCAGACGGAGGTGGCTGCATCATGTCAGGTCAGAGGGCCTACGGGGGAAACGTATCCCGGCTCCTAGCAACAGCAGTGGGATTGACTGATAAATAAAGCGGTTGATATGCACCCCGGCAGTAATTGTCCGCGCTGTGCATGCTGTGAATGGAAGACGGCAGCACAAATTGATGCCTCCTCATGATAAAGCCCCGGCTCTTATGGAGACGATCAACTCTGCGAAGACTCAGCAGAAATGCATGCAAACTTCATCAACATTTCAATCCATTAATGATGTGTTCCAGGCAGCCGTTAAAGTGTATCCCCCGTCCTTCCTGTAAATGGCTTTAAACACAACGAGCAGAGACAGATACCTACAAAGTGGGGATGGCAACTTTAATGAGCGGCTGGCGTTGTTCCGTTTAACATTTGTCGGCGAGGTTGGCTCATCGGGGAGGGGGTAATAACTCCGGAGAGGTCCCACTGGCTCTGGTCCCGGGTGCTGCTCCTTGCACTCTGTCGTTCTCTCATTTATTCCCAATCTTCCCTGACTGGCACGAGTCCAGGTAACAGGGCTGTGGTAATGCTCACACCTGTGCCAAACTGATCCATCTTATCAAGCTTCTCTTCCTCTCACTGTGACCAATACAGAGAGAAAGACTCTCCGGGGAAACTGGGGACATATTTAGACCTGGCTAAAAACCAGGAGGTATTTTAAAGATTTTTCTTCAGTCTATATTTCCACCCAGTTTCACCATAACTGCAGTATCATATTATTGAAAAGTTGAGGATGCAAAGAAACACTAAACCCGATCACCTTGACGTCCCCTAAAGGGGCTGCAGCCCTGAGTTTATCGTAATATTACAGAACAGCATGACAGAGTAGGAGAAATGTAAATGCAAAGAAAACACACACACACACACAAATGCAGCGTATAATCCCACACTTATGTTAATTTTCTCTTAGTGACACAAGGTTGTATAGAGCTCAGATTAAAGGTTTGTGTGGACTTAATAGCTAATTATAACAGATTTCCCTCTGCACTCTTTTGTGTGATGGACCTCGGGCTTATATTAGCTGCCACCTGATTCTGCTCTCACGCTGTTGTTGTTTAGTGCTCTGACCTCCAAGTGTGTGTTAAATGGTTATCGACAGACCTTTAATCGCACCGGCATAAACATGCTCCCACAAATTGTGAGCGCTCCTGGCTGGTGGGCTGTGGAGCCATTATTGGTGTACTGTAATTATCTATTATCACAGATAATTGTGGATTTGCTAATTGGAGGTTGTGCAGTCAGACTGAGGCAGGTGATTGTCTTTTTCTCCCATTAAATTTGAAGTCCGAGAATTAATGCAGCTGCCAGTGAATTAAACCTTAATGCACAATTCAATTAAAAGTAGTGATTGGAGCAGGTTATCATGAACACAATCATGAATAGATGGAGATTGGGATCCAATGGAGTCGAGCAGTCTAAGGCAGAGGAATTATTGCGCATATATGAATTATTCTTTTGCCTTTTGATGACCCGTGAGATCACGTGCAGGGTGAAACAATTCCGAAAAATAGCTAAGCAGATAGGAATTCAACACTTTTCACACTCAGAGAAACAAATACAAAACCACACAAAGCTGCAACAAATAGGGGCGCTTAATGATCCGAGGACGGAGTAGACTGGACAGACCTGTTACTGGTTCCCAGTGTAGGATTCATCAGACGCCAGAGAGGAAGAGCATCATCCGGGCAGGGGTGGAAGTTGTCTGCTCACCGCGTCCTGCGCTGAGAGGCGCACGGTGCCATTACGCACGGGCGACTGTGGCTGTGTGAGGCTCACGGGAGGATCGACCCGCGCTCCACCCGAGTACAGGCGAGCCCACAGCGGCTCCGTATTTCTGTGACAACCACAGCGTTGAGCTTTTTTTTTTTTTTTTTTCTTCTTCACTTTGATCGTGCAGCCACACGGTTGGCGCCGCGCGTATGCGCGCCGGAGACGCCAGGTGGTGTCTTCCCTTTGCGCTCGAATTGATGCAGCAGCAAATGAAGGTGACTGATTCTCACAACCCCGGCAAAAAAAAAAAAAAAAAAAAAATCACATCATGAAGCTCGTTTCGCTCCTCCTCATATGAGTTATCTGTATGAATCCTGCGCTGTAATCCTGCCCCGTGGCTGCACTCCAGTCCTCAGGATGACCCTGAACCAGTCTGGGTCGTGCTTTGTTGGGAGTGTCATTCGCATTAAAAATAGCCAAATGTTGACCTGATGAAGCAGCACCAGTAAAATATACACAGCGTGAATTAGGTCAGTCTGGGTCTATGCTTGGGGAGAAAAATGTATAGGCTGACGCACCGTTGACGCTCCAGCCTCCTATGAATCTATTATATACGCCGTTTCACATAAGAAACGCCCTCCCACCAAAAACAAGTCCCCGGTGCAGATTTAAAAAAGTACAAGGAGCTTGGGTGTGATGCGCATCATTCCTTGCAAGCCTCTTTTTGATTTTCTTCCCCCCCGCATGACATTTTATGATGGGAGTAATCAGCCCTGCAGGTGTTCCAACAGCACATGGCCAAGCAAATGAGACAAAACCAATGGTTCAAAGCAAATAGTTATTTCTCTTCTTGTGAACCATTCACACTTCAATGTGGAACGCCTCTGACACTTAATTGTATTTTTTGTATACACAACAGGGGTTATATTATCACATTAGTAATTCAGCTGAGAGCCAAATGAAGGCTCCCGTTTCCAGAATTCCTTTCATTTTTAACATAGAAAAGACGGGAAGCGTAGCCACAGTGTAGATATCATTTCAATGCCTGATTTGATGTGCATATTTTTTCAAGCATTGTGCAGCAGGAGGTCGATGGCCTACTCTTTGTAGCCACAGCTTCTGACAAACTGATCATTGTTCACTGTGAAGCTGCTTTTTAAAAATTAAACTCATCTAAACTCATCTAAAAGGTTCCAAATGCCCTTGGTGCTCATTGGGAATTTGACTTGTATGTCCTGTGCTGCGCAGAGCCCTGGAAAATCCTAATGCATACTGTAGCTGGACGGATCCATACATTTGAGACTTGACAGAATTGATGGTGTGTGACATTCATACCACATGCTGAATTTTGACTGTAGATGACGGGAGAGCACGAAATGCTTCTCCACTCATTCAAAAAAAGATGTCCAATAAGTACTGATTTCCCTTTCATTCCATTTATATACACTATGCATCCTTTGGTAAATCAATCTCAGTCTCTCCTACATGAATGGAAGCTTGCGTAATGTTTATTTTTTTCTGCAAGTGCAATACCCATATTGACTTTGTGATTTATAATACATCGTGATATGTGCAAAGACTTAATGTATTTCGAAATAGAAGCATGTCCAAACTCCTTATTCACGGTCACCAAGAGGATCGACTCTGACGTATGGACCCCCAGTGGGCTTTTCACCCCCCCCCCTCCCTCCCCTGCCTCCAGACACGGATCATAAACCGAGCATTGATTTCTTCAGCCACCCCCACACAAACACAGCACACACACACGTGTGTGCGCGGGCACACGCTCACACACACCTGCTAAGCTGTTGATGTTTTGCAAATAGCCCTGATCAGTGGGGATGGGGTGGAGACGTGGAGAGTAACGTGGGATCTGCTTTCCTTCTGAATGAGGGATGTACAGACCTCGTGCCAATCACATTCTGACAGCTGCTCACTGAGCTGTTCCTCACAGGGCCGATAACTGTCGCTCTCATACCAGTGTGAAGGTCAGGCCTGACAGTGTATCACTGCAATAATAACAAAGGACAGTCCAGGTGGAAACATTTAAATATATACGTTTTCATTATTGGTTGAAATGTTGCTGCCATCTACTGGTCCTCGGATCAAATTGTCTCACTGCCAGCACAGTAATAACAAGCATGTCTTCAGTGTGTGTATGTGAGTTCGCTCACCAAAAATGTACAAAATATAGTTTATTTTTTTATAGATATAGGACATTGTGAATATCTAAAAATGTCATCATATAAACAGCCACTACTTTATGAACTACAACTGAAAATTGGTCAAAAGAATCTCTCCTGTGCCATCCATTGTTTATTCGATAGTTTGATTTTAGCTGTAGTTAAAAAATAAAGTATGCCCCTGAAAGTAAATTGCAGAATTCAGCCCAGATTTATTTTTTTTCTTCTTGCGCAGCCCACTCAGTGTATCCACATTTACAATGTCTCGCCCCGAAAAAAAGGAACATAAAGAGAGTAGTTTAGTCTCTGATCTCTGTGATTTGAACTTCTACGAAAAGGTCATCCGGCGTCACCAAGCTGAAGCAGTGTCCCGAGGACATTGTACTCTCGCTGCAGCATCAGGACTGATTCATAATTAAATAGTGACATGTATAATTTGCCATTCACACTGCTCACTAGATACAATACATGGAGTGGTTAAGCAGAATCTACATAACTTAAATCATAAATCCCTGTAATAGGTTCAAGGTTCAAGCATTTATTAGTCATGTGCACATTGTACAATGAAATTCTTTTTTGCCTTCCTCTCCAAACACCAAGCATTAAAAAAATATAATAATAAATTAAGAAATAGAAAAAAAAAATATATATATACAAAAATACGGAGAAGGTGGAAAAGTGTCCATAAGAAGTTGTGTGCCAATAAATCATGACCTTCACTTCACATAGGGTCATGTGATTTCAGTGGGAGTATCAGTAGCACCACTGCATGATTATCGCAAAGGAGCTTGTGCGGAGGACCACAATGTTATGGAAATAGTTAATTAAAGAATCACTAATTAAACAACAAATGTATTGTTTCATATTTGTATTGTAAACGTATGAAATATTACAATGGTCCTTCATACAATCCACTTGTAATTTACAAACAAGAATAATGATGCTGTTAGTATACATAGTATATTCACTGTTCAGTTCTGTTATTTTTTTTTGCTTTTGACATGAAACTTGGACGGTACAAAAATAAGCTTATTGTAAGGGCTGCTGTTAACCAATAAATAGCTTGTGTGTGCGTGTTGTGTTTTTGTGTTTGTGTCTCCTCTGAAGAGCTTAAAAACACCTGTTCCACCCCTTGTTTTTTTATTTTCAGTAACGTCTTTTTGGCTACACTACACACGCAAACCCTGTCTCTCACAGACTCACAGTCTCCACAAACCAATAAAATGTGTTCCCATGTATCATTTGGCTGTGACATTCAAAGATGAGCCAAACAATTTAGGTTGTATTTTTGTTTTTGTTTTTGTTTTAAACTGGTGTTGTGCCAGCCTCCAGTCAACCAACAACTATTGCTCCAGTCTGAGGGCGGTGGGAGGTCAAAGTCAAATACTTGCTTTGTAATCAGATGTGTACAGGCATCTCTTCTGACTTCAGTTTCATGATGCGCGATGCATTTACAAAGTGCAAGAAATGGCAGAAAATCTCCAGATTTGCTAAATGTATGTCCCTGTCTTTTTAATAACTGAATCTTGTGCAAACATTATTAAAATGTTCTCTAACATTTCTCTAAGAACTATACAATTGATTTGTTCTATTCAGTCTTATTGTGTTTGCTTTTTGTTTATAGTCGTTAAACCCCTCCTCTTCATCATCATCTTACTCCTCCTTTACTCAAGGTGTGTTGCATTATTTATTGACTGTCAACACGGTCCCCTCACTCACACACACTCACCCATTGAGTGCTTACTTAATTACTGTGCTACTTTTACCAACAATCAAGTGTCACAATGCAGATGTGTGGAGGTCTTCAGGGCTCCATGGATGCAGACGAAAAAATTCAGAGTATCTGTGACGGAGTAAGTTGAAAAATGTACATCTTTATTACTTGCATTTTGCTAGAGCTTTTATTTTTATTGATACTGTTCTTATGATCTCTCAGGTGAGGGCCGATGCTGAGGCCAAAGCAAAGAAGACCTATGCTGTCTTCACAGCCAAGACCTACAGGACTCAGACTGTGGCCGGGACCAACTACTTCATTAAGGTAAGGACTATTTGACTATTTTCACTCTGCACTTTAATACTTTAATACTGTAAAGTTCTGTAATAAACTGTATCTTATCATGTAACTTAATCTGCACATACAATATACTTATATGTTAATGTATATATTGTATAATATGTATATATTGTATAATATGTATGTATATATATGTATATTTTTGTATCACTTAATCTCCACTGCACTACTGTTAATGTTACCCCTGGCTATAGCATTTTTTTTTACAACCTGCTACACTGTAATCATGTATAATCATGTATGCAATGACAATAACGTTGAATCTAATCGAATCTAATTTACTGGGCAGGAGCATCCACTTTTTAAGAACATTTAGGCTTGCAGTTACAGTTTGGGTTTCTCAGACTGCAACTAAAATGTTGTAGTCCACTGTATGCCATCTGCTGACCAGATTTCTGCTACTGACTGTTAAAAAAAGGAGGAACTGTCTGTCTGAAAGCCTTCTATGGATATTTGGCAATCTGCAAAAACTGTGACCTGTTTTTATGGTTTTGATGTTGTGGCTGAATGGGTGTGGATTTCCATCGAAAACTGATAGGTGTGTTCTTATAATAATGATAGGCTGCCAACACATTTTAGTTTCGTGCAGCACTCTGGGGGAAAAAAGAAACGTCATGTGACATGTGAATAAGAAATGGCTTTTGATTTATTGCAGGTCCATGTTGGTGGAGATGAATATATTCACCTCATTGTTTTCCAAAACCTTGATGGTGCAGAGCCTGAGCTGACACGCCTGCTGCCAAACAAGAGCCGCCATGACCCCATTGAAGGACAATAAAGCGAAGAAAAAACACTCTGTGTCCTATCAGAGCCGTCAAGTTCTTATCTCGCATTATCATGGCTCTTTATTTTAAACAATGCCATTTAACGCTAACCTGTAGTAACATACTATTATACTATATATGTTAATCATGATGATGGGAGCGTGGCAAAATTTAACTTTTCAGTACACGGGTAATTAATAAATAATCATTGAATAAATCAGATGTGTTGTTGCTTTTCTCCCAGAGGTTTCTGATTTGGAAAGGAACTGCATGGCTTCAGAGAGGTTATTGATTATAGTTCACTGGAGAGACTGGAGAAGTGGGAACCCGGAAATTCATGTTATTTATTTATATATATATATATATATATATACAGTATATATATATATATATATCTTCCTTTGTTATCATCTCCGTTTCTAAACCTATGTGTAACCTCTGCTGTAAAAGCTAATGTATTATTTCTCTTAAGAACATTACCCTTACAAATGGTGTTATACAGACCAGAAGTCATTTCGATGAATGATAGTTATTGTGTAACTAATAGAAAATCTGAGCAACACTGAGAGCGCCTCGTCTGTCACGTGCCAACACGGAACGTGAAGAGGGAGAGACAAATGTAGACTTAGAAAGAACAGACACACACATCTTCCTCCTTTTACATCCATTGAAATTATTTAATTTTGAAATACAACAATTAAAAAACATTTACTTCTACCCACTTCAATTAAGTTTAACTTTAAATTGTTTTTGCTGAGGCCAAAGCAGAGAAGACCTATGCTGTCTTCACAGCCAAGACCTACAGGACACAGACTGTGGCCGGGACCAACTACCGTACTTCATTAAGGTAAGGACTATTTGACTATTTGCACACTGCACTTTCATACTTTAATACTGTACAATTATTCTGTAATAAACTGTATCTTATCATGTAACTTAATCTGCACATACAATATACTTATATGCTAATGTATATATTGTATAATATGTATATATTGTATAATATTTATGTATATTTTTGTATCACTTAATCTCCACTGCACTACTGTTAATGTTACCCCTGGCTATAGCATTTTTTTTTACAACCTGCTACACTGTAATCATGTATAATCATGTATGCAATGACAATAAAGTTGAATCTAATCGAATCTAATTTACTGGGCAGGAGCATCCACTTTTTAAGAACATTTAGGCTTGCAGTTACAGTTTAGGTTTCTCAGACTGCAACTAAAATGTTGTAGTCCACTGTATGCCATCTGCTGACCAGATTTCTGCTACTGACTGTTAAAAAAGGAGGAACTGTCTGTCTGAAAGCCTTCTATGGATATTTGGCAATCTGCAAAAACTGTGACCTGTTTTTATGGTTTTGATGTTGTGGCTGAATGGGTGTGGATTTCCATCGAAAACTGATAGGTGTGTTCTTATAATAATGATAGGCTGCCAACACATTTTTGTTTCGTGCAGCACTCTGGGGGAAAAAAGAAACGTCATGTGACATGTGAATAAGAAATGGCTTTTGATTTATTGCAGTTCC
Organism: Colistium nudipinnis; assembly: GCA_016785305.1. Taxonomy (NCBI): domain Eukaryota; kingdom Metazoa; phylum Chordata; class Actinopteri; order Pleuronectiformes; family Rhombosoleidae; genus Colistium; species Colistium nudipinnis. The sequence goes on along the minus strand of JAFBJU010000683.1, from coordinate 860,651 downwards.
ATGTTGGTGGAGATTAATATATTCACCTCATTGTTTTCCAAAACCTTGATGGTGCAGAGCCTGAGCTGACACGCCTGCTGCCAAACAAGAGCCGCCATGACCCCATTGAAGGACACTAAAGCGAAGAAAAACCACTATGTGTCCTATCAGAGCCGTCAAGTTCTTATCTCGCATTATCCTGGCTCTTTATTTTAAACAATGCCACTAAATGCTAACAAGTAGTAACATACTGTTTGGATAATGTAAATCATGATGATAGGAGCGTGGCAAAACTTAACTTTTCAGTACACGGGTAATTAATAAATAATCATTGAATAAATCAGATGTGTTGTTGCTTTTCTCCCAGAAGTTTCTGACTTGGAAAGGAACTGCATGGCTTCAGAGAGGTCTCAGAGGCCTTCACTTTGTGCACACTGTTGTGTCTGTTTTCGACTTTCCTGTTTATTGATTATAGTTCACATGTATTACTATGACTAAGCCATTTATAGTCTTTTAGCGCCCTCTACTTATGAAAGACTGGAGGAGTGGGAACCCGGAAGTTCACGTTATATATATATATCTATATATATCTTCCTTATATATCTATATCTATATATATCTATATATATCTTCCTATCTAAACCTATGTGTAACCTCTGCTGTAAAAGCTAATGTATTATTTCTCTGAAGAACATTACTCTTACAAATGGTGTTATACAAGGCAACGTATGAAAACACCCCAACAAATGACCAGAAGTCATTTCGATGAATGATAGTTATTGTGTAACTACTAGAAAATCTGAGCCACACTGAGAGCGCCTCATCTGTCACGTGCCAACACGGAACGCGAAGAGGGAGAGACAAATGTAGACTTAGAAAGAATAGACACACACAAATACCTCCTTTTACATCCATTAAAATTATTACATTTTGAAATACAAAAAATAAAAAACATTTACTTCTACCCACTTCAATTAAGTTTAACTTTAAATCGTTTTTTGACGTATTTAAATACCCCCCTGTCCTCCGAGCCTGGTGGTACGTGCCGTGGCGTCACGTGATTAACTGACTCAGAATCATCTGGTTGATATGTTATTTTTCCCAACTTCAGCTGAAAAAACCTGACACGATGCCGCTGTGTGGAGGTCTCGGTAAACCCACTGACGCAAACGCGGACGTCCAGAAAATCTGTGACAGCGTAAGTATAAACAATGTTATATTAAAAACTGCTCCAACGCATTTGTCGGGGATTGTTTTTCATTTGTTTTGGTACCATTGTCTCTCAGGTGAAGGCAGATGTTGAGGCTAAAGCAGAGAAGACCTATGATGTCTTCACCGCCAAGACCTACGCGACTCAGGTTGTGGCCGGGACCAACTACTTCATTAAGGTAAGGATTATTTACGTCGCAGGCAGGGTCTGAGAGACGACCTCCTGCAAACCAGTGGCGATCATAATAGAAATTACTTGTGTTTTAATGTTGCACAGAGATTGTGAGTCACACTGTAAGTGACTTTCAGATTCTGCCTGCAACTGAAACTCCGTCTCCTTGAGTTTCCATAAAAGCATAGAAGAAAATGTGCTTAGAAACTGGTGGATGGAAAACACCATGTCCTGATTGTGAATGCAGACAGTGCTGAATGTGTTTCTCCTTCAAGATATAAAGATTTTCTTTTATCGGCAGTCGCTGCAGAGAAAAAACAGATAAAAAGTGACAACTAAGTTAACATTCATCAGGTGAATACAATATGTTTGTTTTGTTTTTCTTTGGAGGTCCACATTGGAGAAGCTGAACATGTTCACATCCGCGTTTACAAGACACTCCCATGTAATGGTGGGGAGCTTGAGCTGCACGGTGTGCAGCTAAACAAGAGTCACCAGGACCCCATTGAGTACTTTGACAGAATCCACTGAAAGTACTACAGGCTCTAATGTCATTCCAGTCGGTCAAGGACACATTATCTTGGCTCTGTGTATTAATCAATGCGTTTGTGCTTACATTTAAAAACAAACTATTTGGCTCATGTAGATCATGGTAAAAGGTAACTTCCATATTTCCATGGCATAAAACGTTAATTAAAAAAATGATAAATTGTAAGATGTGTCGTTTCTTTTCCTTCGGTGGTGGTTTCATCAATCACCCCCTTTCTTCATGCTTCATATACACCTGTGGTGATGAATGATCTCTGAACCACACCCAGTGCAGCGTGGGAGTACCATGGACTTGATGATTTGTGTTTACAGGATAACTCAACACAGTCAGCTTTACTCATGAGTCACATCGTGTGATTGATGTTCCTCTTTTCACATGTGGCTTGTTTTTTCATATTGCACAATGGGGGAAAAAACTTTTACAGATATTTGATCTCTTTTTTCTTATGTTTCTCACAAAGTATTTTTTTTTTGTTAGATGCAATCTCTAAAGTCATGTGTCATCTGGATGATACAACATAGATATAGCAATGTTTGTTGCAAATTACTACATTTGGCAATTACAATCCCCCATATCCATCCCTTGATTAAGTTTGAATCTGTTTAAGCAGATTATTCAAGTGCCCTTTAATAATATAGATTTATATTAATTCTGACTATTCTCCGACTTTCTTTTTCAGACTGAAGTATTACGGTAAGTTAGATTTGGCTCCCTCCACTGTAAGTAAGAGAACTTACATACTATCTCATGTCTGAGCTGTTCTATCTCTGACTTGACATACATTACTCTGTTTCTTAGTCTTAATGTTGAAATAATCCACCTCATAGTTTTTTGGATATCCAAGTCCAAAAAACAACTGACCGACAAGTCCACATTATCTTTCTCTTGCATTGAATTTGTACAATAATCTAAAACTACCCAACTCATTTTGATTTGGATGTAAAATCACTTGTTCACAAGACAGTCAGGGTAACTTCAAAAGATGTCATTGTCTTTTTAAAAAAACACTCATTTTGTACAATGTTTCTCGTTTAAGAAGCACACAGATGATTGTTTTATAACGTTGGTAATGCAATACATGAAAAATACTGTAATTGCGTCCGAGATGTCTGGATGGTGAACTGCAGCAGGTCAGTTTCCGCTCCAGTCTGGGTTTGGACCTCAAGCGAAGCTGCTGATCTCAGACCTCAGCTTCACATCACCTTTGGAGGCGTGTAGTGGATTCTGCACCGTTCACTAAAAACCTGAAACATCATGAATGTAAAATACTATGCCATACTGTATACATACATGGCATTAATGGCCAAAGGATTGGAGAATATACCTTCAGACTTCTATCACTGACAACTTCTTCAACACTCAGCTCCGACTGCATTAGCTTCAACTGGAGACAAAAAAAATGAAATGCATTAATATATACAGTAAGTGTCTACACATTTAAATGTTTTATGGCAGCCTCTAGTGTTAGTGTATAACATGACTTACTTTGGTCTGCTCTTTTCTTAGTTGTTTAATGGTGGCAATGTTTTCACTGTCTTTTGCTCTTTCCTCACGCAGTCGTCCGACCACCTCGGATGTTTGGGCTATACAGGTCTTGATAGCTTGGTCCCTGCTCAGATGGGCTTCCATCATCTGTGGGGCGAGTGGAGGACGAGAGATGATGCAAGGCTCATATGTATGTGTAATCTGGATTACTAATTTCATTCCTGACATTGACACTCACAGTTGCATAGAGTTGTTTGCATGTCTGTGTGGCATCCACTTTGCCTGAGAAGGAAACTGTGGGGACAGTAGTGTTCAGGGCATGGACGATACGGTCATCTATGGTGCGCATCACCTTCAGCACCTCCTGAGAAACACACAGGGGCACACAAAACCTTTTGGTTTGGGTTCTCAGGGGTTTTACACTATGACATGTTATAACCACCGATTATGACAATTATCTATATGAATTGTTTGCTGTTTCGCTTTGAGGTACGAATATACCATTCCCTTAAACTGTTTGAAGGCTGTTATCCAACCTTTAATGCTTGAAACAATTAGACCACATGCAGTGGGTCTGCTGATTCACATCACACAGTGAAGCGTCAGTATTTAGGAGGGTCACTCGTGCACTTAACTACACGGGAAACAAACTACACGATACAAGAACTTCAGGGAGGCAACGATTCCGATCGATAACCTCGGCTAACACGGATTGAGGAATCATCCGTTCAAATTACCTGAAACATTGAGTAGTCCTCACAGTTTAAAGTTCCAGCGGGCGCCGCCATAGTGGACTGAGGGGTCCTCCGTCGACACGTGACTGTTCGAGAGGATGCCTGAATAAATCATACGTTGACACTGTTAGTATATCCGAGTAAGTTAACAAGATTTTCATTCGTTATTTTTCAATTCAAAAGGTTTTCGTTTTTCCATATTAAAAACGTACTACTCCCCCATACGACCTTTAAGTTTTTGTTTTCATATTTTTGAAGGTGTTTTACGTGAGCAGCACTTACAAAACATTGCGTCTCGGGCTGATTCATTTGGGTCAGGCAAGTATTCCAGGCTCCTATTATTATGTAACAGGGTCCTCTTTAGGCCAGTTGACTTTCAGCAGCTGATTCGGGGGAATGATACAGCTGCGCAGCTCCTCGCTCTTTAATGGCCCAATTCACACGTTAAATCTCATTTTTTGGTACCTCAAACATGAACTTCGTCAGATCTCGCCTCTCTATTGGCAGCTTCTTAGGTTGGTATCTTTACTTTGAATGTTTGTGATGTTTTTGGATGAATACTTTGTTGGTATTTTTCCCATTTGATGTTTGTATCTAACTTTATCGTGGAATTAGCAGCTACACCTGTAGATAATAGGATTTACTGCTACCTAAAGAACATACTATTGTGACCTCGTGCTGCTATGACTGATAATTAACTCGGTAGTTGTTTTGACAGATAACATTACATTTCCCATGTTGTGACAATTTTGGTTTCCTCAGTTGTGTAAAACGCCATACTGAAACCCCTTGCGTTTGTGCCAACTTTGTATTTTATTACTCGACTTCTCAGGCTTTGCGAAATTGCCTGTATACATTTTGATTTATCACGGCTTTTCTGAAACTTTTAAGCTTTTGTCATCAATAGACATTTGTCAACTCCTAATCTGACAATATTTTTTAAAAAACATTTTAACATTTTTATATCATTAGAATAATTGATATAGTTCTGGACTTGTGTCCAGTTAGCTGTGTATGGTAACTGTATTGTTGACCCTAGTTCTAAAAAATAAAAAAGGCAATCAGAATTTTCTCAGATTATTCAGGAATGAAATCAGTACATTAATCGAGAAAGTAAGTAATAGTTGCAGCTCCACGTAAATGTAAGATTTGCCGCCGGATTCATCTCACCAAAGTTTGAATGAATATAAAAATAACAGAAAATAATAACTGGGTTTTAGACTAAAGGTTAAATATATGTTTTTATTTTTAAGTTTTTTAGTTGTTATGTGCTGTTTTGAGAGTTTGTCGATCAGATGATTAGGTATTATTATTTTGTATCTTAACAGGTCAGAGGTGCAGACAGGCCACAGAAACATGGAGTCACAGAGGGATGTGCAATAAACCACAAGAGGTCAAATCAGAGCCTCTGCCTACAGTGCCAGCAGAAGGTAGAGTTCTGGATCCAGTTCAACCCCACACATTCACCACCACTCAGTTGCTTTTATTAGATCCAAATTACTGCTGTATGCCACATAAACATGGCAGTTACCTGTTAGAAATCAAAAGTCACATCACAGCTATTTTTATCTATTTAGGTTAATGTGTCACTGGTCCCTTGTTAGTGTGAACTTCCCGCGGTACTCTGGGCCACAGGAAGTGGTGTCACAGTATGGGGTTTTGAATTTAATGATGGAAGTTTGTGAAACTGAATGTTTTTTTTCTCTCTGTTTGTTCTGACATGCAGCGTCTCGTCCCGGGTTCAGAATCCCAGGCACCAGACCTTCGAACTTTGACAAGAAAATATTGTTGTGGGCAGGACGGTTTAAGACCCCAGACCAGATACCAGAGCTTGTATCGTAAGTAGTCTCTTCCTGTTTACATCAGACCCCCCAGCACACTTGAATCTGATTGGACTGGTGCACGATCGAATTATTTTGAAAACAAGAAACTGTACGAGATAACTAGATGAGCGGTGCTGTTCAAACTCAGGGTTTGTTTAGGACTGGAGATAATTACTGACATCAGGGTGGGGATATCCCATGAGCTGCTTTGATAAAAGACCTGATTGTCACGCATGCAAAGTGCAGACCACCTCCTCAACACACAATGCACTATATGCATTGCACTATGCATTATAAATGTATACAGCTGATTGAAGGAGCTCTCACACACACATCTCATTTAACATGTTAGAGTGTAAAGATTAAAAGCCGCAAAAATATTAAGTAAGCGAAAATATTGACGTGTCCATAATATGTGTATTTGAAAGTGTGTTAAAGAGCATCCTGCTTGTTGCCACAGATTTGAAATGATTGATGCTGCCCGGAACAGAGTCCGAGTGAAAGTCTGCTATATCATGATGGCCACCACAATGGCGGCCTGTCTGATAATGGTGATCCTGGGCAAACGGGTGAGCGACAGTGTTGGTCTGTTAGAAGGGTTCACATTGTGTTCGAAGAGCATTTTTCTATGATTTTTTATTTATTTTTTACTATGAATTATTTTCAGGCACGTAAAATCTACATGTCATTGCTGTTTTTTTTCCCCCCATTTAATTTTCTATTATTTTAAGCAATATATTTTCTATCCCTGTGGTATGTCCTGTTTTTGCAGGCTGCAGGCCGGCATGACTCCCTGACAGCTCAAAACATGGAGAAGAAAACCAAGTGGAGGGAGGAACTACATAAAAAGGGGGAAGCTGCTGTTGCAGTTGTTGCTGCTGAGAAGGCTCAGTGATGAAGGTTTGTCCCTCACAACCATGTCATTTTCCCTAACATGGTGGTGGCAATAACCTTCCTAGTGTATGTGTCACACTTTCTATGCTACACTATTCATTTGGAGAAGAAGATCAACCTCAACACAGCGGCAGTCAATTCTTAGTTGTACTTTCACAACCGGCAGATTGACTGAAACGCATTTAAAGGTTGGTTGTAGAGGAAGCTATACCAGGGCCTTTTGTGGTGCTATCAAGTTGGCACATTAAAGAAAAAAAAAGTAAACTTAAACTGTAATGCAGGTGAAAGATCATGATTATTTTAAGTAATTAGTGGCATTTACACAGTACATCAATGATTCAGACAAGAAAATCTATTGCGCAGACCCACCAGTTGGGATTAAAGTAGACTTGCCAGACTTGTTGCCTTTCAGGCTTCGACATAACTGCTGTAAATATTCCTATTTTTAAATTGGTCTTGTATTTGTGTCGTGAAGACACTTTTACCTCACAGATTTCAAATTGTCCTCATTTTGGAACACCAAGAAGTGGATCAGGCATGTATGATTCTCCAGTGTTATGGTCTGTCCTGTCCCTATACCCATGTAATTAGGATTAATGTTAGAAAAGAATTAAGCTCAATAAAGTTCTGCTTTTGTTGTAACATCTGTAACTTTAAGTTAACCTGAAATGACACAAATATAACCTAATGACAAACTACCGATAATATCCTGTCAGTGTGGTAGATGTTGTGCCCAGCTTTAACTTGTTCCCATGTAAATGTTGCAGGCACAGAAGTAGAGCTGAAACAATAATTAGAATAATATATTGACAGTCCATCATTTTAAATATTGAATCTGTTCCACCTTTTTCTTAGACATTTCGTAGAGCAAATAATAAGATGATGAATCAATTATGAAAATCATAAGCCACCTTCTCAAACAGGTAAATGTAATTCCATTCATCAGTCATATGGCAGCAAGTGGATCAAAGAAAATAAGAAAATACTGTGTCCTAACCACAGTGAAATGGATTCACTTAGATTGTTGTTCATGAAACGGCTTTTATGCAAATGGCATAACAGGTGCACAAACTCAATACAACAAACAGTAATGAACATGTAGAGCTGGTCATCTCTTGCAGAGATTTTTGACAAAAGAAAGCAATGTAAAGAGGACTTGGTAAACAAACATTCAGTTTAGCTAACTAAGATGATCACCAGCCTTTTCAAGTTTTTGTATGGACTTGTGTTGAAATTGGATGGATTTGGAAGGATTTTTGTACAGTTAGGATTATGGCACCATCCACAACCATATATAGAGGCTAACCTATATATATCCAATTTCCTGGAAGCAAAAATAACTGATTTCCTTGTCACAATTAAGTTCTTGTAGCATTACCGAGGCAGTATGATCTACTGATTGTAATTGGTGTGCTAACAGGTTCGTCCATAATCTGCTTGAATCCCTTTTGTGTGGAAGGGAAAATGGTGAAGAACATTGTAATCCTAGTCATACGGAGGGGGACCAAGGATACGGATCACACCTGCCGACACTCACTTCCTGAGGAGGGCAGAGCTGTGTCATCAACCAATGAAATAGTTAATGTAAAACTAGGGTATACTCTCAGCGAGGCATCAGTCCTGAACTAAAGTGCTGGAAATTAAATGAAATTATTGTGAGATAATAAAAATCCCCGCTGGTTTGCTGCTGGACAGAATCCAGGGTTAAATAGTCTTGTCCAATTGTCTCAGTGCGAGGGAAGACTCCAATTCCCATGATTGCATGGGGTTATTCATATCGCGCAAGAGGCAGGAGACAGTCGAAACTCTTCAGGATGGAGCCTGGGCAGGTGGAAAAGTCCCTTTTACTAGATAGAGGAATGTACGATATGGCATCCAGGATGAAGCGCAACCAGCCCCATGTGTCACCGACAAGCTCCACCCCTCAGTGATGCAGTCTGGTTCCTGATTTGTCCGTTTGTGGTCATTTATCCAATGGCCGGAGAAAGGAGGCAAAGGGAATTCACCTGCGTTTCTTTTTTTTTTTTTTTGGGTCGTTTAAGTGCCTTCAGTCGGTTGAGTCTTGGTCCTGTCCACGAGGCCCCGCTGTGGGCAGTTTCGTCCAGTGACCACAGTTTCACATGTGGTCAACGTCTCATGTTCAGTCAGATCTTTCTCCTGTGTGGGGGCGGGGCTAATCACGTCCACGTTTGTCTGTCTTTTGCGAGTCATTGGTGCTTCAAACCGACAGCAGAGCAGTCCTAAAGTTTCCCACTAAATCAGAGCTGGGGATTGTCAGTCGTATGGAAAAGATGAGAGGCTTTTCATTCGGGAAGAGCTGAGGAGGAAATCCCAAAGAAAAAAGGAGGTGTTGCAGGGAATATCTAGTAGAAGATTCTGCAGTGGCGGGTAGGCGGGCTCTGGGTGCGGAGAGGCGTTCAGCGCAAGACAGAATGCTGAGTGAAACTTTCACCAACTGGCTGACAAGACTGCAGAACTTCACCCACATGTGACGTACGTGCGCACATACACACACACACACACACACACACGCACCGTGCTCCTGTAATGTTAACATTTTAAAATCAATCTCCGAGGGTATGCCCTAGCCCCTTGACCACGGCAGTAGGCAGGGAGTGGAAGAGATGAGCAGAGGTTGAAGATGGAGCACAGGGGGAGAAAGGAGGATCTAGCATTATAGCTGGAAACCCTCCATCGGGGCCTCGCACTGCTGGAACAGGAACTGCTGCTGCTGCAGGTCGACGGCCGGAGCCAGGGACGGGTCCTCGTCTTCAGTGTTGAAGTAGCGCTCTATCAGGTCGAAGGCTTTCTGGTAGATCTCCTGGTTCTCGTGGCCCTGCAGGAACTCCAGCTTATCCAGACCTGAGAGGGGAGTGAGGTGAGGTTGAAATATTAGTCCATTGAAAATGACTGCAAAACATTGAATTAGTCTGTGAATTGTATCGACCAAAGCTGCCGAGAGGTGCTCCGGTAATTGCTTAGTTGATTGACATGAAAATGTAGTGGGGAGGGGGGGAAGTGTTGCATCCTTAACATTGACCTTTAACCTCATGCTTGTCCTCACTGGTTAAATATGCAATCCAGCACTTGCTTGATGTATAATACAAAAGGATACATTTAATGAATAATTGAATCTTCTTTTAATTCTTTTAAAACATGGACACTTACCGTAAGCCTCTTCAATGAGAGCACAATAGGGGTTGATGCCTCCACCTCTCTTCGCCTCCAGTTCTCCCAGTCGTAAGATGTTCTCCAGGCCGTTTAGAGCCACCTGAACTATTTTGGAGTCCATCAGTGTGAGGAGGTCACACAAAGGTTTTATGCAGCCCAGGTCCACCAAGTGCCTGCAGGGGGCAGAACACAGAAAGATGTTCATAAAACATCACTAACAGTCTATCAATATTTGGTTTACTTAGCCCACAGGCAACACCCCATTTTCTTTAGATTAAATAATATTCCCGATCTTGTAAGGCTTTCTACATGTTTTTTTTGTAATTTTACAACACTAAGATGATAAAATGATGAAAATGTCCAATCAATCATTGAAGGGATATGCTGTACATTGCAAAGGACAGAGGCTACATGCACTGAACACGTACGTTAAATTGTCCTACCTGATTTGCTCTGCAGAACCCCCTGAGGTGGCATTGGTGATGGCCCACGCTGCCTCCTTCCTTGTGCGAAACTCTGCTACTTGCAGGATGTTGATGAGAGGTGGCAGCAGACCTGCGTCTATTACCATCTGCAAAGAAGGAGATGGCATGAGGAGATGCTCAAGTCAAACCGTGAGTAAACTTTTTCCAGGTATAAAAGAGCCACACACACACGCATACCTGTATTTGTGCTCGGTTCCCTGCAGTAATGTTGGAGATGGTCCAGCAGGCTTCTTTCTTGATTGACTCCTTGGGGCTGCTCAGGAGGTGAAGTAGGGACTGCAGCGCTGAGCAGTTCAGAATCACCTAGAAAAAACAAAACAATACAACAGCTAAAATGATAAGTATTCACCTGAAAGTATTGGGTTACTTCCTGCCCAAACAGTTGAACTTTTGAATGTTTTGTGGACATGTTGCTTTTACCTGTGTCTGTAGATCATCTCCAGTGACTATGTTCCCGACAGCTCGCAATGCAGGGGATACAACCTTGTAGTCAGTGTGCCTGGGGGAAAACAACAGATTTGGTTTCCTCTCAGATGTTTTTCTGTATGAAACTTTTATGACATGAGAATATTTGCCCTCCGATTTCTGTACGATTGCAATCGATGTTAATTCATATTTTCGACAGTGACAATATAGTTTTTCCTTATGGAAATAGTTTTTGCAATTTCATCAATCCTCCCCAAACTAAAGCAGTTTGCCACTGCTGATCATTTCTGTCGTACTTGAATATTGGCTAATATTAAAAACACTCTAGACCTTAGCACCCAATGTGGGGGCGAAAAATGCGTGTCGGGGTCCAAGTGGAATAAAATAAAGCCTTACATGAGTAATTCCACCAGCCTGCGACAGACTCCTGAGTCAATAACAGCCTGGATTTTGTCATTGGGGCCATCAGATAGGTAGGAGAGCGCCCAGCATGCGTCAGCCAGGATGTCTGTGTCGTTGACAAACAGCAGCCAGGACAGCACACTGAGACATGGGGACACCTAGAAGACAAAAAAAACGTGTTGGGTGGACACATGTCTGCGGGAGTGACTGTTTTCCAGTTTGGTTATAGAGTAAATAACTTGTGAACTCAGAAAGCAAGAAAGGATTTATACCGATCATGAACGGCACGTTGTTACCATAGTTACATGTTTTGTCTTGGCAAATTACCTTAGTGAAGTCTGGAGGTGGGTTCTTTCCTCTGCACAGGTTTGAGAGTGCCCACACTGCATTCCTCATCATTGTTAGACGATTCTGTTTGGCCAATAACCTGCGAGAGGAGTTTTACAGCATGTTTTCAAAGGGACACAGGATCAAGGTTGCTATTTATTTGTGCGTGTAAAGCGAGGATGTAGGAGGAAGAAGATGCATCACTCAGATGCTACTTACTGCACCAGGGAAGGTAGAATGTTGCAGTCTACGACAAAGTCTCTGCATTCTGTGCTATCTCCTGCTATGTTCCCTAAGGCCCACACTGCCTGAGGGGTAAGGCCGCAACTTATTATACAGTAAACGGTGTCACAATATAATATTCAATCACAGATCTCCGGATAACAGACAAGCAAAATATTTACATTTTATAATATGAATATTTAATAGAATAAGTCAGGCAGGATATTTGTAGTTACATCTAGATGGCCACATACTTTGTTGACTTTCGGTGAATACTTACTTGTTCCTGCACGTCTTCAAAATCTGAGCTGAGCATCTCTATGAATATGGGCACCGCTCCTGCCTGGATTACCACTCGTGTCTGGTGGGATGTACCGGACGCAATGTTGGTCAGCACCCAAGCAGCTTCAAACTAAAACAGAATTCAAGATACATATTTTTTCACATCACCTGGCATTGATCACTTTGGTAGAATTGTATTGGCCAAAATGCACACTGCTTAAATTTACTCAGGGAATGTACCTGCAAAGTGCAGTTTTCTCTCCTCTTCAGGAACTCAACAAAGCGCTCCACCACCCCTGAAGTGGCAATGACTTCATCAATGGGTGGGTTGGGTTCTGTGTGGAGGTTAGATATGACCAAAATTAGTATTGGAATACCTATCAGAGCATTATCCTATATCAATAGATTGCATTTATTTACTTAATTATATGAAATTGTCATTTCTCCTATTTAAAAAGGCATTAAACAATCATGCAGCCCCTAAATGCGAACTCAAAACAGCCCCACTATCATGAACAGAAAAATATTCATGTAATAGTCACCAAAGGAGCCCTTACCTTTAGAAAGAAGTTTCCTGAAGCGCTGAGTACCTATAAGCTGCTGCTCCGGGGAGCTGGAGAAGATCATTTGGGTCATATCTTCAGAGATCGCCCCACCCTGTAAATCAGTGGAGGTTAAGATTTGACAAAGCACGAAAGTGAAAGTCACAACTAACTTTCAGCCAAACATATTTACAAAAAAAGTTATTTTATTTATTGTTATTATTCTTCCCACCGTAAGTGGGTCCATGTTGTTAGCCTGGGACTCCAGGTATCCACTGTCAGCCATTCCATCTTCGTCCAGTGTGCCGTCATCCTCCGCTGTGGCAACATTCCTCCTCTTAAACAGCTGGCACATGAGAGTATGATGATTATTCGAGCAATTAACAGCAATTCTTTGTGACGAGCGTTCATGAAAAAGAAGCTAAGATTTAACAGTCCTCTATGTTTGACGGAGATCTATGAGGAGCGGTTGAAAGTCTTTGAGCATGGGTGAACATTTCTATGGGATGACCTGAGTTTCTTTGTCAACACTTCTCTCACCTGTTCGTCCTTCTTTTGTTTGCGGAGCTGTAGGCCCTCCTCTTCCCTCCTTCTTCTCATTTCATCTGTGTTGAGAGACTTGTTCTTGTAGCTCTTGAGTCGTGCATTGTCCTTACCCTGACTCATTGTGTAGCCTGTGAAGATTACGAAATGTACGTGTTAATATGAGGTGAACGGACGTGATTTGTCTCCCTTATAGAGGGGGGTCCAAGGAGAAGCTTCCCCAGTGTAGGACTGAAAAATGGAATATGGCGATTTTTTGTATTGCACCACTAGTTGTATAACAATGCCTGTGTATATATTTAGCCAAGTTATACGACAGTTAGCTGTCACTATGGAAGCGATGACCAATACCAGCCTCGCCTGTATATAAACCCATACTGTAGTTTATATAGATTCATCAAAATCTGATCATTTCTCGCAACGAACATTGTTCAACAAATGGGGGCATCTAAGGATACTAGCTAACTTGTTAGCTCTCTGTGTCCTGACACTGCGTAACTAATCGCCAAAGAAACAAATAAGCAAGTAATGATACTACACGGCGTTTCTTTTTATGGATTACTCCGATCAACAAAGCAAAGACACAATATTAATGAAACGAGAGAGCTACACTTGGACTAGTAGCTAACGCCTAGCCGTTGTTAGCACAATAGCTACTGCCGAAAGCTAACTGGCTAACAGATTTAGCTAACGTTAGCTCTGAATCCAACATTGACATTAGCTCACACGACAGCCTCCTATTTCGCTAAACTTTGTCGACATCCAGAAGTAAACGCGCCTCTGACTACACTGCGACGACACACAGAGACTCACAAAACGTGTAATAATAATAATCTGACCTGTCAAATTGGGCTCTAATCCCCTTCTTCACTAGGCCACCGATTATACAGCCGTAGCCGGTAAACAACTGCGCATGTGTGATATGTAACTCACCCCCCCTCGCACCTATTTACATTCCGCCCCTCCCACGCGACGCTTCTGTTGTGTAAATAACACAACGTATAAAATCACGAACGGAAATAATTCAGTTCGTTTATTTAATTGTAATAACACAGTTAATAATCACGTTACACACACTCACACACGTACTTGGCATGCACATAATTACGTACGCCACGCAGCAGACCCTGATGTGCAGAGCATAAAACACAATTAAAAGGTCATGGAAGTTGTAGGACGGAGTCGGTTGTGTACCTGTGAGTGTATGTGTGGACGTTTGTGTAACAATGATGCCGTTTTGAAGTGGGGGCGCAGTCGCTCCGGCGCCAGTGGTCGTTAGACCGAGGCATGGCTCCACAACATCACGCACACACACACACACACACGAATTACTCTCACAAGAAAATACAAACACGTGTGTAGACTATGCCACAAAATACAAAGTAGCAAATAGCTCTGTTTTATTCTAATAGTTAAGGGTGGGGTTGCAGGTAATTACTGACACTCTGTCCGACCCTTTAACCCCTAAAGCATGACAGGTGCACGGTGTGCAGATTGGAAACAATAGGCCTATTTGCCAATTGACACACTTCTCTATTCCATCCCGACCCCAGACTCGCTTGTGCTTTATTTAGTTGCGCTGCTATTCAAATTTGAAGAGACTTTTGAGTTTTCAGAGTTGATAATATATCTTGATCGATCCTTAAATGCTGTCAAAGCAATCCACTGTCTACTGCAGTAGCAGCAGCAGCAGCAGCAGCAGCAACAACAACAACAACAACAACAACAACAACAACAACAACAAACTTAAGCGCAAAGTTTGTTTGTGTTGTCACTGATCCATGCGTTCATACTGGAAGTTATGTGCCTTTCCCAGTATCTGTGGTTATTGGTTTTATGAGGCTATGCTTGTTTTAATTTTATGAATAGGTTTTTGCAGAGGTCAGCTCACTTTTCACAGGGGTCAAAAGAATGCCGAACACCCACCGTCTCCAACTCCCAATTACAGATTACTGAGATGAAAGGCACGCATCGAAACTGCAAAATGAGGATTTTTTTTTCTTTCTTCAGACACCTGTTATCAATAGCCACCATAGTCGCCCTTTAAAGTCATTTCCAGGCGCCTACAAATACGGCGATGGTGGGACGCACAGACGCTCAAACTTTACGCTCTCCAAAGATGACCAACTCGCCAAGAGAGGTCCAGGGCTCCCTCCTCACTGACGGGGAAAACTTCGACATGTGGCACGACTACATGAACCTGAGCGGGCTGATCGAGAGACTGTGCTTCAGGCGCAGAGACGGCGAGGAGTCGAAGCGCGGGGAGGCAGCACCGTTGAGCCGCAGGGTCCGGCGGCCTGCGTCCCCTCAGCGGAACGCGTTCAGCCAACTCTCCGTGGGGACCCGCTCCAGCAGCAGCCTGTCGGACACCAGCAGCAGCAGCACCTCCGCCGTCTGCTGCCGCTTCTGCAAACAGAACGGGGAGTCTGCGAGGGTGTGCGGGTCTCACAGGCTGAAGTCCGCCGACGGCAAAGTCACCTGTCCCATCCTCCGGAGCTACACCTGTCCCACCTGCGCAGCCACCGGGGACTACGCTCACACGCGCCGCTATTGTCCGCAGGCGCAGGGAAGGGAGCCTGCCAAAGTGGTGCCCTTGTCCAGGTTCTGGTAGCCTGGACCCCGAGAGACTGAGGACACTGGAAGCAGTGTACATAATTACCCAAAGGATGTTTTTGGGCCATGTGTTCAGGTGCACGGACCGTTTCAGGTTCCAGGGTGTATCCCTTAGAAATGCTCAGTTTGGTGTCAGAAGTCCTGTTTGAGGACATTTTCTTGTGTTTGTATTTCTGTGTGTTATTTGTTTGGTTTTTAACTTTTTTTGTACATTCAATTACATTCTAGTAAATTGGAACAGACTTGGCTATAATTCTGCAAATAAAACTTGATTCCAGTGAAGCCGATGTGTTGTCTTCTGTTGTTGAATATCTTAATTGGCTTTTTTTTACCTACCTAACCCTGAGCTCCTGCATTAAGAATATCCACCTGCTGGCATTGGGCCAATGCTTCACACAAATCTTCAGTGATTTATTGACCCTTTGTGAAAAGGGCAAACCCTCACCTTGTCTGACTGGGTGATAAAAAGCTGTTACCAAACATAACCAGGGGGACAAAGTCTGGGTTTTATAAATGTATATAATTAGGACACTCGGTTATGAAACAGCGTCCTACATCTTAGCTGATAGGAGGTTTATTTTTTTCTCATTTTAATTCAGTCCATCAAACAAAGGGCAAATGAAGAAGGTCTCTTGATGTTAATGATGTCGGTTTCGAACCTCTGCACGTGCTGATGGGCCATAAAAGCTCCGCTGTTACACAAGCTGCACTTTATGGAATAAAAGCCCCTCCCCGAAAGCAGCCTTTGTGTTTTCACAGCTTTCATCTCCGTCAGAGGATTCTTTGTCCATGCCAATATTGAGGCCATTCAGTCTTTAGATTGAATTAACAGGGTTTTTTCCAGCACTAGCAATTACTTTTTTCTCACTTTATATTGTGATTTAATTTGTCATTCTTGATTTTATTCGATAAGTTAACTTTTCCACGATGGCAAAACACAACATCAGCCTTCTGATTGCTGTGGTGCTGGCACTGATCTTCTTCATCATCACGATGGTGTTCACTGCCCTGTCGGGGACAGGAACATGTAAGTCCAAGCTTTGATGGTGTATCTATGCACATTGTTTTGTATAAAATATGAATTGGTTGTTTATTGGTTAACTGTAGAGACAATGTTGCATGATTTCCTTAACAATATTATAGATTCTGTAAGTGTTTCTGGTCAACCCTGCAAAATGTCATTTTTGGAATTTGTGTCCCCCAGATCCATTTTTGTCAACCACAAGTAATATTTCAGATGACTTTGTGACCCAGATCACACCATCAGGATGGACCTTTACCATTTGGTCGATCATATACACCTTTCTGGCTTTAATAGTGATCTACCTCACCTCTGGCATCTTTAGGAAGTAAGAACCTGCCGGAATTCAAGGCAAACAGGATGATCATTTTCACCTGCAGTTTATCCGGCACGTGTTCTAATCTTTGCGAGTTATTTCCCTCAGGAATGCCTATGGTTATGTCTACTGCAGCCCCCCCGTTTTGCCGCACGGGTTTTTTGGTGCATGGTGTTTGAACCTGGGTTTGAACATTGGATGGCTG
The DNA here is from genome assembly GCA_016785305.1 of Colistium nudipinnis. Taxonomy (NCBI): domain Eukaryota; kingdom Metazoa; phylum Chordata; class Actinopteri; order Pleuronectiformes; family Rhombosoleidae; genus Colistium; species Colistium nudipinnis. Next base: position 843,250 of record JAFBJU010000683.1, on the reverse strand, counting down.
TTCCTGTGGGACAGGAGGTAAGACGAGACCTTCCGATCAATGTTTCCTGAAATGCGACTGCAAGTTATTTCATACCATGCTCTGGGTCAAAGGCAGACTGAAAGGCACGGCGGAAAAATGTTGTATTATTTACCTGCGTAGCAACAATCTTGACAGGACAAACGCGCTGTTAACCGAACCCTTTTTTTTTGAAAATGTCAATCTCTATCAAAGGTTTATGCCTGCTGCCCTGGCTTTCCTCATCCTGATCGCCTTAACAAACTACATCGTGATATTCTTCTCCTGCTATGGTCTTCATAACTATGGAGCCTGGCTCAACAAATACCACAAAGTGGACCTGTGGCTCCATCGTGTGTTGGTAGGAATGGAAACTCTTTATTTTCCACTCAATGATTCTCAGCCCGTGTCTCTGTGTCGAAGTCCCTTTTCTTTTCTCTACCGCAGATTCAAAACGGTGTTGCCATATACGCGACGTGGACGACTATTGCGTCCCTAGTGAACCTGGCTATTGTGCTGAATTATGATGCAAACATGTCTGAGACTGATGCTGCCACTGTCTCTCTCTCCATTTTGACTGTATTGCTAATGGCGTGGTAAGTACAACGCTGAGGGAAAATGTGTTTTTTCTTTTTTTCTTTATTTCTTGAACAAGGCTTTTTGCTCTCTCACAGGTTTATCCTGGAAAACTCTCTCCTCGACAAACATGTGAGGTTCATTCTCACCATTTACCCTGTCGCCATCTGGGCCCTGACGGGGGTATTCATGAAGAACTACAATGCTGAAGCACCTAATGTCAATAACATCTTCATTGGTGAGGAACAGTTTGAAAATAAAATAAAAAGGCGTTGTGTAATCTCGAATACATTATGTCGGACATATAGTAACAACATTAATGTTTCTATATGCTCTCTTTCTTCCACAACAGCCTCCCTGTTGGGCACAGCATGTGCCTTGTTTGTTGGACGAGTGATTTTATTCATCAGGGCTCAACTCAAAAAGCCCCTTTACACGGATCTCAACCCAGAGGCCATGTCTCCGATGGAGATCGCCGAAAACCAGAAAAAGATATTTAAGTGATCGACGCTGATTGAATCATTTTTCTGTTAAACATCTATGTTGTGTTTGTTTTTTACTGTGAACTGTGCTTCTAAAAGCTATGCATTAATTATGATTAACGAAGTTTGCCATGGTAATACTGCCTGACTCATAATAAAGCTTCAGATGATAAATATGATATAAAATGACAAGAGGCTGATTTTAAGCTGTCTTATAAAGACAAATGCATTGTTTGCGCATACTGCACTCTGACATCCCCGAGACATAATTCATTGTTCATTTATCCATTAATGTGTGTACTCTTTAAAAAAGATAATTACCTGCTTTTTGTTACGTTTTGTTTTTGTTCATGCATTTAAACTTTCTGCACTGTAACATTTTCTTTTGTTCTTCATTTATTTTGTTCTTTGTGGAATTATTCAGAGGAGGTTAACAAATACTACAATGCTCCACAGTCTACAAAAATCACGAGTCCAAAAGTGTCACAGTGTAGGAGCTACAGTCTTTATGGAAAAAGTCATACTTTAGTGTGATGGCTTGACTATATGGCTGCTGTGAAAACGGCATATGACGTATGATATGCTCTAGAGGTCAAGAGTTAAGTTCATGGACGGTTTAAGTTCAGGGATCATTAAGATTTTGCAAATGTCAACGTTTCCTTGAATTTTACAAATTCCAAACAAAATACAGACGTAAACCAGATGTAATAAGGTATTAGCCTTTTTAGTGTTTTTTGATTTATTTATTATTTAAAGCACATTTACATCAAATGTTATTGTCATTGTTATTCAACCAGGGGCCACGTGTAAGAATGGTTTCACAATTACGGAGATCATTGGAAATACTGAGAGTTTTTTTTTTTTTTATTTACTGCGCTGAAACAGAAATGTAAATGAGATAAGAGATACACGTGAGGCTAGGAGTGGTTACGAGCCTTCATCTTACACAACAGGTTGTTGTATAAATGACATTGTCCTCACTCCTCCCCACAGGTACTCCTGCTCTGCACACTGTTTACTGAGCTCATACAGCAAGAGGCAAGGAAAGGTATGTCTATTTGAGTTCATGCGGTTTTGGACATTTGGGCTCCCTTGTTGTTTAGCCGCCAATGTTTTATTATACTGGTCAAAACTCAGTATGTAGCAGCGGCACGTGGACTGGAAAAAACAGACTTTGCTGTAACTTAAAGTAATGTTCTATATGGCTTCTGGATATTCAGAATGTGAAGATGATTAGCAAAGATCGGCTGCTCCTGAGGGAGGTCAGAGGTCAGGTTCAACTGCAGGTCAAAGTATTCTGTTGGTGTGCAAATGGTTTATCTAAAATAACTTTAATCGTTTTTAATAATTTACTTTTTTCACAGTACTACGATGGCAAAACATGATCCTGGACGTCTTGCTGCCATAGTGATATCTGTTATTGGCTTTGTGATAAGCTTGGTGTTTAATGGACTGTCAGTAGTTGGAGTTGGTAAGTAAATATTATTACTTTAGCTTGTTGCTGTTATATGTCGAGGATGTCATTGACTCTGAATTGGCACTGCAGTGCATAAGTTGAACTTTTGTTTACGTTGTAATTCGCATTATCTTCCTACAGGCCCTTATACTACAACTACAGCCAATGTGTCCGCAGTGTTTGACACAAACCTCACACCTTCAGGATGGACTTTCAACATCTGGAGTGTCATCTACGTCTGGCTCACAGCCATGATTATCTACATCCTCACAGGCCTGTGCAGAAAGTAGGACAACTTTGCACCTAGTTTCTTCCTTCTTTTTATCTTCTTCTTAGAACCAACAACAAAAAAAGAATGTTCCACATTTTACGAGCAAGAAAATGGTATGAGAAGCATGTTGTGTATTTCCCAAGCAGATACTGTTTCTAGGAATATTCATATAAATATTATGAAACTATTTCCTGCTTGAGATACCACTCGTTTGTATTCTTCACAGTCACATTCATAAAGTGTAACTTGCTTTAAGAGCCGCAAACAAGACACAACAATATACTAACAATGAAACACTGACCAAAATGTTCAACTTTAACTTCTTTGTCTTGCAGGACTGGTTATGGCTACGTTTACTGCAGCCCTGCAGTGTTGCCTTACGGATTCTACGTTTGCTGGTGCATCAATCTGTGTTTCAATATTGGCTGGCTGATAGTTTGGGACAGAGGGTGAGAATCTCCACTCCTTTCACTATTCTTTGTAAATGAATCAGTAGCACATATTATAAACTTAGACAGTAAAATGAAATGTGTGTTTTCCTGCTATTTTCCCCCTTACTAAAGAAATATGATTGCTGCCCTGGTCTTCCTCATCCTGGTCATCTGCACAAACTACTCCATGATAGGCTTCATCTGCCATGGGCTTCATATGTATGGACCCTGGCTGAAGAAATACCACAGAGCAGACCTGTGGCTCATCCGTGTTTTGGTTAGTGCAACAAATGACATGCATTGTCTAGTGTATGTGCTATATGTGTGCATATTTTGCATGTGACACTTTATATAAGCTTACGTTATTCATGTGAGGTTAATATAAAGTGATATTTAAGTGCACAGTGTTTATTCAGTAATTATCTAAAACACCTTTTTATGCTTTATCAACAGGTTCAAAATGGTGTGATGATATACACGACATGGACAACCATTGCAACTCTAATCAACCTGACTATTGTACTGACTTATGATGTCAAGATGTCCCCAACGGACGCTGCCAACATCTCCTACTCCATTTTGACAGTTGTGTTGTTTGTGTGGTAAGTGCTCTTCACTTGGATGATGCAAAATCTCAGAAGTACATCAATGAGACTCTGAAGCGATGCTTTTGTGTCAAATATTTTCCAGGTTTATTTTAGAAAACTTGGTCCTTGACAAACATGTGCGGTACATTCTCATCATCTACCCTGTTGTAATCTGGGCTCTATCTGGAAACCTGGACAAAAACTATGATGCCGAATCACCCACTCTCAATGGCATCTTCATTGGTAAGACACTGTGGAGAATTGCATGTGTATAATATGTGATAATGAGTAAATGATTATCTCTGCTATTCGCTTGTAAATGTAAAATATATAATTTGACTGATCTCCTGAGTCTAAAATGATGGAGTTATAAAAATAAAAAAACACAATATTGAAGACAATGCTGGGTAAAACATTTTGTAAGTGTTAATAAGAAAATATCCAGAGTTAATCAAATCTAATTTGAACAGTAAGCAAAGCCATGTACTGAAATGCATTTGAACATACTGTCCACAGTTTAAAATCTTGCCCTGACTGTTTTGTTATCTCTCAGCTGTCCTGCTGGCTATAGCTTCGGTGCTGTTTGTCGTGAGGATTGGTTTGGTCATTTGGAGACACATCAACCAGCCACTCTACGAAGGTGTCAGTGCTGAAGACATTGAACCAAAGGAGATCGCTGCAAGGCAGAAGAAGATATTTTCCTAAACAATGTTCATACTATTTTCCTGGTTTAAATCTCTAATACGTAATGTAATATATCATAGAAAGTAGATATATAGTTGTTAAGCATTACATTGTTATAATAACAACGCTAAATATGTTATGTTGTAAATTGTGGTGTGTTTTTAATCAATTATCTTTACATATGTTCAGCTTTAAGTTGATTTCACGGGCAATACTCGTTTCAACTTTTGCTGACTGATCTCTGAACCTTTTATGGTTATTTTCTAACACTCAATGACTGCACAACTCATTAGGGCTCTGATAAGGGGACTATTTCAACATTACACAGACATATAACATATGTGCACAACACTATCACAGCATCTTTCCTCAATGTTAAGCATCGCAGAAATGTTTTAATTGTCTAATGTACATTTATTTTGTTGAACTGGATGTAAATGACAAACATTGTATAAAAGAAGATTCATATTTTAATGTTATACGTTAATTAACGACAAATTAATGAGCTGTGTCTCTATTGCTGACTTAATCAGATTTAACCATGATTAACCTGCAGGGGGCAGCAACGCGACGCGCCCGGAAGTCTGTTGAAAAATAAAGCATAGAAGAAAACGACCAGACGTATTCATCTTTACTATGTGTTTGCCCAGAACAAAGTCTTTGAGTCATAACGTCCGTGGCAGCGAGTTTGTATCCCTCAGTTGAATCCCCTGTTACAGTTAAGCTACTTCTTTTACTGCATTGGAGCTTAAGTTATAAGTCAGTAAGTGTGTTTTAGGGAAGAAACGGTGGGGTTAGCGTTACCGCCAAATTAGCAGTGTCTCAGCGGACGTGCCGCCGGAGACGCAGGAAGTTGTGAGGGTATTTGAAGTAGGCGGGATACGCTCAAGAGTGTAAACAGCGACTTTGTGTTGCTAACGATAGCATCGGTGATTCTGTCGGCGAAGAAGGGAGTTATCCGCCTTTTACATGAGTTAACACGTATTTGTGGATTGATGTTTATAAAGAAGTGAGTCTCGAATAACAAAATGATAGCTAGCTAGCTGTTACGTTGGCCCGGGCCGTGTTCGTCTAACGTTACCGTTGAGAAGAGGACACGTTAGCTATCTACAACATGGAAACTAAGTACCCTACCCTGGTATGTTCATGGCTTCTTTTTCTTCTGTGTTTTTCTTCTGTTCTTGAAGAGGAAAGGATGAAAAAAACATGTAATGTTATTAAAAGTCGAAAGAGGAGACCGACCCAATCAAGTTATTGTTTGATCACGCTTGGGTGACGTGATGTTTCAACCTCAGAGTTGTTGTGTACATTGTTGTGATGTTTTATTGTAATGTGTGATACGGAGGGGCATTTCTGCAGTTTTTTCCGTGCTAAAGTTGCATACGCAGTTAAGTTGTTCTTTAATATCAGCTATCATTTTAAATACAATGTTAATCGAATGCGATTTTTTACAACTAGTTGAGGCAGAAAATGAAATACTTATTGCGTTTAAGCTTTGTCTTGCTTATAAAATTAGTACATTAGTTAGATCAAACTCAGGACTAACCTTCTCAATACCTGTCTGTTCACAGAGGAGACCAAAGAGGAAGCTCTGCTACCTCACAAACAAAGAAAGGTACATGTTAAATGTGTTTTAAAGAGAATTTCTTTTAGCTTAAGTGTTAATATTCATGTGTCTTTTGGTGTGTCCTTTTCAGTGTGTCTAACGAATGGGCTGGAAAAGTTACCCTGGGAGACGTTGATAAGATGTTTGATGACTTGGGTAAGTTGAGTGTGTGATTCATTTGTTTTAATACTTTGCTGTTGGTTCTGCATGTTTATAATGTTAACGTGTCCTGTTTGTTATTTTCAGATTCATTTTCACATGGCGATGGCTTGTGTCCCTTATCTCCTGTGCTCCAAACCCCTTATACTTTGAAACAACCCAGTGATGGAGAGGTGTCAACAGTTTCACCAAATGGACAGCCCTCCAAAAATCCTCCATCAGGTCCAAAGGTAACTTTGTGTCTGTCAGTACAGAGACTTTTTTTCTAATTTTATGAAACGTTGTCTCCTTATACTTATGAGTAACTAGAAAATCAAGCTAATTTCTCTTTCCCTTGTGATATTTAGACTTGTACATTCACTCTTTTACCTTCCCACAATAGTTGAGCTGTTTTTTTTCTTTACTTTTAAGGGTCCTGCGAAAACTGATCTGCTTCCTGCAACAAAGTCAACCACCTCTAAATCGAACATCGGTAAGATATTCAAACTTCCATTCTATTCTTGAGTGAGAACATTCTTAGAATATCTAAATACAGATGTTAAATGTGGTTATTTCCTGTGATGCAGATTCAGACATCCCATTTGAAGTACATGGGCCAGTAAAGACATCCAGCCCCATTGAAAAAAATGTGGTTGTAGAAAATGTAGAAGAGGTCAATGAACAAAAGCAACCTGTGTCCCCAATCCTCTATGACTGTCAAGAGGAAGAAAATGAAAAGGCAATGACGGAGCCGCTTACCAACCAGAAACCAGAGTCCAATGGGTACGTAACAGAGGTGTAAGGAAAATGTCATTTTCCCTAACATAAGAAATGCATGTAACTGCTCTTATTAATTTCTGCTGTTTTCTAGAATTGATGACTCTGAGCTGCAGTCTCCACCCCGTCAGTTTGCTTTAAGCAAACCCACAATATCCAGTCACAAAAACAAAGTGGACAGATCCTGGTAAGGTTTTTTAACATGAACATGATTAGTTGGCTGCAAGCACTTCTGTATATCATTTTGTTCTAAATGCGTGTAAGTCTTTTTTCTTTCTTTTCTTTCTTTTGCAGCAAGGAGAGCCACCTTGCCAAGGAAGAATCACACAAGAAACCTGAAACACCCGTTTTACACAGAAAGAGAAACACACCAAGGTAGTTATTATTTCCTTAGTGTAACATGTCAAAATAATATAATGCAGAAAAACAAGTTGCACATTTGACGTAGCAAAGCAATATGTCAGCTATTTATTTATCTTACCAGGCAAGAAGACACAGACAAGCCAGTGAGACATAAGCCTGAACTCGTTTCTCCTGAGAAACCCTCGACAAGTTTTCACAGCCACTCACTAGCAGAGGTGACCTGCTTGGGAAAAGACAGGTCAGCTTTTCTGCAGAAGCTTCGAGATGCTGGAAAACCCAGACCTGCACGGTGGGTTGAGATGGGAGTAAACTTTTCTCATTGGTAATGGTCCTTGTATTTTAATTTAAACACAGTAACATTTATCCTTTTCATTTTTTTTGCCCCAGGAAGTTGTTGACACCAGTAAAAGTTTCCCCTCCTCCTCCTCCTCCCCCCGAGCAAGAGGACGATTTCCTCATTTTGGATGATAATGAACCCGTTTGGTTTACCATCCCGAGTAAAACTGCCACCAGTAAGAGACAAAAGAAAAGCGAAAGCTCTAGCACAGACAACGACAGTTCAACAGACAAGGGCAGCACACAAGAGCCTGCCCAAAAAGAGGAGGAATCGCCAAATGGCAAAACAGGAATGCAACCTATTAACCTGAAAAAAAAGCGAAAGACGGGGAAAGAAAAGAAGAATGAACTGACTGAGCCTGTAAACGATAAGGATGAACTCACCCGTCCCGAGGATGTCCCTGCAGTTGACTTGATGGAACAAGAAAAAACAAATAAAAAGAAAAAAACACGGCTCAAGAAGTCTTCATCAAAAGAGAGCGAAAAGCCAGAGGAGGAACCCAGGGACACGGCCGGCAGGGAAACCGACAAAGAGAACCCTTCGCAGGAAATGGAAAAGAAAGCCCAAAAGAACTCTGAGATGAAGAAATCCAGGGCTTCCAAAGAAGACAAGACAAGCAGGGCAAAGTCATTAAAGCGAAGCAGGAAAGTGATGCAGGGACCTGAAGACACAGAGGAGGTGGCTTGTGATAACACTGTACACTACCAAAGTGAGGATCAGAACAATGAGATTCATGCAGATGTTGACCTTGGTTCTCTTCCGGGTGAGGACCTCCTATTTTTGCGTCATTCAAAATCAACGTTAAATGTTTTTTTTAACGCATCTTACATATACGTACTTATCTTTTTTTTGTTCTTGTTCCACAGACAAGCAATCTATGGATTCAATTGCAGAAACGTCCAAGGAATCAACAGAAGGAAAAGCCAAACCAGACAAATTGACGACCTTGTCTCAAGAGGGTTCACCTGAAGAAGGCCAGATTCTTGGGAAACGGAGAAGAAGACCGACCGGACAGTGGTGGCTGAGTGGTGCTCAAAGCCCCGAGGAAACGGACGTTACTGAGGGCCACGCCACACTCAAAAAGTCCAAACGGCACAAAAAAGAGCCCAGAGCAGCAGGGCGTTCGCCTGGAAAAGCCCAAAAAGTTTTAAAGAAGAGAAATCGGACACAACCGTCACCATCATCCAGTCGGAAGACCGTTCAATCGAAAGAAAAGAAAATCCGTACAGGATCGGGACAGATCAAGAACAGGCCTGAGAGAGGCGATACGGCAAACAAGATCAAAGCAAGAGATGACGCATTTAACACACACGAGGTAGAGGAGATGGAAGATCGGCCCCGGGAGCTGGAACCTGAGCACTCCAGCCCTCTGGAGTTTACACACAGAGACCTCAGTCTCAACTCAGGTAAGGCCAGTGGTGCGGGACGTGCTCTCTTTCTTAACTGAGCAAAGTACAGCACTTTTTTGTGTGGCTGTATTAGATTGTTAATAAACAAGACAGCAGAGGAAAACACAAAGTTGCACTATATATATTTCTTCACTTCATCTTTGGAACTGATGACGCCAAATATACATGAACCGTCAATACAAATATGTAAACAAAAGTCTTCCTCACACCAAGAACTTGAAATGACTGAAATGTGCTTATAGGTTTGTACTTCGGTAGAGAAGTGATGCCTGTATTTGAGCTTTGTGAACATCCAGTTTGGCTTGTCATTTATGAAGCTGGCCTCTGTGTGTTGGTTACAGGGGATCAGGTTTTCCAGAAAGTCTATCATGTCTCCAATGAGAAGATGTCCGACACAGCGACTCCCGGGAGACGTCTGCAGCAGCTCAAGAGGGCAGACGCAGAGAAACGGAGGAGGAAACCTCCCGGTGACTGGTGGGCGGTTCATGATGGGGCCGAGGAAGTAGAGAGCACATCCTCGCCGCCTCGGCCGCTTACGGAGCCCAAGGAGCCGAAACCCCGCGAGGACCGAAAAAAACAGTCGAAACAGAGCAGAGCTCTGGGACTGGGAACTTCCAAAAGTGCTAAAGTGCCAGTCTCGTCTAAGCCAGTAGGTGGCGCTCACGTGCCACCGCTGAAACTCAATCCGACATCTCCGCCTAAGAGTGTCAAACGCTCTCTGGCCATATTTAAAGACATTTTCACATCCGCCTCCAAGACCCCGGCGGTGGTCCGCAGCAGACACACGGCTCAGGATAACGGATGTGGTGTCAGTGCGGGCCCGGCTGAGGAAGTCACCGACTGTGCAACGCACGCCGGGACAGAGGAAGATTTACTCAGCGTGGAAGCTCGTGAGCTCAGGCGCCTCTCCGGCCAGGGCGTCCCGCAGGACGGCACGTGTAATCCGGAACACACGTAAGGAAAAGTTCCAATGATATGAATTATTCTGAAACTTCCTTCTGTGTGTATGTGTTAAACAATATATATTGTTTTAACTTTTTGTCTTGCAGGTCAAAGGACCTCAGAAGTGGACCTTCCTCCATGATTGAAGTTGAACAATATGAGAACAGCGACGACCTGAGTAAGTTTTCGAGCGTACCATTTTCTTTCAGTCCTACTTTTTTAGATCTACTCATACTACTCGCCTTCTATGCTGAATTAAAAATGCATATATCTGGTTATGTAGCTCTCATTATTGGCTTTAATTGGCGTTTCCCTGATTGTGTAGATGCTTAAATGGTAATAAAAATATATATGTATGTATGTGTGTTTGTGTGGGTGTGTGTGTGTGTGTGTGTGTGTGTGTGTGTGTGTGTTTAGTTTGGTCATCGAGTCAGTTTTCTCCCTTTTCAATGATTGTCTTGTCCATTTATGTGATTTTTTTTTTCTTTCAGTTGTGCCGCCATCCAGAGTCTTTGCTTCGCTCCAGGTATCGGACCTCTGTTCTCCTCCTCTCAAACCGCTGATTCTCCAGCCCAAGGATAAGGCCAACCTGACAGAGTGGTTTAAGAGTCTTTGGTCTCCCACCGTCGACTGTAAGAAGCCAATCAACCCCTTCATTTTTACTTTTTTTTTTCATCTTTCATAATGTAGACAAGATCGTTTTAATCAAATCTTGTATTGATTCTTATCAAAAAAGCAGTGAAATATAAGCATGTGTTGACTGAGTAGCGTTGACCCTTCAGCTTGTGGGGAGATCACTCCGGACCATTTCGACTGGTACTTCTATCAAGGCCGAGCCATGGGCTTCCTGGTGGACCTGAACTGTGGCTCCGTCTGTAATGGAAAGATCCTGCTGGGCTCCTACATGAAGAAGCCTCTCTGGGTGGATCACAGTGCATCAACTGTTAGTAAACTCCTTTTACATTCTGTCTCGCATTATGTTGTTTTAATCTCCCTCCCTCCCGTCTTACACACCAGAGTTATGTGTGTACTGCCTTGTCATCAGTTTCTCTCTTTTTTTTTAAAGGTCTTTAACTTATTAACAAGCTCTGTGAGTGTTACCATCGATGGTAAAGAAAGCCGCTTCAACCCAGGCCAATCCTTCATGGTGCAGTGTGGTAAGAATTCAATACAATACAACCGCATACATTCATTCGGAATTTACGATTCTCTCCCTAACGAAAGTTTGGAAATGCATACACCATAAGACTACATTTACCAGCACCTATCTTTAGATTTTTTTTTTTTTTTACATCTTGAAGTAATAATGTTTTGTTTGACCGTTGTTTTAATCTATTTTTTCATTTTACTGATGTGTATGTTCTGTTCACACAGGACATGCCTACAGCATCCACAACACCACTGCTCAGCCTGCAGTTCTCTACTTCACCAGGATATTAACCGAAGGTTCAGATTGAAATTGGCAGCTGGATTATCAGCCATCGAACGACCAAAATTCTTATGTGGAAAAAGAGACTGGTGATTTGGAAACATAATTTTTTTTATTTAAATCGACTCTCCTTCTGCAAAGAAATACCAGGTGTAAATAGAAAAAAAAAATGACTAAGCTAGGAAGCTACGTGTCTGTGTTTGAGAAAATCAATTTAACCATTTGTAAATAAAGTTTTTTTTTTTTAAACTTTTTCTTACTTGGCAGTGTACAGCTGTAGTCTTTGCGTGTTAAACAGGGTGGTCAGATATTTTGGTTTCAGCCTGCAAGACAAAAATTCCGATTGCAGCTTCAATACTGTGAAACATAGTCCCTCACAAGTCTTGAATTTCATAATAATGATCAATAATAGATTGTGCTAATTGTGCTTGTGTGATTATTTATATAATTGTGGTTTCCTTTACATCTTAGTCACATTTTAACACTGGTAATTGACTTGAATTGGCGTTTGGAGCTGTCCACCAGGTTGCGCTGGCATATGGTGAATGTATTTAGGAATCTTTGCAGACATTGTTGGAAACTTTCAGACACATTTCTGTCCCCAAAAACTCATCGTATAAATAAAATAAATGTTTGTAGACCCCATGCCGATGGTTCCTTTGGCGTAAAATAGATACTTGATGTTCTAACTGGATTTCTTGACATTTGAGTAGATTAACTTCAATTCATAATCAATTGGTTCTTTCCAGCAACATTTTTCATCTTCTTTTTTTTTTTTTCTTTTTTTTTTTTACCTCCAAAATCGAGCGGATGTAAGTTTGGTGATTTCTTGCCCTCCATGAAGAGCACTAATGATGCTTAATGCTCGGGGGATCACTTGAGGGTTTGTTGGTCCACTGGGGTAAAGAGATATTGAATGGTAGGAACATAACTCTCCCCTTGAGATGATGCAGACGTTAAAAATACCTGGATTTTCCCAGGTTAGGGTACTTGAACATTATTATTGTAAACTCTTATCATCCACGTGACATTGATGTGAGTTGGTGTAAATTAACATTTGCGGGAAAGTAAAAAAAAAAATGTAAAAATGCCACATGGATCATGTGCATTTTGTCACACCTATGGCGAGCAGTGGTTCGTTATATTTTGAAGCACAGACTCGGTGACGGAACACATGTCCCCTGATGGGCACTAGGTCAGACCCACTGTTCACCGCCGTGAAACATTTACCGACCTACTTGAAGAAGGCCAAATTTGGTTTCCCTGAGCATATCTGCTGTGTCTCCTCCCCCTCCGTGCAACGGCGGGGTTTACAATACGCCGACACCAACATGTTTCTTACATGGAGAAAGAAACTTTTGGGCAGGGTGGTGTGTCATTTGCATATGGCCCTGATCATTAACGTGGTGTTGTAGCTGTTACTCAGTGATGTAATGGGGGGGGGGGGGTTTTGACAGGAAGTATTATCTGAACAAAGACTGCTTCAGCAGGCCGTAAAACGTACCTCACTGGTGGAGCCGCTCAAATTGCTCTCAGCAGCCTGCCAGCTTGATGATTTATCACTTTTGAATGTTTGGGTTTAAGCTGCTGTGCGCGGTGCTCCCTCAGCCTGACCCGCCTCGGGGCAGGATCTTCTTCAGAGGAGTGCATGTACACATCCACTGGAACATCCCCCCCTGTTCTTTAATTATAAACCTTGTCTAGGACCCGATAGTCTGCCCGTAACACACCCGTGCAGTCAAACGGACACTTTACATCAAATACTCTCTTCCTATGAGGGGGAAAAAAAAGTGCAATTTTACAGATTTTATTTTATTTTATTTTCTTGCCCAATGGTGAATTAATAATCTGTCTTTTTTTTTTCTTCTTTTTTTTCTGACGTCGGCCTGTTATAGGTTACGCAGCGTCCTGGTCCAGGGAGCCTTCACTTCTTCTGAGACAGAACAGCGTGTGCACACATGATGGGACGAGAAACCCGGCAGAGCATGGGGCCTTTCCGACTGAATCAAACCCACGTGAGTGCTCTTTTCTTTGACCTTACTGAAATGCAGCTAAATCAAATATGAACAAGTTGTTCTCGTTCATGGTATTGATGCTGCTGCCAATATCCTTAATAATAACAATGATCTTAATGATGAAGGGAGTGTCAGGGTTAACGTGGATGTGTCTTTAGTTGTTCGCTTCTTGGAGAAAAGGGCTTCGCAATTACGAGAATGAATTTAGGAATAAACTAGTGAAGTCATGCTTTGGTCGTAAATGACGAATTCGAACTTTTTCCCCTTTGGACGGTGCAAGCTGTCAATTTGTGGGATCGCCTCGTTTTTCTTGCAGTTCATCTCCAAACACAAATATGTCTGAGATCAGGAGAGAACTTGAAATTGTATTTTCTCCCTCGATTTGAGGTAGAGTGAAAGTGCACATCCCTTTCCTCGGATAAGTGAATTTAAGTGGTGAGAAAAACCAATGCATAATATATGACAGAGTCTGTCACCAGCAGAACTTTAAGTCAGCCATCCCAAAAAGAAAAACCTCAAAGCCCCCCCCACACACACACACACACACTTCCCCCCCCCCTCACATCGCGGACCTTTAATGCATCAGACATCTGAAAGAGTAATGACTCACTTAACCGCCAGAGACACCACGCTTACTTCGCTGGACCTGTTCCACATAGAGATCACGACGGTTCATTTCCTTCCACATACCAGGTTGTGAAAAAGAAAAGATTGATTTTGTTTTAATACGCACAGATGCCACTCTGTCAAAAAAAATAAAGAATAAATAGAAGAAGCTGAATGCGCATGGCTGCTCCAGAGATTTGCCCTTTAAAGGTACAGTAGATGTGCAGGACTTTAGTTCTTGTGGCTGTGATGCCATGTTTGATGCGCTCCATCGTGAGCCAAGCAGTGAACAACTTTGGGAGAAATTGAGACTGGGTCATTTTCGCGTTTGTTTTGTCACATGGGTAAAAGTTTCCGTACGCAATCCCCCTCAGCTCTCCAAACGTTTACATTTCTCCATAACAACTTCATCTCGCTGTGTTTCACATCCTGGACTAAAGCAGCAGGAAGAAACAGCGTCGGCCAGTGAGCGAGCACATTCAATCCTTAGAGAATATTAATTACCCAGTATTTGCCTCTGCTGGGCTTTGCATGCCACGGATTCATTTGTTAATACAAAGGCTGTGCAGGTTCTCTGTGATTAGTGTGTGTCTCCGCTCTTGGAACAGAGACTGAAAGCTATGAGTACAATTTCCTTCCTTTGTTAGACTTGGCTCGGGACATCACTTCTGCTAACGAGCGCGACGGCGCACAACAATGTCTGTACGGTGAAACTGTTGTGTGTTTGTGATGTGAAATATCCTCTGGCAATCTGAGAACCCTCTCAGGCTCAGACACATAACACTAAATAGTTGTTTTAATGCGCACATAAAATGTTCCCGTAACGGTGCAGTTGATTTAAGAGGTTAATTAAAGGGTTTTTAATGTTTTGTGGAAAACGTTGTTTTTTTACACCAAGTTGTGCATCATTATTTAGGCAAAAAAAAACAACGACCCACACCCCCCTGTCCCTGGTGTTCTGTTTTTTACGTCCTGGAGGATATACTGACACTTGTGGCTGAGAGGCAACTGGACTCTAAGTAAATCTAAAGAAATCAATGCTAATGAGGATTTCATCGATTGATTATCTACAAGTTTTCGTCAAGATTTCATTCTTTTAAACAAGCTCAATGTACAAGTCAGTGGGACAATAATATTGATACAGTCAAATCTTGAGCAATGTGGAAATACACTGAAAAAAACATTTATAACCAAAGATAGACTGTTTCCACGTGGCAATATTGTTTACATCCACTACGGCTTGAACTCTGCATCTGTTTACGATTCTTTTAGATGTTTTTTGCTGCAAGTGTGCGCTCTTTTAAAGTTGTTAGAGCCCTTTCGGTGGATCTGGTATTTGTACCTCATTTTGAGCCATCGTCCTATACAGCCTCTTTATCAAAAACTCACGCGATTTCATAACTTTTATTTTGGAGACAGGAAGACGTGGAGAATAGGCTGTTACCGAAATGGGCGTTAATTGATTCTAAATTGCTCTCTTTGTTGCGATGAATGGCAACATAATAATACAATGGCAGTAATGTGTTCAGGGTAAAATGGTGCTGACCTGTTCAATGAGCGTTCTGAGTGGCTCAGATTACTTTTATGGAAATAAAAACAAAAATACACTCGTACAACGCTTTGGGGAAAAAAGAACTTTCTCTAGAATGATCCTTTCCCCTTTGTGTAGTTGAACTCATATTATATGTATGTAAATGTTGTCATATTACTTTATCGGTCTGTAAATGGAAAGATCACCACGATGAGATCATCTTTCCCAGCGCCTCTTTAAATCTAAGGGGACATTAGACCTAAATGGCTTCCCGTCTTTTTTTCTCTGCTCGGGCCTCTGACCTCCGCTCCATCCCAGCACATCCAGCCACGATCTCCCTCGTTAATCACGAGTCCGGCCCCTCTGATCCTCTGCTGGAACCTGCTGTATGATTACGCGGAGGAAGAGCTCTGAGGGTTGGATGTATGTAGCACCCTAGTTTCTCCCGAGAATGAGACAAAATGCATTGCAGTGGAAGCTGCAGTGTTTGATGTCCACGCTTGTTTTCCTCTTCCTATGAAACCGCAAATATTCCATCTAGAGGGAAGTCCTATTAAATGTTGTGCACACTTCAGTTGAGTTGCTGTGTCTCAGATAATTAAACGATAATATCCGATTTGCGGTGGCACGCCACCTGCAGTGACAGCCAATTACGGTGTGTTTTTTCCCCCACAGCCCTTGTTACATCTGACCACCGGCACCTCGTCTGTTTGGTATGAGACCAAAGTCCTTAAAAAGGAATGAGCGTGACAGATGCAGCATTGACATTTAGTCCCCGAGTGCGGGAGTGGCAAAATCGGAACCGATTAATTGGTGTGTTCCGCGACAGTGGTTCTCAGCCATGTGCTGCTGAGATTCGTGGTTCTCTCGCCGAGATCCTCTCTGAGCGTGGAGTGCCTGTTTTAAAGCCGCCCGCTCTGGTGGCATGCAGCCTTGACATCTCAGGTTCAGCTTGGCCTCGGAGCCGCGCCGCATGTCACCGTCTGCAGAAAAGCAGAAGATTTCTCTTTATATATATATATATATATATATATATTTTTTTTTTTTCTTACATTTTTTAACTTTGAGTCATGATTTACATTGACTCAGTTGGAGAGCTCAACTGTGATACTGCGTCCACATTTGGAGCCCGTAGTTAAATACTTGACGCGCAACAGACGGGGGACGACATGTGGGATAATGGACTTTTAACACGGGAAAATATTGGCTCACAGCCTATTTGGTTTTGTGCTTTAAACATCCTGATAGCCGTTTGATTAACTGCGGAATAGCTGAGGAGGGAGTGTGTGTTCGGAATATCTCCTTGACAGGTCATATTGCCTAAGAGCCACAGACAGTGAGAAATGGAGCAAAACACGGAAAGGCTTTAGTTGTTTTCCTTGAAGCAAGCAAACAATAATGGAAGCATGAACTTTAAACAAATATTCATATAGCAATCCAATCTACTTTTGAAATAGGCTACTGTTTTATTTTCCAGTGGAGGGGTGTCTTGTCGGGAGGCACGCCAACGTCTGCTAAAGGAGGACCGCCCGCTCTCCGTCTCGTTCGTAGAGGCCACCAATTAGTGTAAAAGCCCAGTGAAACTTCCCCTCGTTCACCTTCGGAATATGACGTCCAGTGCCGGATATAATGGGGCTGAAAAGCAGCCAGTAGGCTCCGAAAATCCATCAGGTTTCTCGGCTAAATGATTCCGCAGCGGGTAATGACTCGGCTCTAACAGGTATCCTGTGTCACCATTCAAAAAGCCGGTGACAACAAACTCCAAATTTTGTACATCTCGGGTCGGTAAAGACTCGCCACTTACCGCCTTTAATGCTTGTTGAAGGAGACACCTAGTTTGAAAAGGACTCTCTGTTCTCCCCCATCAATCACCTGTGTGTTTGTGCATCAAGTCCTGAGGTGGTATTGCCATTTATTCCCACTTTCTCTCGGCCCCCCTCCTCAGCTTGTTGCCTTGAGGTGTGTCTTACTGGGTTTTAGTTCTGCAGGAATGTGCTGAACTGGGTCTCCTCACTTATGCATGCGCCACGTCTTCTGGCTGTGCTGCATCGTAGTGCGTTGGTGCTACTGTCACAATGACATATTGATTTTGACACCGACCAATGCCCGACTTCACCAGTTTGAATGCTACAATTATTTCTGTTTCCAAAATGGATTTTATGGATTTTGAGGCTAATCCATGATTGGTTTGTTAGTCGTGAGAATAAGACATTTAAGTATCACTCCACAAACCAGTTTGTACTTATGTGGAACAATGTGGTCTCTCTCTGTTGATGATGTCTCAACGGCTGGTTTCTGGCGTCCGATAATTGTCGGTTGTGTTGTGGGCAATTTTTCCCTATTAGAAGTGGGGCATAGTTCCACATACAGTCCAAAAATCGTTTCAGTGACTTGTGACCTATGATTTTCTTAAAGGCGTGTGTCTCCTGTTTTAAAGGGGTTATACAATGTTGAAGGTAATTGACTGAACTGTATTTGTGGGTCCCTCATTGAATGCTGTGTTCGTTGGCTGTGCGTGAACGGAAAATGAGCCTCTTAGCAGGGATTGTGTGGGATACTTGTCCCAAGGGTGCTCCAGCCGGACCGACATAGAGACCGGCCCGTGGTCTATATTGTTAGTGTGTGCTGTGACGCACGTGGAGGTAAACGCAGACAACTTGTGTAGTTCCTTGTGTTACAGGACCAAAAGCGCCGCTTTTTGGTCTCAAGGCGTTCAACTCGAGGATATGAGCCAGCAGCTGACCGATCCTCGGGTTGTGTTGTGTTTTAAAACGAGGGTGGAGTATTATTTCTCATCCTTTGTGGTATTCTTGTTCAGAGGTTGCACACACTGTTTTTTTCCATCACTCTCTTTTATTTGGCAAACTTAAAAAGATTCGTCCTTTAACTGGGATATCAGCGCCTTCATATGCTGTTCTTTCTGTGTAGCCGAGATTTACCAAGTTAATAACCGTGGCACATTGGAAATAATCATTAAATGCGATCACCGTATAAAGAAGAGGCAAAGATGAGAGACGGCGTGCAGAGGCAGGGAGCTGTAAATCCACTGTGAGTGCACGTCTTGCTGTGTGACCACAATCGAAATGACAAGCAGCTGAAGCAAACTTCCAGCCCTGAGGTCAAGCTCTGGGGGTTTGAACTGACGGTGATGGCGGGTGAACGGCAGCCCTGGTGCATGATGGCAGTATGTGCCAACTGATAATGGCCGTTCATCCATGGCATCTGTCATTCTGTGTTCTCGGGTTTTTTTTCGTATTTTTTGGCAGAGTGTCACTTGCTGGACGCGTGCCCTTTAAGGCTAGGGCTTGTGGAAAGATCGGAGTATTCAACATGCAAACATCACAGTCTTCAAGGTGCTGCGCGAGAGATGCGCCTGCGGTTTAAATGAGCTGTGACTCCTCCTGTGCTGATAAACGGCGGTCTCATGCCGAGCTGGAATCCACGGCTGACCGCGTTAATATTCCTCCCCCCTGCGAGCTCTGCCCAAGGCTGCGTAGGTGCCAGTTGGAACTAAATGAAGGGTGGAGGAGACGAAATTTGTGAATATTTATGTCCCTAAAAAATATTCCTCCGTTGAATTGATTTACCTGGTGTCATAAATTGGGATCCATGCTGGGGCGCAGCTACTATATCTGTGATGGTGAGGCAGACTCTTAGATGTTGCGACCTTGCTGTGAAGAAGATCAGACACTTTAGAATTTTCAATTAAATGAATCTGGCTCGCAGGGGGGGCGGCTTTGAAAAGCGAAGGCTCTGTTGGATTGACACCAAAGAGCCATTTGAATAGAGTTTTTTTTTTTTTTTGCACAAAGTAAAACGGTGAAAATGTTCAACTGGGGATAAACAGGATACAGAGCATGACGTATTGCGGGGAGGAAAAGAGCAGAAGGTTGCACAGTGTTTGTGCGGAGGGCCCCAGAAGGATGTTAAAATGTTGAAGCCCTGCACCGGCTCCGTGGTTCCCTTCTCTGGCATCAAAACAATATTGATGTATGATGCAATCAGGATAATCCAGTTGGTGTAAAGATGAGGGAACGGTATGTGTGATTATTGGGCAGCGAACAATGGCACAGGGGGGGGGGGGGGGGTGCTGCCATCGCACCGTTTAACAATCAGCTGATTTACAAACCGATTTTAATTCTCAAGACGTACATGTTTATCTTCTTGTATTGCGGGGAGGAAAAGAGCAGAAGGTTGCACAGTGTTTGTGCGGAGGGCCCCAGAAGGATGTTAAAATGTTGAAGCCCTGCACCGGCTCCGTGGTTCCCTTCTCTGGCATCAAAACAATATTGATGTATGATGCAATCAGGATAATCCAGTTGGTGTAAAGATGAGGGAACGGTATGTGTGATTATTGGGCAGCGAACAATGGCACAATTCTGGGGGGGGGGATGCTGCCATCGCACAGTTTAACAATCAGCTGATTTACAAACCGATTTTAATTCTCAAGACGTACTGTACATGTTTATCTTCTTTTTATTACTCTACTTTATCCTTCGTTATTTTTGAAAACCAGACGTGGACTTTTTGAAAAGGACATTAATGACAAAAACTCAGGGAGCAATACCCAGGGCTTTTTATCGCGCAATAGATTTATTATTATTTTTTTTTATCAAGAATTGACTTTAGTATTGACTTTCTCAGTGGAGTGAGGAAGATGTGGCGAGGCGTGATGCTTTTAGCCCGTGGTGGTGTCATTTAGAGAGGAGTTTATTTAGTGGATCAGATGAACTCTGAATATGAAACTAAATCATTCAATATAAAAAAAAAACAATTTTTACATAGTTTTACATATCATTTATCAACTCTTTATTTTCCAAATTAAGCTACCTTTATAATGAGAGGAGTAACTTCTGTCCTCTATAAATGTGTATGTTCCTTGATGGAAAACTCTACACCCCGAGTAACTTTATGCACTCCTGACCCCCAGGGAAGCTGTGAACAGCATCGATTTTCAGGATCCGAACTGTGGCTGGCAGCACCGCAGCTACACGGTGCGCTAACGCTCGCAGGGTTCATGTTCAGTTCAGACTCTATAAATGTCTCTGGGTGAATGTATACACTCCGCCTTTAGCGTGTACCAGCTGTCCGTGATCACGGCCCAACTGGCCTGCAGTCGCAACTAAGTGGGATCTTTTTTTTCCCCCATAGATAGGCAGCCCGTGAGGACCCGGTGCTCCCAGCGGTGATGTAATTACACCAGACAATCCCATAAGCGTATTGTGTCATCTCGACTCAAAACAGAAAACACTTTGAAATTCAGGGATTATCATCTGCTCCGACGTGCCCTGCTGCTCTTATGGAGGCACATACACACAGCTAGAGGTGGTTCACAGCGGGGCCTTCATTCACTTGTCATGGCTTTCATGCAGAGCAACTTATTCTCCCACTGGGTCATCATCCTCCTCTCATAGAGACCGGACACTGTTGTGGGGTGTACAGACGCAGAACAACCAAGATTAAGATGAGCAGGATTATGTCAATAATTGCATGCGGACTGTTCAGACAACGATAAACATATCTTTAGGACATTCACGAACATGTAACTGAAGACAAAAGACGTGTGACAGTGTCCTATTTTATTTGTGAGATGCGGTAAATGATAATGGAGGTTTTATCATTTTGGGGAGTTATTTTTTTCGGTTGGTGAGCGATATAATCAGAAGCTGCCCACGCAGATGTGACACAACAAGACGCAGGACAGTAATGTTTCCACTCTAAGTCTCGTTGCCAATCGAAGGCCGCTGAACAAAGACTTTCAGCACCAGGACTTTTATTCAGCTGCGCAGATGTTTACAAATGGGCCGATTTCATTCTGATTCCCAAGGCGGCTCCTGAGGTGTCCTTGGAGAAAATAGATTTCGTCGTGTTCCATCTTAAAGCCACCGGGTTTATGCGTATGTTTGTGTCACATGTTCTGGTGCGGTGTAATAAAGATCAACATTTTTGAACCCAAATGGATAATAATAATCTGGGAGCTGTCTTTGAATGGGTGTTAAGACATAGCGTGCCGTGTTCCTGAAATAGAGGTTTGAAACCACAGGTCCTTCAATTACATCTGAAGGCCATCAGCATTTTACACTGGAGAAACGTTATGATTACATTGGGTCGCAAGGTGAGGTCTCAGCGGGAAATGGCATTCTGCAGAGCTGATGTTCCCTGTGGGAGGTGTGAGTGAGGAGCAGCACAGATGGAGAGTTTTTTTTCGCTCCGTAACACTAATTCACATAAGATGCTGTGCGTGTATGTGTGGTTCATTTTCAGTTCCGTACGATGTCAGCCCTACCAATATAAAAATAAACATCTGCAGCTCCATGTGACTTAATAGGGCTTTGTATTTATACTAACAGTGACGGATTACTGCTTAAAATACTATCTGAAGCCACTGAGCTGGGCATTGTACTTGCTTGAGACAATGTACCGGCTCTAGCTCTGTGTCTGTGTATGCGGCACAGACCAAACACAAAGGATGGATATGTGCATGTAGAAATAGACATTCATCCGAATGTATATATATATATATCTATCTATATATAGATAGATAGATATAGAGCGAGAGAGTATTAAAGACAACAGCTGAATGGCTTTAGCGCAGCTGGCAGGCTGCACTCCTGCTCCACAATACCTCACCACAGGGAAAATGAAGTTGGGTGCCATTGTGTTTGCAGTCGCTACGCTGTACCTCCATTACGATGCACCATACGTAGCGCGTTTTCACCTCTCACATGTGTCCCACTGTTTGCAGAGATGTTCACGTCGTATCTCGGTTGCCAACTGCACAGCAAGGCCAGACAAACAAGTGCAAACCACCCCTCATGACATGGGGAGCCTTGAACCTGAGCAGCCGGACACGTGAGGCTGCAGGACTTGGATCACTGACCTTGGCGGCCCAGGTAATACTCTATTGATTCAACAATTTGCCAAAAAGGGGCGTGGATCTGTGGATTTGTGAAAAGCCTGAGGGCCATCATTATTCTTCCGCTGTTGTTTCTTTTCTTCTAAAAGAATCCCCGTAGTCCAAATGATATGAGGTGGTCACTTTTGCACTCTTTCAGAGTGTTGTGAAAAATGGCTGCAATGCATCTGGCAAGTAAAAAAGACCAATAGTCATGAGGTATATGGCAGTGAAGTCCTGAATTGGCTGACTTCTGTTCTTCTGTGGGAACTTTAGGTACCAAACATCCCGTTCAGTTTTGCTTTCCCCATTCATTTTATTTTTTCAATTCAATTTTAGATCCACGCCTGACTATTATGTACTTGATCGGATTGGCCCTTTGTATCCTTAGAGATATTTCGAATGTAAAAATATTGTTTGTTAAGACCTAAAAGAACACAGGTGTCGAAGCTCGATGCCAATTTCCTCTTGCTCTGTTCGTGCTCGCCAGGCTCAGCTGGCCAACCTCCTGCCTGCGTACAATGACACACACTACACCGATGCTCTCAGTGTCACATTGGGTGAAGGCTTTTTTTTAAATAGAAGCAGGAAAGAGATGTTTGGTGCTTTTATAAATGTGAGCCACAGTGATGGGAGGATTAGTGGAGACCGTTTGTGTGTGTCACAATAGAGTTATAATGATGGCAGGGTTATTGCAAATCCATTTTCTCTTTGCAAATTGTCCTGTGCTGTTGTTTAACATATTCAAAAAAAACAAAATCTGGGTGCACTGAGGACAAAACAGAAAACATAGTTAAATTACAGTTGGTTTTAATGTCATGGTGATACACTCACAGCCGCACATTGGCACAGATGGATATGAGCCAGGCTAAGTTTAAATTTAAATGGCCAATTGTCAGAACTGAAAAAGATGGAATTGAAATGTTCATAAATCACAGACTTTCTGCAGTTTTATCACATGCAGTGCTGAACATGTATTGGATGAAGAGATTATAACCTGTTCGCTGTAAATGGTTAAATATAGATTTTGCTTACAAGGTTCATTATAAAGAACCTTCGGGGTTGGGGAGGATACTCAACTCTATTTGTTTTCCATCGCCTCATCAGTGTGGACACCTTTTAAGGAAGGCCGCTCCAGATCAATTCAGCGACCATGGAACTTATTAGAGGTAGAAACCATTGTGGGGATCTTTCAGGTTTTCATAGTCTCAGCCAATACGTCATCCTGCCAGGATGTAAAGGTCAAATCTGTTTCAAATGCAAACTGGTAAAAGAAACCACGGATCTCTCCTCTTTTGACTTATAACATTGTGGCATTTGAGACAAAGGCTGTTCTTTGTTATTTATCTGGGAACCAAGTGATAGGTCTCTTCGTGCTGTCAAATAAACATCCAAATGTGCAGGTTGCACACCTATTCACCACCCACTTTGTACATTAATCACCTTTTATTGTTGTATTTGTCACTTGATAAATGGTGTGAACACTACAGCATGCTTCGGCCAAGCAATCTTCTCGTAGTGTAGCGAGTTGCACACACAGCAATATATGGGAATAGATGATATTGCGAAATGAAAGGCAGCGTGACAGCGTTCATGCTCCAATTAGACTCGGAACATGGAGCGGGACCACACGACAGCATAAAATGGATGGAATGAATTATGTTCGTATTGACAGTGTTGTTTTATGCTTTTGTTGTGTTGTGCTGTCCTGTGCGAAGCGTTTTTTTTTTTCATCAATATTAATGGGTGAGTTCATGCGGGGAAATGCCCGGCAGGGTGAACTCGGCCTGTCACAGAGACTGAAGATGAGGCTGTGCTGTGAGGTCCAGTCAGCTGTGACAGCTGTGGCTGGAGAAGATGGGGGGGGGGGGGGCGTGGGGGGGGGGGGGGGGGGGGGGGGGGGGGGGGGGGGGGGGGGGGGCCGGAGATGCAGAGGTACTACAGGAGGCCATCGATTTTTTTATTTTTTTTTTATTTTTAATCCCTGCTTTGGACCAAAAAGTCCAAAGAGCAAAAACTTTGACTCCTTTGTCAAAGTACACAGTTCACAAAATCACATCAATGTATCTTTATTCGGGACATGCAATTTTGATTTATTTTGACTGTCATCTTCCTCGTCTTTATGAACTGGTTAATTGCTGGAGGCTGCAACTCAGCAATTTAATTTGTTAAATGGATTCATCTCCATATACTTTTTAATCGTTGCACAAATTATTGTTCTTTCTTACAATAAAGAGCTGTACGCCACCAGTACCTCTGCCCCTGTAACTGTACTTGTGATCCCTTGATATGAACCCAGACTGCCAATTTATGCTCTACTTTTAATGCCGATTTGGAAAAAAATGCCTGTATTTATAATTTTGAACAACGCACACCTGTGGATGTCGCAGCGCGTGGAAACAAAAATCGAGTTGCTATACTGTAGTGACCTGTGTGACGAAAGGAACACCAAGCAGCACCACGTCTGTGAACACCATGCACTGATCATCACATGGACTAATACTGTGTATGTACAGCATCATTACAGACTCTCGCGTATATTCAGGTTAAACCACAGTAATCCATCTCCAGCAGTGTGGAATTGTACCTTGCAGCCAGACAGAGGCAGATCTTCTCATGCTGATCCTGTTTCTGTTTTTGATCCCAGATCTGGATCCTGCTGGAGAAGGACACAGTGACAAGAGCAGCAGCCTCACACGCAAACACGCGCACTTAGACGGACTCTCTCTCTCTCTCTCTCTTTTTCTCTCTCTCTCGCGCTCACGCTCTCTCTCTCGTGGCCCCTCTCTCCCTCTCTCTCTCTCTCTCTCTCTCTCTCTCTCTCTCTCTCTCTGCCCCTCTCTCTCTGCCCCTCTCTCTCTTACACACACCGTAGCAGCTTTGCGGAGGAGCATTGCCAGCATCGAGGAGTCTACAATGAGAGCACTCAACAGGATGGATCCTGCACGGTTGTTCTTTCTGCTGCTGTTGTACGGATATCTGCCAAAAGTAAGACTTGTTTACTTTCACATTATTCTCCTATTATTATAAGCTGTAGTTTGTTTTGTAATATGTGAATATTGTGTATTATTGATTGTAACCCATGATTAGTTTAGTGTATTAGTTTATTTACACTATGCATGGAAATAATCTTAAATCTACTCTATTGATAAAGTGTATCTCAAGAGATGTACGGTCTTATTTTTTTCAACAAATAAGCTACAATGATTTGGAAAAATCAAAAAAACGGTTTGTATTCATTTAATGGTTTAACCTGACATTTTATATTTATTTTTGATCAAAAAAAGTTCTCATTTCATGGTCAACATTTAATTTTAAGAGAAATTCAGAAATATGTCCCTTTTTCTGCAGATGAATCAGTGCTTGTGAAGGTGAGGTACAGAATTTAACTTCCTACTCTTTACTTCCTATGTGAAAAGATGACCATAACCAGTAACATTATGTTTTTAAATGAGATATTCTATATTGTATTTCTATTCTATATAATATTTGCTGTCTGCGGGGGTGCTGGTATGAAGAGATATATATACGACTGTGTTCTTCTGAATACATTTATACACATACTCCATCCACTAAAATATTTACAGGGACCACTATGTCATGCCGTCTTCCCCGAGAGCCCACCACATTTATGATCAATTTTCTATGATCAATAAATGAACAGGACTGAATTCATGACTTTGCAGTAAATAGTCTGGGGTTGAGATAATTGGATGGAATCCCTCTGATCATTGCCCCGTGGTAATATGTCACCTTTGCGGCAGAGAAAGTAAGTCCTGCAAAGTGTCCACCAAGGGGGCTGGATGCCTTTCCTGCATCTTTCATTTCACCGACACACAACTCTTTAGAAATATGTTTTGGACCTGGGGGGCTCAGCAAGGCCAAGCGTCATCTGTGCGTTCAGAGATGTTTTATCTCTATCAAGGGAAGTCAGAAGCTGCTGAGAGGACCGTACTTGAGCGCATTATCTCTGTCCCGTTGCCTAGCTGCAGTGTCCCTGATCAGGAAGGACAGTTTTTTTGTCAGAAATCAAAAAATGGTCAGAAATGACAAGGCTAAAGATTTCAGATTAGGGTGGATTTGACTCATCTGACATACAGCCTGGCTTCTTTATATATATATTAGCCAGCAAATCCCTTTCCAGGAAGAGTAGACTGTGGTGATCTGAGGGAGGATTTCTTCCTCCTTACCTCTCAGATGCCTGGCCCTGCGGCTTGAAAAGATCAAGCAGATCCGTCATTTGTTGACATTTTTTTCGTGGCTTGTCATCGATTTGAATGGTTTGTCTTTGCACTCCCGCTGCGCCCCAACCCTGTCCTTTCCACAGGCCTACGAGGCCGCTTTAAAATAACACCTCCTGACATGTAACATCAATATATCCGGCGAGGGACTGTGGTGGGGAGGGGGTTGCAGTAAATCCTATGCGCGGTAAAAAAAAAAGAAAAAAGGGCACGTTGGTAGCTGGAGGTCGGCATTATTAGGTTAACACAATGCAGATGCTGAATCCTAATTTCAATCTCTATTTTTGGACTATCCTGGCAGTGAAAGTGCACTTGGTGAAGCCATGATTGTCACTGTGAATGCACGTACGCACTCTGCCTCGCGAGTGTTAGTGTAAAGGGTGATGCCATTCCCTGTGTCGTGTTTGGCTGGAAAATGTTTCATGTTTACATCGTTACACATAGCGCCCCCCCGACCGACTGAATAATCCACCTCAAGTGTTAGAGGAGGGGCTGTATACAAACGATGTGGATGCGGCTTTGCGGCGAAGTGTCGGATGGGATGGGATGGGGTGGGGTGGGGGGGGGGGGCGCGTTACTCTGCACCGTGTGGCCACACACAGACACACAAAAGTTCATCCTTCGATTCTTCTGTCAGCTCTGCTCCTTTTTTTAATGTGATCGTTATCTTGTACTTAAACACGGCATGGCCAGCAGCCATTTGAAATCACAACAGTCACTCAAGACTTCAATCAACAGCCTCCATGCTTGTTCACTAACAAAGCTGTTATGGATTTATGTTGTGCACATGGTACAATTAGTCATATTAGTCCCACATGTTTGGCCCCTTAGGAATGACACAGGTCCAATTATCATCTGCTTAGTTTGGCATTGACTTTTTAAATCATTGCCCAATACAGTAATCTCCATGGCTCAAATGTCCAAATTGTTGATATTATAGGAATGCAGTCAGTATAGCTGGCATTTCATATTTGTTTCCATTATTTTTTAGCTCAAGCATGAATCACTGTCGGGACCTTTTCCCATAAATTATAAAATCTAACCCCAATTCAGCCGTTCCCATAAATCACATACTCTGAAGATTGTTTTGTTATCTTTGTGTTTCCTGGCTATACTCCTAATATACTGGGTTCTAAAGGAACTAATAAACTACCTCCATGCAATAAGGAAAGCTTGATCCCAAAAGTCCATGCACACATTCCAGTATCATGCCTGTTTTATAAACCGATGAGGGATCTTTGTTTCAGTTTTAATACAGAAACAAACAAACATACAGTTTAGATTTGTTTGGATTTTGTTTCCTTTTTACTTCAGTAAGATAAGGGAATTGGATATAATTAAAATAGATATACTCGGGATGCAGAGCCAGCCATTTCACCGGGAGAGTAATTATATCATACCCGCTGTGTGACATTGACATTATGGGTGTTGGAGGCAACCGAGGCAAAACATAAACATAATAAAAGACAAAGTTATAAAAAATCACAAAGTTCTTTAAAAAGATTGTCTTGAAGACGAAATCAAAAACAATACATAAAACTAAAGTAATAAACGTCCCACTTACCTATCCATTGATGTGTGCAATGTCATAGAAGCTTTTTGTGATATTGTGTTTACAATACTGAACCCAGAGCAGGTATTATATTATTATATTCTCTGTTCTGCGTGACCACTATGATGATAAGATATTATAATTTCTTCCAAGGGGCTTTATGCCTCAAATCTTAGTTCTTAAATGCATAACTATTACGATTCCCAAAAATCAAAGGGGTGACCAAAGGGTCTGACCAACATAGAATTTCCTCCTCCGTCTGTGTTGCAGCGCCCCGATAAGATAATGTGAGCAGATTCATCTCCTGACTCCCAGCCAGCGTTGCTGCTATTACTTCAGGATATGTTGGATTTTTCTGCAGTAATCAGTAGCAGGCCCAGACTCCAGTGGATTAGGACTTAGGAGCTCAGGGAAGGGTGGTTTGGAGGGGTGGAAATGTATTTGCCGTATATTTCCGAGAATGTGTTCATGGAAGTCTGTGGTAGATCATGTGATGATGCATGATGCATTTCTCCTTGCTTTGTTCATGCAGTGTTGTTGTGATGCTTACACGGCAACCGGTGCTCATGTGGCTGTGATAAATAAATTAAGACGCAGCAGCACATTCAGATGAAAGGTCCCTGCCAAACATGTTTCAGAATACATATTTTATATATTTTTTCTGATAAAAAGTTGTTTCTTTTTGCGAGTAAACCAGTATAATCATTTTATCATTGATTATATCATTTATATCATGTCTGAGGTTAGCTGAGGACTGTTAACAAAGTCGTATCCACTGGGAGCTCAGCCATGCACTAAACAAGTTGCTTGTTGATTGATGAGGATTAACGCATGTTTGAAAGCTCCGGGGAGGTCGGGGGTTCGTGATAAGGGAATGCAAAGGCTCTCAACCAATTACAGAACCCGTAGGATTGTAAATTCCTCCCGTGCTTCGTGCTGCATCTCTCCGTGACCTTTATTGCCTCGGGTCTTGTAAGTATTGTCGCTTTGGTGGGGTGCGGTGGTGGAGCTCTCCCCTGGGGAGCTCATGAACACACTCGTGCCTCATGCCGACTCTCCTCTCCTCCCTTCATGTCCACTGACCTTCTCAAATTCCTCGCCGCCCATCTCACACATCTTCATTGACCCAGCGGCTCGCCACCAGCGGCTGTCAGCCCGCATTTTTCAGCCTTTGTTGACACAGATGAACAATTGCAGGAGATTACTCGGTGGCTCCCTTCCCCACTTCCTAATCCATTTGCATGATAGCATCTGTTTGCCAAGTGAGAGGGAGCTGTGTTTAGATTTCAGACATAAAGAACATTTCTGTGTGTTTAGCGTATTATCAGCCAGGGGTTCATTCTGATAGTAAAGCACGGCATGAAAGGCTTTAGTTGCCGGAATCAGGCAAAAGGAAAGTGAAATATTTATGAGCAAATGTTTCCTCACATGTAATCGCTCCAGCCAACCTCGGCCTCACCGGATACTATCTTTCTGAGTATACATAACTGCATTATGATGGAATTCGTATTCAGTAGTTGAACGCTGAATGTGCTTTCTGCCTCTTCCGCAGGTGCTATCAGTGCAGATGTGTGACGTGGTGAATGAGATCGAGCTGGAGAAGGAGCGCTGTGAGAATAGCACGTCTGGGAACGTCACCGCAGGTCATCCCCTGAAATAGGTTTTCCTCTCTCTGGCTGTTTAGAGTGTGCATGCAGGAGGCTATTCAGAGGAAATGGGAAACAGTATGAGTTAATAAATTGTGGAGTAAGGTAATGCAGTGTGGGTGGCTGTTGATAAAGCACTATTATTATGGGCAGATAGAAATATAGACGACCGCATTTTGAATTACCCTGACTTTAACCTTTGAAAACTCTTCAAAACAGTTCTCATTCCAAGCAAAGTAGACTTGATTTGATCCGTCCTCCACCCTAGCACATTGTAAGAATTACACATATATTTTTCATACAGGTACGGGGTGGCCCCTAATGTGTCCAAAATCCTTCCCGCACTCAATCGTAAAGTCTGCAGCAGAGATGTTTTTAAATATCGTCTTTTCCAGAGTGCTCAGATGATTAGAAATCACATCAGATAAAGATGCTGCCCGAGGTGAGAGGCAGAGAGGTTTTTTTTTATTATTATTCTCAGCAGTCCGCTTCTTGCAACTTGCATAAAAATAAAATTCTGCTCTGAGTCATCAATCGGTCTGATCTAAACACACACACACACACACACGCGCTGCATATACTTTTTGTAACGTTCTCACATGATCCGTTTATTTCAGTTGCCAAGTGTTTAGCTCCAACATTTATACGGTTTAGCCTTAATTGAGGCGGAACTAATCTTCCGCTGCGGTGTTGCGCAGGTAGTAATTAACTGACGCACCGTGCGCACTCAACGCACCTGACAGAGAAATGCACCAAGGCAGAGGACTTGACATAATGTTGAAACGTACTTAAATGTTGAAGAAAGCAAGACGCAGCGTCCAAGCCTCAGCCGCTTCAAGTAGTAAGCAGCTTACGAGGTACGTTTATTTATTGCAAGTCAATTTACAGGGTTACACTGCAAGTTGTTCGCGTCTGCGTGGGCATAAACCTGGCATGATGTACAGACATACACACCAACTTGTTATCGTGTCTATTATTGCAGGGAGCCATATGCCTTGTTTCAGGTCGGCTCGCACTTTCGAGTTAAATCGTTAGCTTCACTGATCGTGAATAAGTCCAACAATACACCTACACGTGAAAAATGTGTCTTCGTATCATCCAGTGCAAAGACTGATGCATTACAAAGTGTTGAGATGACTTTGAGTGACACAATCTATTTATATTAACTTCTTTCATTCGTCAGTTTGAATCCTAATTATGTACTCTTACCTATTTCTCAGAATGAAAATGTTTCAGTTATATAAGATGCACTCAGTATAATGAGAGTAAATATTATTCTGGGGTTCATTTAAAAGAAAATCCAACATGCTACTGTTAATGCTAAAACTCCAATTTGGTTTCCTTTTCTTGTCCAACAATATATCCAGTCAACCCTCCTTGCCATGACGCAAAAGCTTTTCATTTTCGTAAATTAGAGTCAAATCCCCACACGTGCTGTTCATACCGCAAAAGTGTATTAAGTGAATATACATGAAGTGCTTGCATGGAAACCGCTTTCCTTGTTATCTCTGCAATGACCCTCATTTCTCTACCTCCTATCTGCTTCCGCTACAGGAAGGTAGTGAAAGCCGCTCTCACAGGTCACGTCCGTGATAAATGGATTAGCAGTGTATGCATTTGTGAGAACCCATACCTTCATATGGTTATACAACATATAAAATGCAGAAACTTTCTTTATTCAACCCACAAGAAAAATTCAACTCATCCCAGCTGCGGCTAAATAAACGTAATGTACTTCCAATCATGTGTTTGTTAATGCCTCAGTAAACAGAGTGTCAGAGAAGATAAAACTACCCGTGACAGTGGTTCAAAATAACATTAGAGTAACTAGACACAACATTTAACGAATGTAAATACACAACAGTCAAAATACGTTCATGATGCAAGGATAACGACTGTTAAATGGTGCTCTCCTCTCCTGACAGGTTGTCAGGGCACATGGGACATCATCGCGTGTTGGCCTTCGGCTGGAGTCGGAGAGGTGGTAAGAATCACCTGCCCCACCTACTTCAGTTACTTCAGTGACCAGCCCAAAGGTAAAAACCTGAATACTGAACATACTAATTTGCTCTGTACATCTAAAACCACAAGTGGACACAGCTGATATGTATTTTGTATTTTTTTTTGACGTTATATTTATGTAGCGCAGAGTATTTTCATATTTATAAGAGGGAACAGTTTGCAGGATAGAAAGACAGAGATTTCGATATTTATTGCATACTGAGTTGGGGCTTTGGGACGATGAAATGTGTCGCTCGTGGTGGCTTCACCGTCGCCTCCTGAGTACAACAGGAAATTACGAGAAGTCCTGCTGGGGGCCCAGGGCCAACAGCAGAGAGGGAATTGGGTATTGATTCATGACTCTCACAGAGAGCATCATTACGGAGTTGTTGTTTGCAAGACTAATCCCTAAAATGACGGAAGTTTTTGCCTATTTGCCTAAGAAAAAGCAAGGATAATAGATTTCTCTCCCCCTCTCTCCCACCAGTGCTTTTCAAAAACTGACAGTACGGAACTATTATATCCGTAATTGTGTCCACCCTGTGAACTAATGCGGTGCATTAAAAAACGTCAATCAGATACAGACTGGGGGGGTGGGGTGGTTCTTCAGGTGCCTAAAACCCAGGATCAAGGTTTATCCAGGCTGGTGCAAACAGAATGTCGTGTTTACGTGAGCTCAATGAAAGACCAGATTTGAAGGGAGCAGATAAAAACCCTGTCGGGGTCTGAGAAAACAAGCGGGAGTCCAGCTCATCCCGTAACCTTTGTTTTGGAACGAGCACAGACAGACAGAGAGAGGGAGAGAGAGAGGAGGGAGGAAGAGAGATGATTCACAAACAAACAATAAGAAAGAGAAACATCGTGGTGTTCTGTGCATTGATTCATTGTGTTCACTGGCCTCTGGATACAGACGGATGAACGGCCCCCCCACCAAGACCCCAGAATGATCAGTTGTCTCTTTTTTTGGGTCGTTTTTAGTCCCTGTAGTCATATTTTGTTTCTTTGTGCTCGGTGGAGGTCTCTTTTTGTGTTGCTTTGCAGGTGTTGTTTTTTTTTTTTTTTTACTTTTTAATTGTTTTGCAACTCTTTGTGGTTGTTTTGTCTTTTGACTGAGCTTTATTACTTTAAAACAAGATACCGCATACAGAGGTTCTGAACCAGGATCCTCTGACCTCGCCCTTGTTTGGTAAATACTACTAAAGCACCTAGTTTTGGCCTTAAATATCCTTTAGTAGTTGTAGAGTTAAATGTATGTCATTTCCGCATATATGGTGGTTCAGATCATCGTGAACCTCAGCTCGGACGTTTCTCGACCCAAACCCATCCCTCAGACCTGCTTTTCTTCTTTTCCGAGTCATTTTCAAACGTCTGCTGATGGATATCCATTTCTTCTTTTCATCACCTCAGGGCTTTTCACCTGTGTCTCTTGTGCTCCTGTCTGTATTAGCCAGCCTGCCGGTGTCCATGCTTTCCTCCCGTCTGAGGGATACTTTTATATCTGACTGGCTGGATAGAAGGAGATGGGGCTTAAACACGATAATGGATGTTACTCCACTGTAAAATACATTCTGTAGAGACCATATATGTGCAAACCCTCCAGTGAGGTGTATCAGATAAAATCTCCAGTAGGTATCTGTCCATGCAACATTATTTCAGCTGGTTTTCACCTTCTTAACGTGAATATTTACGTGATATAAGATCACAGCTTCTTATTGTTAATGTTAGGGTATAAAAGCCCTCTCTGTGTGTCAAAATATATTGTGAGCTTTAGAGTTGTAATCCTCTAAAAAAAAACACGGGAATCTCTTTACACCTGTTTTGAGTTTGCAGTCTTACACGGAGCTAAACCAACCTTTTTTATAGGACTTGAGATTTTTTATTATATATTTTTTTTTATTGAATTACTGTATCTATAAGAAAGTGAACTAGAGTATCCCTTTAAATTGCTGCACATAATGATTAAGTGTGAATGCAGACAAGCAGCTATTGTTATGCCCCTAGTTACTGTCAGTGTTTTGATTATAAATGAAATACACAACTTACTTTTATCGTGAGCATTAACAAAGCCAGCCCATCACCTCCTAAACTACCAGTCAAATTGGGGACGTGATCTCCCATGTGTGAAGTTGTGAAAATGCCACAGCTAGAAGATTTTATTCAGCATCCATGTAACCAGTTTATTTATTGCAGTGATTTTAATATTCCTAGTCCAAGTCCAAGTCTTCTTTCTAAAGTTGAGTTCTTGTGCTCATTCAGTTATGTTCTCGTGTAGATGTGTGTGGGCAAGAAAACCATGTTTGGCTGCTCATTAGAGCGTACTTCACAGCAGTGAATCTGTCATTGTGAGAGATGACTTTAAGTGCTCATCTGCACGATTTTGCATTTTATAGAAGCCACTCTTCTACACCAAAGTAGAAAGAAGAAACGGAATGGATGATTTCTTCAATCTTTCTCTTTTATGCTTTTTCTATTTAAGTGAAGGTGAAAACAGGACTTTCAGGCTTTTCTTGTCCATACGGAGGTAAACAGGGCTTTGGAATCCTCTTGCTCCTGAACACCTGTGGTAGACATTGAAGTTTCATCTTCAGAAGTGGCTTGGTTAAAACTGACCCTTAAAGCTGTGGAATTTGCATTTAGACTCCAATATGTGACTTGCTGAAGGTTTTGACAGATCCTCCTCAGCCGCTTCACGGCGCCCACATGTGGAATTGAAAATGTTTTTCTCTCGTCCAAGAAGACGCATACTGACTGTGTTTTGAAAATGTCATCATGACAGTACAAAAGTTCCTAAATAATAAAAATATAGTCTTGGGTGGCTGCGGTTTAAGGGAGCTGAGTGTATTCAGTGTGAATTTACGGAAACCTATTGTGAAGATAATCCGCTTCTTAAAATCTCAGTGAGGCTTAGTGAGGATTTTGATGGTGTTGCCACCTGTATAATGACACACATGCAAAATGAGCAGGAATTTAAACTCAAAGCAAACACATTAACGCAAAAACAGTTTGAGGTAAATTCACCAGGAGACGTACTCGGTCACGGACGGAAACCTACGTTTCTAAATCTGTCTGTCTGTCTATAGATACAAACTTTAACCTCTTGAGACTTGATGAACACAATCCAAATTTGTGTGTGATTGTTTCAAAAAGGCAGATTGAAAAACAATCACCCCGAAATCAGACTGAATTTCTCAGTTCCCAGAAATCTATATCCCCAAAATCTGATACCAAACTCCGTGTTTGAGAACTCTGCTTGCATATCCAACCAAAGCTGAAATATTCCTCATCAACCATCCCTGCTCTGCCAAATCGTACAGATGTTTCTGGGTAACCTGTCCCTCAGTGCCCTACTGATGTGCTGCAGTCAGTACTGACCAAGACGGACCAAAGAAAAGGCTGATTTAGAGAGTTTAGAGCCCCAGATTATTGGAGCCTGTGTGTGTGTCCACCTGCTTATCTTCCCTAAGGACAGGATTTCACAGCAGGAATGACCCACTCTTCACTTTTACGTTGAGCTGAGCCAGTCTGTAAAGACGCGTCATCAAAGGTGACCCTGACTCCGCTCGAGGAGGTCATCCTCCTCTCTGCAAATGGCCAGACGCTGTGACTAAAGAGTTTTTGTGTCGCACACATTAGAAAGTCCACTGCTTGCGTCAGGACCCTCATCCTCCAGGATATGATTTGTAAAAATGTTCCTCCGGCAGGAGAAGCTTTTATAATGGGACTCTCAGAGGTGGCACTCCAGGAGGCTATGCTCTTTTCTGCCATTTGACGGTTCAATATTGCATCCGCTGTGCCTCTGTAAAAAGTAAAGTTAAAGTATAGTAAGAAAATATACTACATTTAACATTGCCAACTAATAATTAAAAGACAACATTACAATTTACTCAAAGTTTTGGAATGATCTCCTCGTGGTGAGTTTTTAGGGTGAGGGTATTCATAATATATGCATTTTAAAAACTTTGATCCCATCGTCTGATTTAATTCCGCAAAATTATCAGTTCAAAATCTTGATTTTTCCAAGACTTTTCTTTCTTTCTTTTCTTTATTTACGACACCTGTTGTAGAGTCATAATGCTTTACGCAAATACATGTATTTCTATGAGGAGAAAAAGTTTTTTCTGGCTTTTATAATCTGTGCCTGGGTTAAATGAAGGAATCTCTTCGAATGAGAAAAATGTCTGTGTGGATCAGCCTTGAGTTCAGGTGCGGCTCCATAACTTTATATTTTTCCTCTCCCTGCCCCTTCCTACCCTGCTGCAATATTCGGCAATGCGGCAATAAATCTGTTGCAGAGACTGGTGCCGCGGCATCCAGACTACAAATGAACACATGGGTCCGGGGGCCTGAAAGATGACTTTACATCGGCTTTAGTCAGTGTTTCACTCAGGCTCCGCAGGCGGGTTCAGCCCACGCCCCCCCCAACAGCACCACTTCCAAAGCCATCTGAAAGGTTCTGTGGTGACAGCAGAGGGAAGTGACGGATGTTGGTGTAATGAGTGCGATGCTGTGCGCGCGCGTGCGTGTGTGTGTGCGGGGCAACCTTACAAATCTGTAAAGGGCTCTTTGTTTAATTGACGAATGGATTTGGAAGATGAGTGGGCGAATTCGCGGACATCACCTAAGCGCTTTGCTCTGATACAGCCGCCTCAGTTGTCTAAAATGCGACAGTTTAGTCACATGACCTTTCTCTGACTGAGTAACATTTTAAAATACTACCCTGCTGCTGCACTTGCTTTCCCTGCCCAGCTCGTTCCCTGCGTCTGATAACATTTGGTTATAATTGGCTCGGTTTCCACTCACAGAGCAACTCGGCTGTCTGTCACGTTGATCGAACAAGAACAAGGAATAAACCACGAATAATTACCTGGAATAAACCAAATGAATTGCATGAAATGAAGTACTCAAACATATTTATTTGACCGAGAAATTGTTTATTTCTGAAGCAGACGATGAAATGTATAGAAAGCGTCATTTATTTCCGGCTGATTTATCTGATGAGTGGTCCGTTTTTTGCATCTTCAGATTTTTCCTTTTTTTAAAACAAATGTAACATATTCAGCAGTGACATAGACTCGCAGTAGGACATCCTAAAAATCACCAGGTGTAGACAACAACAATTTACCTGACTAATATATTTTTCTGATAATATTAATACATCTGTATTAGACACATATGATTCCTTGACTCATCTATATTTGCAACTGGATGAGTGACAAGATGGGGATCGTAATGTCAATATCCATAACAGGCTCGATAATAAAGTCAATAATGGCAGATTAGTGGGAGAGAGTCATGCAGCGGTCTGGGGACTGCGAGTGCCTCGTGCTGTTTGCACAGACCTAAACGGTGTTTCACACCCCCTGTGACCTCTCTCTGTCTTTACCCCCAGGTAACCTCTCCAAAACCTGCACAGCTGACGGCTGGACGGAGATGAGGCCGATTGACATCGCCGTAAACTGTGGATACAACCTGAACAGCACCAGCGATGATGTGAGTCAACCGAGGCAGCAGGGCGGGAACCCAGTGGTCCAGTGGTGTGTGTGTGTGTGTGTGTGAACAGTGCAGCGGTGTGGGGATGCCTGTGGATAGGAAGATTTTTTTTTTTTTATCTAACTAACTAACTATTCTCCTTCTTGAGGGAATCATCTGCCAGTGTGTTGAAATGATGAAGTTATTATTATTATTCATGTTATAGCTCAATTATAGGTAATTGAACTGATCTGCAATATAATGAAAATGTATTTCATCAACTCATTCCCTTTAGGGTTCCAATAGAACTCATAACTTGGAAAATATTTAATGAAAGTGAATCCACCAGTAGCAGCCTTTTTAACACACTTGATTTGCATTGACAAGGATGGCTCAGATAGTTATTCCTGCCCATGTAATCAGGCAGTATGCATCATTAGGCCTCATTCGTGATGCCTTGAAGGTGCAGGAGGGGAATTGAGGTTGGTCTTATCTCGTTGCATTTAAATGCAGAGTGAGAGCATGTTGCCAAAAGTGGAACAGGGAGGAGAGTGGATGTGCAGACCCGGGGGTTGTAAAAGCTTTCTTGGTGGGCATTCGGCTCTCTGGGTCACAGTCTCATTAGTTTACCACGTGGGGAGTCGGGAGGGACCTGGCAGCTGGAGTACTCTAAAAGGAATTTGATGTCCATTTCTTTTTATGCTTACTTGATGTGCCATCGAATGCCGAGCTCTTGATCTCATTTTCATCAAGCACAAAGCAGACTGTGCCATGGCAGTAACCTTTTGGCGCGGACCTCGCCTTGATTACAACTAAGATAAAACTTTCTTCTTTTTCAAATATGACTTGATGTTTGGTCAAAACACCGTCGAGATCCTCGGTGATGTGAGACCTTTAATTGGTCTCTGATTCAATTCTACTGTGACTTAACACAAATCAAGCTATAAATCATGCGTGTCTTTACATCCCTTTTCCCTAAAGTATTGATCCTATGTCTTTCTTTTTTCTGTTATGCAGGGCAAATTCTTTTGGCAGGTGAAGATCGGTTACACCATTGGCCACAGTGTCTCCCTCATCTCTCTCACCACGGCTATTGTGATCCTCTGCATCTTCAGGTACATAAAACAAATCGGTGTGCGGTCTGCTGTTTATTTCATCATGAAATGTGGATTGAAGGGGGCAACATAAAAAATAAATATGAAAAATATGATTGCGATGTATAAAGAGACATAAATAAAACGATGAAAATGCGGGTTAAACCAATCAGAGGCAGAGTGGAGGCCGGTCTCCCACCTCTGGGGAAAAAAGTGAAGTGTGAATAACTTCTCAGCCATGAGAGGAAAGCCAAAGCCGGCTCAATAGGACAAAATGATTGTAAATAATAAACATAAATAACGTAAGGTAAAAAAATCAAATTGTGAAAATAAAAATCACAATACTTTTTTATGATAAATATTTCCACTTGTTGTATCTTTTATTTGTTGTCTTCATTTATTCATCCTTACTTGTATTTAAATTTACACGGCAATCAATGACTTGATTTGTGTAGAGGACCTGATGAAGAATGAAGAACTTGCAATGCATATAGCAGACGGATTCTTTTGGTCGGTCTCAGAAAATGGACAAGAAGACGAGGATGAAGATAGGAAGCGAAGCAGAGGAGTCACTGCTTCCAAATGTGCAGAGATTTAATACGAGCAATTTGCCATAAAGTGCACTGACATTATCCCTGCTGGGGGATGCGGTATGGGCAACATTTCCCTGTCACACATCAAACATCGGAAATGGGAGTTGATAGTCTCAGACCAATGTCTCCTCATATCTGCGCAGAAATAGAAGGCTTATGCAAATACATCTTAAAGAAATGATATTTCCAGTAAAACGTGACGATCCCTGATGGAGATCCTACATCTAAAGAATAGGCGGACTGATATGAGGCTTATATAAGGAATGACCGTTCCCTCCTAAACAACCATTACACTCTTGACATTAAGTAAGATTGAGATCACAGCTTTGGATCGCAGCATCGTCACTGTGATGGACAGTGAATCGATAATACATATGAGTCTGACTGACACAGTAATGGAGAGTTCTTCCCCTCCTGTCGCCTTTCCGCAACCTCATTTATTTGAGACCTCAGCATTTAACCCCCTGATGTGTTACGAGGAAATGACAAAAAAAAGGAGGCACGTATTTGGGCCCGTGTTCCACATCTTGTCACTGAGCACGCTCTCAATAAGTTATTTGCTCGGCTTCATAAAAACCCCACATGTGTACTGAAGCTATTCAATAATTACTCGGCCACGACGTCGTCTCTTCGGATTCATCATCCAAATGAATGTTTCAACAAGTGCTTTGTTGCTTTCGTCTGACGATTTATTCTCTGCGCTATAGTCAATCATTTCTCAGGGTCACGAGTAGAGGGGGAAATACTTTTTGGTTTCTATCATGTGGCAAGACATTGCTTTTACTTGTCGTAAAATGCGTAAATTCTGCCCCTGCCACCACACTGGGTAATAGAAAGGGAGTCCCTCATCAGAGCTCTCTGTCAGGTTTCATGTCAATGTGCGAAATAGCGTCCACCTGAGAGAGCAGAAATATTAAATTAGGCAGCCAACAGATTTCAGCCTGGAGGAGTGTGAAGACAGGGCCGCGAGAGGTGAGGGTGGTTTGGAGGATAATGGCGTTTCATGCACGAAAACGCTCCAAATATATCTAAAACTGGCGAGCCACGTTCGCATCTACTTTGCAGCAGCTGCTGAGGAAATCAAGCATTAGTTTATAGCAGAGGGGAAATTAGGATCACGACGAGTTAATTGGATTAGCATTATTATAATAATGTAATCGAGAAGTGTTCAAAATGAACTCTTGAGGATTAGAACTGTTTCTTTTGAAATCCAGCTCTTGAGTGCTTAATTATCTGGTCATTTAGACCATCATTTTAAGATATTAACTGCAATGCAAGCATCCAGAGCTTTATTTAACATATTATATGTGTTCTCTCTTTGTCTTGATCTGTATCCTTTGCGTCTCTCGCCCGTGTGTCCCAGGAAACTCCACTGCACGAGGAACTACATCCACATGCATCTGTTTGTGTCGTTTATCCTGAAGGCCATCGCCGTGTTCATCAAGGATGTGGTGCTTTACGAGGTCGGGGAGGTGGACAACTGCTCCTCGGGCTCTGTGAGTGAAGTGTCCAGATTGCTGCTGTTCATGAAATGGGTGTTTTGGGATGAAGGATCCGGGCATCCTCTAAAACTCTTAAGAAGTGAAACTCGGCGCGTTTGAATGTGATCGGTTTGTTGTTTGTCTACTCGCAGTGTGCCAGAAAATGAGGTAGCTCTTCAACTGGGGGGCCAAAACAACGGGGCGGAATTTTTGAATAGACAGGGTGTGAATTTAAGTTTAACAACTTTCACTATAACCAAGACCATCTGAAGCTTAGATATAAGTTAGTTACATAAGAGAGAGCTTGAAGTAACAAAGTAAAAATATGACACCGCAATATCCCCAGGTAGAGCCTATGCAATGTCCAGATTGGTATTATATTGTATAGTGGTATGACATGAAAAATATATAATTACCATTATATGTGTTACTTTAATGTTTTGTTATATTGAGTTCTCGCAATTGGGGATTTTTTTAGGCCAGTATCGATATGTGAGGAACAGTTAATCGAATAACAATTGGATTTTTGTCTGTGCTTTAAAAGGAAGAATGAACAAATCTCACATAATTTTAGATGAGTGGAAAAAAATCGATCGGCAAAAACATCGCAAAGTGTGTCTCTTACCATTCTGAATTGATTCGTGGATATTAAAAGTGTTTGTTATGAATATTGACTCTGCCCATACAGCGTTGGAGATGAGTCTCCTTGCTGCAGGCGCTGTAGCAAAGATAAGGGCAGGAAATCTCCCTCCCACAACCCCATCAAATCCATAAGAAGTTGTTCTTTCCACTTTCTTTGTCTCGTCTTTTAAAATGGCAAATGAATACTTGAATATTGATTTTACGAATGATCCTTAATATACATCCTAAATTTGAAGAGATTTGAGTTACATGACTGACGTCCTTGTAGATGGACTTCTGGCTGATTTAACCCCCTGTACCTCGCAAACAAAAAGAAAACACAATTCTAATGACTAATGAATAATAATTAAAAAAAATATGTCTATATTTATATGG
Source organism: Colistium nudipinnis (assembly GCA_016785305.1). Lineage (NCBI taxonomy): Eukaryota > Metazoa > Chordata > Actinopteri > Pleuronectiformes > Rhombosoleidae > Colistium > Colistium nudipinnis. Next base: position 801,624 of record JAFBJU010000683.1, on the reverse strand, counting down.
ATTTAAATGCCACAGAAGTAGCAGAAAGTTCCAGACGGCACGTCTGGGGGGGGGGTAATTATAAGTAATTATATGTTTGACTTGCAGCACTTAGATGCTTAGAAAATGTCACAAGTCTCCATACCATGTCAAATGTGTAGAGTTCAGACGGACATTTTTTTATTTGACGTGATTATGTTTAGGTAAAAGGTCAGGGGATCAAACTAAATGACAAAAAAAAAAACTCATATCCCTGCATAAATGATTCTTTTTTTGCTCCACTGTGAAGATTTTCCTATCCATAACGGGCATCGGTCCTTCCCTTGATCCCAGCGTGGCCTTTTTCTTCACCCTGCCTTTTCGTCCCATGTCTCTCCTCTGTTGCGTCCACCAAAAGTGCTCAACTCTCACGGGTCATTTTACACTGGGCGCAGCGTATTGATTTTTCTCATCTCCGGGGTGCTCGTTTCAAAAGCTGAGCTCACGGTGTGTGTATCCGCCTCAGACCTATGAGGTGAACCCGCGTTACCGAGGAGGCTGTGAAAGAGCTGCGCATCGGATCCGATGTGCCCACACGTACACATTAGGCAAATGAAGCTCTGCAACACGACCTTGTTTAACAATAGCAGTGCGACATACAGAGTAAACTTTCATAAAACACTATGTATTAATCCACCCGATGTGATGGAAGGGTTGTGTTCTTGTGCCGTCAGCCAACCGGACTACAACTGATTATGTTATTATCATAGGTGTATTATTCAGTGTTCCTCTTTGGCTTTGTGTGTCCCGTCGGGGGAATCACAGATTTTACATTTCGCCACCTGCCTAATGGGTTTATATCACTGCCTACTATTATGAAAAGTACACTGAGCACTTTATTAGGAACGAATCAGACCCAATGGATTTAACAAGATAGTGAAAACCTTATTTCGAGGTAACTGTAGATGTTGTCATGACTGCATCACATCATTTCTTTCAGATGTATCCAATGCATATAAATGCATGAAATTGCACAGTTTTATCCTCACTGTAACTCGGCGTCCATGCAGCTGTTTGTCTGAGAAGATCATTGTGATATTTGTATTTATTTTTCGCTTTTGTGTGCTGTTTTTTCGCTACAGGTTGGCTGCAAAGCAGTGATTGTGTTCTTCCAGTACTGTATCATGGCGAGCTTCTTCTGGCTACTGGTGGAGGGCCTTTATCTTCACGCATTGTTGGCCGTCTCGTTCTTCTCGGAGAAGAAGTACTTCTGGGCTTACATTCTGATTGGCTGGGGTGTGGATGTCTTTCTTTTTTATTCCTTTATACGCCTCTTCTGTGCCGGGGTCAGACCCCACCCACTGTCAGATAAAGACACACTGCAGGTTGTGACCCTTACACCGGCAATGCAATAATAACTCCGGTGTGTACCTTTGTATGCGTTTTATCATGTCCCCAGGAGGTCCGACCATTTTCATCACAGCTTGGAGCATCGCCAAAGCCTACTACCATGATGTGGGGTAAGAAAAACGAAGAATTGCCAGGAGAAAATGGAGCATTCTTGTGTTGATTTGCAACTTGTACATGTCGTGCTTGAACGTTGTTTCACATCTCACCAGGTGCTGGGATATAATTGAGAACACCGATGTTTTCTGGTGGATCATTAAAACTCCTATTTTGGCATCAATCCTGGTGAGTTTACAGGCCCTGAGCGCTTTCTTTTTAATCACCCAAATACTTTGACATCAGCATTTAATGCCCAGCTTTTCCAAAGTAGAACTAATTGCTACTGAGAGAGAGAGAGAGAGAGAGAACATAATGTCAGCTATCATCGACCCGCCTCAGACTTAGCTGCCATTGTAATTTATGTGAACGCTTTCAAACGCCACGTCGCTCTCCAACAGGATGTCGGCACAACCCGAAGGTTATTATGACCTCAAAGTTCTCGTTTCACTTTGTCAAGTTGGCAGGATAAGAGCTATGAATTTGTTTCCATTGACTTACGGGAGAACACTCAATGAATTATTTCCATCGTCCTTGTTGGTTTTTTTTCCCTATATTTTCTTTTCGTGCACAGGCATAGTAATCTGCAGAAACACGTCAGGATGTGTGTGTGTGTGTGTGTGTGGAATGAAAGACACTTTTAGCACAGAGAGGTGTGAAAAGCAAGGTATCGATGAGTTCAGCAAGCACGATGTGTGAATCTACACTGGAGCATGTGAAGTGGTGAAGAGGAAAAATTACTTACACCACAGAAACTGCATCGAGGCCCCCACCTTTTCTTTTTTGTATTCTTTTATTAATCTTGTACTTTACAGATTGGACTGTTCGGTCTTTCAAATTTGCCACTAAGCTGAGTGTCATAAACAGTAGTATATCCCTTCTTATCTGGCCAGTGCATTTTTATGGTCTATGAAATATAAGTTGTTTCAAAATGTCCAACTATAAACCTAACAAACTGATATTTAGTGTTTGCACCACCAGATTTAGATTCTTGTCTCGTCCTTTACTGAATTTTACTGAGGTCCTGCTTTGCATTTTTGCATTTTTATTTCTTGGTTCGTTTGTGTTATATCCCATTAAGTTCAGGATCCCGAGCCTGGCTGTCTCTGCAGCAGCGGAGTTATGTTTGTGTTTGTGAGTCACGTGTGTGAGCGCATTGTGATGTGTGCGCGTGTTGCATCTACAATTCAATCAGAGTGAGATGAAATGCAAAATGCAACTTCTGTTATGAGATGCATTTTTCCATCTTTCCTCTGCTGGATAAATAAATGAAAAAAGAAGAAGTGGTGACTTTATGTTGTGCAAGCCTTTTTCCCTATTTGGAATTCCATATGTCAATCATTAGCTACAATCAATACCACTCTTTTTACATTGTAAAATACACCCACGCGGTCCTCGTATAACACTCGCATATTCTCTCCACAGATGAACTTTTTCCTTTTCATCTGCATCATTCGAATACTTCGCCAGAAGATCAACTGCCCAGATATTGGAAGAAACGAGTCCAACCAGTACTCGTGAGTATAATTACGTGTCTTTCCTGTGCTGTTAAATCTGAATTATTCATGATATGAGATGATATCTTGGTTATCACAAATCTCCTGAATTCAGTCCACACTCTGGTAAAATAAACCAATTTATATGATAAACAAAGAGTATCGTGAATAAGCAATGAAAGCTGAAATTGAATAAAACTTTTTTTTTGGTTACACTATTCCCTGTAACTATTTTATGCGCTCGGAGCAAAGCAGGATGACCTATGCGTGTTGGACTTCAGAAATGGAAAGCTTAGCATGCGATGCTGTGAACGGTGCATTACCCCCCCCTGGCAGCTGCTTTACGCAGAGATACAGCGCTCTTTGTTTTGAAGGGATTTTTCCTGTGATGGAGAGCATCTCGTAACCCAGCACGAACCAATTATCCAGCAACACTTTTAATGTTGTTCCTCTTTTTCTTTTCTTTTTTTTCATCTCGCTGGTCCTGCAGAGTTAAAACGTAGAATGAAAGTTTCTCTGGACTTGGCATTTCATTACCGGCATATATGGATATATGGATTTCACCTGAGGGAGAAATGTGAAACATGTCTTTTGCTCTGTCATTTCAGGAGACTGGCAAAATCAACACTGCTTTTGATTCCACTGTTTGGGATCAACTTTATCGTGTTTGCATTCATCCCAGAGCAAGTGAAGACTGAGCTGCGGCTCATTTTTGACTTGATCCTGGGGTCATTTCAGGTATGATCCAACTTTTTAACACATATAATTAAGAACATTTTATTATTATTTTTTTTTAATTCACCTTTGTGAAATGTCCATCCTTTCCATCATTTGGCACCCATGAGCCCTGACTTTTTATTGAAGAAACCCCCTGTGGCGGGTCTCCGGGCACTTGGCTGGCCCATCCAGTGTCAGTGTTCGTGCTTTAAGCCCCCGGTGTTATTCCAGTTCATTACATAAGAATGGGGAATGATGGAGAATGCATCTGGACAGCCCAGCTGTATGCACAGCGCTGGAAACCAAGGAAACGCTTCCAGCACATTCCTCCCATCATTCTCCTCGTCCCTTTTTTCTCATTAGCTCTATAAACTAACCATCGTATGGTATGTGTTGATTCTTGTCTGTGTAATCCATGTTTACATTGAATGAATACCGTACATTATCCTTGAACCAGAAAATAGTGGTCGAGACAAGATGAACAGATTTTACAAGACATTTCATGTTGTATTGCGCTCATCTGTTTTCCTTTCCCTCTAGGGCTTTGTGGTGGCAGTCCTTTACTGCTTCCTCAATGGAGAGGTAGGCCTCCGCCTCACAGTGATGAAAACAGTTTGTGTGTAGGGCCACAGTGGTGCTGTGGTAACTCAGGGAACCTATAGTTCATCTGCAGTTTGCGTGTTATTATTACTAACACAGTCCTGAGAGGTGGACAAAGCCGCGTGTGTGAGTCACCAGCTCTGCTCGTTCCGACGGTGTGTCCTCCCTCGGACCTCCGCGCCGCATATTAACTATTCTCCCCCTGTGGGGTGGAAGTGCTGTAAAAAGCCCTGGCTTTATGGAAGGGAGCTTTTCAGGGATGTCTGCAGAGGCTCTCTGTGGGCAGATTAGTTATGTTCCCAGTGCAGGGCCAGATTGAATCACAGTAATGGGCTGGATGGCAAGGCTTGACACGATGCCGCCTGAATTTTAATCTGCCGCAATTTTCAGGTGTCCTTTGTAGAGCATTATGCCGCTTTGCTAAAGTTACAGACATTTACACGTTACATAAATCAGGCATAGGAATATACTTTGCAATAAAACAGGAAAAAGCCCATATAGTGCGTGCTTATCCATTATGTCAAATTAAATATAAGCAATATAAACAGGTTTAATATGATCAGATATTTATGTGAACTAATGGTTATCACCACAATACACCCACTAACATCCAATATACAGGTTGCCAGAGTAGCAATTAACTGCTGTGTGCTGTATCTCCATTGTCCATACAGGCTAGGGTGTTTAGACCTGGTTGCGGCACAGAGATGCAATGAGTGGGTCGTTCAGAAGGACTATACATGAAGCCACACATAAATCATCATATGGACCCGCTTTGTTTTCTGATGTCATCAATAGAGGGACAGCACATTTACCGCCTGAGTGAGATGTGGAGAGTCTAGACTCGAGTAAATAAAGGCAGGAAACCAGATTATTGAGCTACTTCTTAAAAAGAGGAGCAGGGGGTGGTGTAACCGCTCAAAATATTAAAACATGCTGGTTCTCATGGGGCCATTTTATGAAGCTTTTAGAAAATCCTAAAGCAGCATGTTCACAGACTAAGTTTATCTTTTCTCCCGATAATTATACTAAGTCAATCTTTAATGTTCAATTGTTGGAGTGCATATGAAATTGAAAAACATTTAAGTTTGCCTTCATCAGATGTACAACATCGTCAGCCAAGTTAAAACATATGCAGTGAGTAAGTTTTGTATAGCAGAAGCTGCAATATGGAAAGAAAACCCGCATGGCTCCCCAGTTCCTTCCCCGTGTGGGAGATTGTTTTTGATGTTAATCCTCCGAGTTGGCAAATCTCTTTGATTTTTCTGTGAAGGCTTTTTATGTTTCTTCTGTCTTTTATCTCCTCTCCTCTGCTTTGGTTTGCGGTGGTGGCCATGTCGACGCCTCGTTTTTCTGCTGTTTAATGTGAATTGCATCATGTTTTTACGTCTGACATGCTTCAATGTGCTCCGGACAACGAACCGCAAGGTTTTTCTGAACTCAGTATACTAACTTAATACTACTTATGTAGGTCAGGGGAAGAGAGAGTTTTGAATGAAAACTGCAGAAATATTTTCAGAATTCTGAACTTCACAAATGGCTCCTACTGGGGACTTTTAGGGATTTGGTAAAAAAAAGTAGCCCGGACCAAAACCTCTGTATGATTTTTGTTTGTTTTTATTGTTGTTTTTATTTCATTATTGAAGCCACTCCAAAGTCTCCCAAAATTCCCAAAATGCATCATTTTGTTGTTCTCATCATTCGTAGGTCCAGGGAGAGATCAAGAGGAAGTGGCGGAGGTGGCACCTGCAGAGATACATGAGCGCCGACACCAAATACCAGCACCCGTCCATCGGCAGCAGCAACAACTTCAGCACCCAGATCACCATGTTGACCCGGTGCAGCCCGAAAACACGCCGCGGCTCCTCGTCCTGCCACGAGGACTTGTCCAGCATGTGACTCGCACGCCGCAGTGAAACACAAACACATGTTCCCCCGTGTCACACCAACAGCGTATGTAAGCTCCGGAAATAAAAACACACACGCACTTCCTCATCAACACGGGCACTGAGTGAGGATCTTTTGCTTGACTTTGACAGGGACAAAGGACCAAGGCCAAAGGACAGAAAAAAAAAATAGAAGGGATAGTATGTAAGTAATGACCCTCTGATCAGCTCCTGATCTCCACACACATCTTTTAAAAGCTTTACGAGCACAGCTTTCACACGTTTCACTTTCTGTCTCTGCGTTTCATGACCCAGTGCACACGTACGGGCACATTTGTGAGGCGTATCATCCTGGATCATTTTGTCCACTGTTATTAGGTTCCCTGCGTGCTCAGACACAAGGCCAATTTAAATGTTAAATATTAATGGGGTTGGGTGAGGGGATCCAAACGTGAACTGCACCAGCAAACACACAATCTGATGTAATTACGCGCTGATTAAAAACCACTTAGCGGGTTGCCGCGGCTCAAAATCGGTCCTGTGCGAAGATGTAAAAAAAAACGAGGGGCGCTAATGGTTTTTAACAGCAATTGCAATTATTTATGTATTTCTTGCAATGTTTGCAAAGACATCGCAGGCAAAGAGAGGGGGTTGAGCGCTGCATGTGAGCTAAGGGTTACATATTTTTAACGCATTTTTAGGCAACTGAAAAGAACGGAACAGCGCGTTTTCCTCACTTTTGTATCTCAAAAAAAAGAAGAAGAAAACAAACTTTATTTCCATACGTGTCAAAGGGATGAGGCTTCCCAGCAGGAGACTGTTGTGACGCTGATTCGCGATGATGGTTTTGGGACTACAGATGCCCTTCTCTGCACTATCACTCTCATGGGGGACTCTTGGCCCTTTGACCTCTCTTTCATCAGTGACGACCTTTCCTCTTGTTTTGTGAGTTTGCGCCTGTGAAGGGGTTCGTGGGTTTTGATTATTTGAGGCACTCCGGCAGCAGACGAGTGGTTTTTAAGTGACAATTTCCTTCCAATGTTCCCACCGGCTGCCGGGCTGCACAGCAGCTCTGGAGAGGAAATGCCTTTCAGCAGTGCAGTCCCTGAATGTTTACATTTACTCGTGAGGCGCTTTTTAACATTGTACAGTAAGTATACAGAGTATGGTGTCATGAATTAGTATGGATTGTTGTGCCATACACATTCAGTAATACGTCACCTTAATTGTTTGTTCATGTTATTGCAACATGTGAGATTAAATGCCTCGCCGGGAACATAAAATGATCCCGTACACGCTTGTTTACGTAGCAGCCTGTGTTTTATGGTCGAGCATTAAAGCCAAACAGAAAGGGAAATGCAGCACTTTGAGACATCCCATAGATTCGGATTACAGAGGAGTAATACACGTGGTTAAGCGGGGATTTCTCCGGGTGCTGCTGAGCAAAAACATCACCTTCAAATCCTGGGAAATTGTTGAAAAGTATTTACCTGAACGCGTCACTGTCGGGCTATGTCAGGCTCGGAGGAGGTTGAACCTGTCGGGTCAGCAGACTCTACCAGAGGCAGTGGGTCAAGCAAATCCAGCAGACATGTGGGACCGGCCCTGTCACAATGAGGCCGTCATTGTTCTTTTTGTCTTGACGAGGTTAGACGTGGAAGTCCCTCGTACGTTTGTGCAAGACGGAACACTGAGAAGGTCCAGTTTTACCTCTAAAAATAAATCTCAGTCATCTCAGCCTGCTGATTGTTGCAGTGCGCCGCCTTTCTTGAAACAAATGGAGCTGGGCTCAGACAGAATGCGAAGCCAATATTTCCTCCGCCCGTCATTTGCAGTAATTTGACGGCTGGATTGATTGTATTTATCGTGTACTGTATGCACAGATGTGAGCTGTGAGGGTCTCTGGCAGTGAGTGCGCTTACTGTGCCTGTGGGAGTGTTCGGCAAGTTCTTTCCGTTTCTGTTTGTGCAGCATAAACAAAAAAGCCCTGGGCAGTGTACAATTTTCTTAAAAAAATTGAAATCTAATTGATTGATATAGAATGTAATCGTATGCAGCCGTGCGACCTGTGAAATTCACTTCATGCTGAATGCACACTGGGTACAGTGTGAAATGAAATGGGAACACCACTTTTGGTAGTAAAACTGATGAAGCGCCGGTAAATATTGCCTTTGTACCTGTCATAGTGGTGAATAGCTTTGTACATATGTAAAAAAAAAAAAAAAAACATTCCAGCAAAGTGTGTCTTACCTTGTTGTGTGTCGGTGACCTGGCATGGTTGTTGTGCGTCAGTGACATAACTTTAAAAAGGGATACATTCTAATGTGCACTTATAGTAACTATTCAGTATTAGTAACCGATGTGTGATATAGACTTGTTTGTAAGTGAACTATTGTGTTGTGTATGTTTAGGAACTGATAGTTGATTTGTTAGTGTAATGCAATTACGACCGGTGTAGTACATACCATTGTGAAGTCCACAGTTGTGTCCACACAAAGCCACTTCTTACTTGTATGTCTGTATATATTATCTCTATTGATTCTTTGTTGTACAGTTTATGTGAAGAGTGTTACCCGGGCAGCGTTCCACTTAAACTATATGGAATAAATTATTAAGAAATATGAAATAAGGTGGAAGTTTGATTTTAAAATCCTTTATCCAATGCCACAGCATACATTCTATTTTGTAATTGAAATTATTTCATGGTTATTAAGATGCTCTGCCTCATGAGCAGCTGTGAAGTCCTCACTGACTGCGACATAGAAAATAATGTGGCCTAATTATGGCTTATTTTCAAGGCTCTTTTCGCCCTGACAAGGCCATGGCCCACGGCTGGAGTGGTTTTTTTAATTTACTCCTCAATAGTATACTAGTAGTACGATAGAAACAATCGTTTTCTTTTGAGACAGTTGGAAGGTCTTCAGCTCACGGAGAGAATAATCTGAGTAACTACCCGTACTGTGTTTCTTTTTCATTGTGTGCTGCTACAGGTCACAGTGCCCTTAAAAGATAATCGCAATAGAAGGGTAAAAAGATTGATATACTTGGTCAAATTTTGAAGGTGGGACTATTACTTACAAAACAAATTAATGTATACGGTGGTATTTTTACTTTAAATGAAGTTCAAGATCTATCATCATCATCATCATCATCAATGTGTCAGCTATATAAATCTTCCTAAATCACCCGTCACATATCAAAGTGTCTCTTGCACTATCTAGTCTCTGCATTGCACTGCAGTTAGGATATTTGGCAGGTGTGGCTGACCCGCTGAGTTTGCTTTCGTGTAATCAACCGGAGGCTTTCTCGCCTAATCCACGTGTGGCTCCTCAGCTTTAGTGGTCCACTTGCCGCCTCTGGTGGATCAGACCTCTGGCTGTGTTCAGCACCGTGTGCCTAAAAAGATTAACCAACCCTCCATGCCATGCCCGGTTCCTCAGATCGGCCCACTCCGGGGTTTCATGTTTGATTAGCTTGATCCATGGAGTGGAAATCAGCATTCTATAATACAAATGAACTATTCGTAGGAATTGTAATAATTGTAAATAAATGGATTTTCAGAGTTGAACGTTGCTGAAGGACAAACGTATATGGAACATATCAACCCTGAGGCCCATGCACTGAAATATGCATATCAAATAAGTTTGCTGTGAGTTCTGCATTTAGATGAGGCATTTGATTTGGTGCGACAGATTTCAGCTCAGAAATCCGTGTTCTTGAGTGTCTGTCTGTCCGACGCTGGCTGTCAGCATTGATGAAACTTTTGGACACAGACGGGAGAAAATGGAGGTTTTGGGGGGCTATTTTTAGACCCCTGGTGACACTTCCAATGTCGGGGCAGGTGTTTCGCCTCCGAGGGTCTATCAATATTCATGGCACGAGCTAAATATTCATGTCACAAACAAGGGGACAAAGTCGGGGAAAAGGCAAAGAGACGATGGAGCAAACGAGTGAGCTCCGTCCAAAAGCGCTGAGAGGATCGCTCTGATCACCTTTGCTGTCCTCCTGATTGAATGAGAGCTCGGCTGCCAAAACCTCACGCTGATCTGTGGCCCGGAGTCGTGCTAATGAACCTCCGAGGTCTGCCCACTTCTCAAAGGCAAAGTGGTCCGAGTCAGTCAGTGCAGTGCGCTGATTTATGACCTCTGCGGCCGGACAGTTGCTGCACACGTCGATGAATGAGGACCAATGCTCATCTTTCTCCTCCACAAAAAGACTCGAGGGGCAGTAGCGCGTCCTGCGCCGCTACGTCACTTGCAAAAATGGATGGTAAAAACACATTGTATTGCCTTGGATTGAACATTTTCGGTCGTTCAGCCAACGCCAGCTCGTAGTACACAAAGCAAATAAGGATACCTCGCTCAGGAGACAACATTTTGGCTTATGGATGTTGAGCGAATAGCAATATAGAGAATCTGTAGAAAATTATATAATATATTCCTCTTTTTTTTTACATAACCGGAAATAGTGTTCTTTTTGTTTGGTTAAGCTTGTCATCTTTCTAAATGAATGGATTAGTGGTATTTTGTTACACCTAAGGCTTAATTCTCATGTTGTTGTGTCGTCGCTTTGCAGAATGCCCACAGTCACCACTAATGCACGCCAGAGTTTATTAGAAAGCCGTTCTTCGAACATATTTGCTTAACTTCAGCAGAGTGATCAGTCTCTGCCGAGGCACATTATAGGAGAAAGTGACGGAGCCACACTCTTTGATTCATGTTTAACCAAGGGTGTAAACAAGCTTGGGAAATGGTTGCACTAGATTTATACAATGACAGGATGCTCGATCTCACTTTTGACATAACTACATAATTCAGTGAGGGAAAAGCATGACTCATCTAGTATTTAAAGTGTGCCGCCTCGTCTGGGTTGCATTGTGTTCAGGTCTGGGCTTGTTGTGCCGGCAGATTCCTGGGAGCCTGAGAAACTACAGGTGTGTTTTTGAGATTGAGATTGAGATGGACACGTCTTTTCTGCTTAAGTTATTGCTGCTGTAGGTCTAAAACCAACACCGCACAGGTCATACAAAGAGACCAATGGCGAGAATGGAAGTTTGACTTTCTCTGATAATAATAATAATTGTACCAATTTTTTGTTGCATAGAAGGTTCACTAGTTTCCGCTCGCGTGCCGCATTTAATGTGGCATAAATAATGTCATTTATATGACTGATTGATTGAACTTATGTGGAGTCCAAAAATATTGACCTCAAACAGACTTGATTTTTGCTTTCTTCTGAAGTCCTCTGTAGTTTTTTTCTGAGAGGAGCAGTTACTGTCAGACTGATAGCAAGGCAATTTCAGCCTCTCTCTGTGTTCTCTGAATTTAATAAGAGAGTACACGGATAAAAGCGAACCAATTAAATGAATTGAATTTATTCATAGCTATGCATAGGACAGCTCAGTCCAAGAGTGTCCATTTGCCATAGATGAAGGGATGTTTGCCTAAGATAATTTGTGCAAAATGTTCCCCCTTTGAATGGAGAACAATGAATAACAGGTGGATATTTACACATTGAAACAAAATTGCCTGGTTTAATACAGGAAAAAGTGTGGGAAAACGTAGCTTAAAAGTACATATAATACATACAATAATATACATTGGAGTAAATATCAGATAGGAATGAATCTATTGGACTATGGGAAATTGCCTCGTGACACATTTTTGGCCAAAACGCTGTGCAAATTGAAAACACATTATGTTTCCACTTGGCACTTGTGTACGTCAGTGACTGTTTCTCTGTGATCTCCAAGATAGAAGAGGAGACCGAGAAGATGTCTGGGTAATCATTTCTTTCACTTTTGATACTGGAGACATCTTCAGAGAGACTGCTGCACTCATGGCATCCGGAAAGGGAGTTGAATGATGCGTTGGAAATTAATGGAATGGGCACTGAACCTGAGACAAAGATTGGGTGCCAGAGTGGCTCACCTTGATTAAATCTACCTCGGCTCAGAGTTATTTAATTCCGCCACTACTTTCTGGAGAGGGCTGACCTTGGGAATAAAGTTGTTTTGCAGATTTTTTTCCCCAGCAGCCGCAGCCATGGAACAGCTGATTCCACCTTGTCAGACGTGCTCCCACAGTCTGTGAATGGGTTCCATTCCATTAACGATGGCTTCGTAATGTAGCCAGTTATAAGATAAAGATAATCCTTTATTGTCCCACAGTGGGGAAATTTGCAGTGTTGCAGCAGCAGGGTAAAACGTATGCCGTTATCATCTAAATATATATCTATGATTTATTCCTTCCAGCAAACCATTTCTATGATCTAACTGTTTACCGTTACTTTTACCTGACTTTTCATTGATTTTATCCATTACTCTTTGTAATATAGTACTACATTTTATCCAAAACTTACTAGCAAACTATTTTCTTTGCTATTTTAGATTCCAGTTGACCTGCAGCTTTATTTTATGTTATCCTCTGCAGTACTTATAACGAGCTCAGCTCAGATGCTGTCAAATGTTGGCGTGGAGGCTGAGGGGAAATGTGTGTGTGGGCACATGTGTGAATGTGTATCATAACCATCACGTCGGACAGTTTTGGCATTAGACATTATTTGACATTAGACTTTACCTCCTCCGCAGCCACAGCTGAGATGAAGAAATGGCCGGGTTAAATCATCCGTGGCCGTTGTTTGTTGTCTACTCTTTTATTTCCCCGCGCTGATAAGGCAAACATTTGTGAAAGAAAACAGTGCTGCTGTTTGTGTGAACACGAAGGAGCTGAGGGGGTTGCCAGCGAGCGAGCGAGCGAGGGGGATGTGAGCAGTGAACATTTCAGCGGGACCACCCATGCTGTTAAGCCTATTTGTTAAGGCAGAGAGGGCAGCTTCTCAACATCTGGGGCTGCTGCCAATTAGGATGAAAAGAGGTTAATCTCTGTGAATTAGGATCTGAGGCCAAGCATTTCATTTAGATGGATTCCGGCAGGACTGATTTATAACGCCACTGTGGGTCCCAGGGACTTTTCATTTGTTTCTACGATGCAACCTGGAAATGTCTCTCTATATACTGTATGAAAAAAAAAAAAAGCGGACAAGTTTTTTACGGCCAGTGACAGTGAGTCTGACGTTTATGGGAGCATTTTATTTGTGTTTCCAGATGTTAGACAGAAGACATTTTTTGGGACATTTGTTGAAACCGCAGTGATTCATTTAAGTGTAAGGACAGGGCTCATTAGATCCCAATGCATAATTGATTAAAACTGAATTATTAATGTAATAACACTTATTTAGACCCCTGCAGTTAAGCTTTAATAAGGATTGGGAAGTCCCTGATAAATGAAAGGAATAGACCACAGGTTTTTATTTATAAGGTTTTCCATTGCCCTCAAGGTTGAGTCCTCAATCTTTAATTGTTAGTACTGATTAAGGTTTAATTAAATCCCAGAGAACATAAAAAAACACTTGGATAACTCCTAACTAACTAACTATAAAATGAAGCCAACGTGGGGCTCTGCCAACTTTACGGCATGTCACTTTGATGTATAACTGACCATGACTGACACCGTCACATTATGCGAATACTAAAAGGCTTCCTCCTTTTGATGTACATAAAATACACATTTGATTTTGAATAGCTCCCTTTTGAGATATATGGCATATGAAGTATTATCGCGCCTCAGTGCTTGCAGACTTTTTAAGAGAGTTTGCACTCAGTCTCCCAAGGCTTTTTCTAGCCAACATAAGTGTTGCGAGTGGCCACCGTGACCAGTTTATCACTGTGAATAAACCCATTATTACTTCTGTGGACCACGGTTAAATCCATTGTTGTACTAGACTCTTATGATAACAGTCAAACTAGGACACAGAGAACTGTCTGGACCTAAATTGGACACATTTGTAAACATTATATTTGATCTGAGGATGAGGTTTGAAAAATGGACTTGTAGTAATGTGTTGACATACTTTCTCCATTGCTAAAATGCTTAACACAAGCATTTAGTGTTCTGTGTTCTTAATTCCGACCTGTTGGAAGCTTTACCGTCTGGCTTGATTTTGTCCCAAATCCCATTAGTGGAATTTACCACTTTTCTCTCAGGTTTTGCTGCACTTAGGATTTGTTTGGTGCAATCCTAAATTTGCTGGGGATTAGTCATAAAGCCCACTCTAACTAAATGTTAAGAACGTTAATCTTATTTAACAAAGACAAGCAGCAATATCTGCTGACAACGAGAAGGATCAGGTTCACTAGCCGGTCAAAGAGCTCCACCTTGTGCGATATTGAAATATGACAGTAATGAAATCTGCAGGAGGTTCCTAGGTTTTCAGATTTGTTATTTCTTCCATTCGCCTTGTAAGAGACAATGAGCCAACTAATGTCATACTAATGTTGATAATCTTTTGGTGCACACACAAATTAAAGATCCACACATAGAATAAAGAAAAATATTTATTCATGAAATGTCAGTTTCACCACCACAGGAAAAAAAAAAAAAGGATGAAGCCCAGCAGTGTATTTGGCAGAGACAATGAAAATCAATGTTCCATTACTTCCCATAATTATTAACAGACTACAGCCACAAAAAACACTCAATCCATTTTATGTTATTCTAATTAGAAACAAGTAACCTTTGAGGACTTTGTATTGAACAAAACAAACTGTCACAATGCCACAGGTTGCCCTGCTGAACCCCCTGAACCATACAACTGCACTCTGCTCTGTAAAAAATGCATTCATACAACATTCATTTCAAAACCTTCATAATAAACATAATTAGCCTTCATTTTTATTTGGAATATTAATATAAACTCCACATAATTCTACACGGCTATATTCATCTTAAATTGCATTTCGTCAACAGTGTAGACAAACCGTGTAAATAAATACATGGAAAAGGTGAGTTTGTATCAAAAATGTTACAGCACAGAAAATACTGTGCAGCATACCAAATGATAAAAAGTGTGACGCCAGTGTTAGTTACTATTATGGTCACTTGTGTAATCTGCAGCTGCACTACACCAGCGTTGTCCAACTCTTTCTTAACTACATGTTTTCTGTCCTTCCACTTTCTACTTTTATAGTGACAAATGAGATACACACGTTCTTCTTTAAGAATTCTTATTTCTTAATAAAATAAGGGAACTGGTCAACAATAAGGACAGATTTTACAGTTCCACAGCAGCCCCAATACTGGTTTGACTAACAGTGTTAACTAATAATTGATTTCCCTTTGATTAACTGACACCAAGTGCAACTTTTTAGAAAAAAAAATGGAATAGCCCAGAAGCCAAATACCCGAGAATGTAAAAAAAAAACATAAAGCAGCACTACATTGAGGAATTCTATGGTCAAAGAAAAAATGAAAATCATATAATTTCTATGCCTATTACATTTTATAACTACACAGGGAGCAGACCACAAATAAACAAAAAAGTAAACAAAGTCAACCAAAATCAGTATATCAATGTCATTCTAGCTTAACCCAATATGCAGCACAGCCACAGAAATAGAAACCTACTACTGCATTCAAGCATTGTAGCATTGCATTTATCCAACATTATTAAATTCAATATTTTACCCATCAAATCAGTGCTTTATATTCTTACCCACAGTATACATTTTAACAATGTAAGGATCAGTAAAATAAAATGGAGCTAACATATCTGAAGCTGCTTTGATTGATACAAAAACTGTTTGAGTTGGATTCTATGTGCTATGATTTCCCTTGAATCAAACACTTTTGAAAGCCATATGCGTTTAAAAGATATACGATGTATGATATGTCTCGGTTCGGAGCAAACATATCAAATTGAATTTAAGGAGCTTTTAAATAAGCAAAAAAGCAACTATATTTGTATTGTCACCCAGTAATGCATATACATTTTTGATTTAATGCTTTGTGCGGCCTTCTAGGCTAACTAATTGAAATCAACATCAGCTGCATTTCCCGTTTCCCTTACATTTTACGGGTCCTAAAGGAAACTACACAAAATAGTGCAGGTATCACACTGCCACCAAGGCAAATTGACTACTTCATGTTCTACTAAGCAGCAATGTGAGCCTATTTTGTAAGAACAACTAAATCTAATGTCGGTTGCAATCATGAACTTTCACCAAGCAATGTAAACGGATTATGCAAAGATAGCCAATGGCCTGTGGCGATAAAATAATACTGAGCAGACTATGAGCAGAAATGTACCTTCATTTCAAAACAAGCATAACCGCTTCAACAATGCTATTGTTTCTACGGGAAAAACTTTGGTCAACAACTCTCAGAAAAAAACCTCCTTCCTTTTCTTCACAATTCTTTTTGGACGGGACAGGTCTAACAGAAATAGTTTTTATTGTTCCCGATAGAGACATCTCCTTCTTCCTATTAGTTTACATTATTCATTTAAGGTTAACCAGATTTTGAAACAACTGCATTTCACCATATAATTGGTACGGTCTTGGAAACAATTTACACATAGTGTAAGTACACGAGTCATTTTTTCATATTGAAGTCCATGAATGTGTTTTTGTTAAAGAGCAGAGCATCTCCATAACTTGTGTAGATGTCATTGGCTTACTTGTTTTCCTCACCTGTGCTGCATGCTGATGTGTCATCCTCAGACCCCACAGTCATTCGTTTTCTCCAGCACTTTGCGGCTGAGGATGAGGCCGGTAGAGAGGGAGGCGACTGAAATGTGGAAGATCAGCTGCCACATGTTCCTCATGCCGAGCAGGTACAAGTTGCACAGGACAACCACACCCAACAGGGTGAAGGACTTTGTTTTTTTCTGAGACGAATGGAACAGGTAGAGGTGGCACTGTAGAAACAGGGGGTTCATTTGCATGTTTAATGCCATGATGATTGCACAAAAACATGTGTGATGCTGATAAGGTGAAAACTATTTAAAGGGTTGTGTGTTAAATATGTGAACGACAATTACCTGAGACACACAACAGATAAACGCCAGAAGAAATGCAGCAACATTCCATACACCTTCATAGTCATCCTGTGTAAAGGGAAAATAATGTAAGCTGTGTGTGTGCGTAAGATGTATTCGAAAATATGTTAATCTTTGCAGATTATTTTACAATATCCTGTGTATCCATCTTTTGCTTCTTTAATTAAGCCATACCTGGAATGTGTACTCTATGAGGTGCACACCACGAATTATGTTCAGTGACGCACACATGATGTTTAGGATGAGAGAGAGGATGCCTGGTGCTGTCACTGGTGCAAGTCTCACATTGTGACCTGTTTTGCATAGTAAAAGAAAGTGAACAGAATCAAATAATCAAAACACAGAGAACTGTTCATCCATTGTGGATTACCTGGGCAAATTTGGTGCTGTAACGTGCGTTATTAATTTTCTCTAACCAGTTCCAGGTCCTTGCTCCACGTGTCCATTTGCTGTGCCATTGGTGAGCTCCACCTCATCCAAGTTAATCACTTGCAGTGGATGGATCCTCAGATCCTCCTGGACCTCTGCCAATGTCACCTCCAGGGCTGGACCACCACTCTGGTTGTACTGCTGCTTCAGCTTCTGAATTTTGCTGTCTATGAATTGTCAGCAAAAGTAACAGATTTGTGTTAACAACCTTATTTATTTATAATTTAAAGGACAAGCGGGGGGCTTTGTCTGTTCCTGAATACGTAAAACAAATTCCCTTACAATTAAGAGAGAATCTAGTGACAGTCTTTCTCTTCCTACTCACCAAATTCCAAAAATGGATATGGCCTGGCTGCCAAGGCAACGACGGTGCTGCTGAAGCATGCTGTGAAGTCCCAGCGCAGGTCTTCCAGGAAGCAGAAGGCCTTAGCGACGGGGAGGCTGCAGTGGCACACGCTCATGTAGGATACACCCTCCGAGGAGACGAAGCTGAACAGTTGAGAGGAAAAAACGTGTTAAGTAAACAAACAGCCAGGCAAAGCATCGAATGGACGCCATTGTGATCAAATGGACAACAACCAGTCAGTTTGTGCTTTAATATGTGTGTCTTAATGCAGACCTCTGCTGCTGCTTTGATTCATAAATCCTTACTATATGTTGAGCTCCTGGCCTTTGATGGAGCCTCTGTTTGGGAGGCGGGCCAGCGCTCTGCTGATGGTCCTGAGCTGTTGCTTCCTCTCCTGGAGCTCTGGGTTGTGTTCAAAATCTGTGGAGGCTGACAGGGGGAGTCCATCCCTGACCCGGACCACGAAGGCAAACAGGATCAGAGACATGATCCACTGGGTCCATGAAGAGAACACTGCCTGTGTGGGACAAACAGCAAAACCAGATGAACAGGATTACTTATTACGGGTTGCGAATCCTTTGTTTAGTGGATGTTTATGATTCCAAAAGACAGAGTAATATTATACTTTTGGATTCCTTATTGCTCCCCCGAATTAACAGTTCCAGAATTCTTTAGAAACTCAATCACTCAATCAGCTATTTTGAAAACTACCGAATTCAGTCATCTCAATTGAATGTTGTTATTCTGAGAAGTGCTTCTGATTAATTGTTGAGACTAAATGGTACAAACGTCAGAGTATTTACGATCGGTGTAATTACAATTCGTCCTCAGAGAATAACAACAACATCCAAATACGGCTAAAGGAAAAACAAACAAATATGTTTACCTAAAGAAATAGCTTTATTACAGGAGTGTAAGGCTACACTGGATTTAGCTGGAGCCTTATTATAGTGTTAATATCTTACTCGCTAAAAGTAAGTAGGAAATGTGTTTATTTCACTATGAGGTAACTTAAACAGACATAACACTTTGTTACACCTTACCTCATTATCATGGGATGCATACTGCACCTTGTTACAAAGACAACTGTGGGTTAGCCTTCAATAGCATCCTACCAATCAGCAGTTATCCAGCTCCAACGTAGACTACGCCTTGAGATTATAGTAAAAAATACATATTTTACCAGTAAGTAATATTGAGAACCTGAACAACCTGTAATAACACTGGTGGTAAAATAGGCAACGATCTAATGTGACTTCACTTCCTGGTACAACAAACAACAAATCCGCTACGGGAGCTGTGGAGGGACAAAACTGCGCGCTACCATCGGTCGCAGCTCTTCTCCCGTTTGCTCATGCCACATCCAGGCCGTCAGTGACTAGCTAACCACCCGGCTAGCTGCTGTACAAAGGTTTGTTATGACATTTTAATACTTTGAAATAAATTGAGTTTAATTCTCCTAATAGTGGTTACTCGTGTGGCCACTGCAGCTGGAGACAAATTAAACGACGGGAAGCTAACTCCAGCTAGCTGTTAGCTCAACCATTTTGGAATTATTTGTGTACGCTCTTGCTTTTAGTCGGTGGATGTTTCCTGAACGCACTTGCTGCTTTATATTAAACAAAACCCAGACACGTGTTAAATGTGTATCACGCTAACGGTAGCGTTGAGGGGCACATCATGCCGAGCAGGCCCCGGTGTGAATTAACATTGCTTGTGCTTTATTGTTTTTTTTTAATGGCTTTTTTAAGCCATCATTTGTCTCTACCTTGTCCTAGTACAGTTCTTTGTGAATTCATCTAAAGGTTAAGTTGTTCATTGTTAGAGGTGATTTTTTTTTACAATCTGACAATGACCCATTTGTAACACGATATGAGTTGGGCTATAGTTACACTGCATTCTTATCTTTATAGCTGAGCAGCTGAAGTGCTTCTGTAGAGAATCAACATCACCCCCGATGTGTATCTGCAGTGTAATTCAGCAAACCGACCACAGTTTCATTTCATCTTAACAGTGTAGTATTACAGTAAGGCCTACATTCCTACTGACGTTGAATACATACCTTGACAATGGCAAGGCCAGTAATGTGTTCTCCATATTTCACATGTAGGGACTCTTGATTATGTAAACCACTCCTTAGTCAGCCCCCACAGGAACTGTTGACGGAACACGTTTCCTTGTAATGTCGTGATAATTAAAGATGGCAATAACCTCCTGCTCTTCAGCGTCTCCCTCTGCGGTAGACGAACACCGACACTGGACAAGTTGAGGCAGGGCTTAGGAAACATGATTCGGACGGTGCCGTGATTTTTAAAAATAATTTGAGAAAGGTCAACATCTTGAAGTGTGGTTATCAATGTCAACAATTACTTTGTTGTATTGGCAGCTCGCCCACATTATGGAAATCAAACCTGTCCCAACCGAAAGCCCTCTTTCACGCCTCGGATATAGATTGTCATAGAAAAAGCATTTCCTTGATAATGTTCACCTTGCTTAAGTTCAGACCGGATCAATGACTCTCCATTTTCAGATGTGCACAGTGATATCCAAGTGCTCAGTGCAAACAGGGTTAAAATTGAACAGACTGTGGTTGGATTTGCATCACCAGTTTATTTCCTCATAGAGCTCTCTCTCTCTCTCTCTCTCCCTCTCCCTCTCCCTCTCTCCCTCCCACCTTTCTCTCACCTCCTATTTCTGTTTCTGTCTCCTCTCTGTGTTTTAGTCTCTGCAAACACTCTACTCGGTGTGCTCCGCTTTCTTGGCAAAAAACCCCCGCAAAAATGATAGAAAGGGGATACTGAAGGGTGTGCTTTCTGCTTCCAGAAGAGAAGATAACATTATTATTTCTCCAACTTAGCCTTTTGTACTCCTTCTACATTTTAGGTCACCTGGACTTTGATCACAATGGGGGTGAAAGACCGCCCTCAGTGTTACTTTGATGTGGAGCTCAACCGGGAGCCAGGTAAGGGAATTTAGAATCAAATGTATGGACGTGAGGATTTTTACAGATAAACAGCCTCGTTCTACTCCAGTATATGAGTACTTTGAAATGACACAGTTAATAAAGAGGTTTAAACTTTGTTTGTTTTTATGTTTTCTTAGCCTTTTTATTGTTTTTGATTGATATAAAAGTGAAACACTACTGTACTTCACAGACTTAAGTGTGTTTGTGCTGAATGGCTGTGTTTTGGCTCGATTTGCTTCGAGCTATGGAAAAGTTTCTATAATGTCTGAGCTTCGCCACAGGGTCCTTGTAAATTATTTGTGTGAAGCCAATTAAAAGTGTACAGTAACATTTAGGCTATTAAATACAAATTCTTCCTTGTATCCTTGACCTATAAACACGGACCATGTCTTAACTTTTTTTTCTTATGGCTGCGAGTCCATGGAATTCTTTCACTAACTGTTTTCATTGTCTTGCTTTTTTTAGTGGGGCGCATAGTCTTTCAACTTTTTTTGGATGTTTGTCCCAAGACCAGCAAAAACTTTCTGTGTTTGTGCACCGGTAAGAAGTAATAAGGGGCATGTTTTAAATGTTGCAACTTTTGGTCTCACAAAGTTGCTCTCTCAGAAGAAGCACAGATTATTGTATTTTATTCCATTTCCACAATTTACAACCAGTCACTCATACCTTGACCCTGCGGGCTTTGGCTGGTGGTTGTTTATCAAGTAATACTTGTCTTGGTACGATTTCAGTCGTCTGTTGCATTTCACTTTTCTTTTTGTGTGTTACATACAATGTTCCACATGAGTAGTTGGGAGAATGGATTGAAGGGGGGGGACCAAGTACCACGCTCCACACAACTCTCTTTAGTCATTTAATAGCATAAGGACAGGAGGTTTGGCTGGGGTGCAAATGGGACAGTGACAGATGGAGTCAGTGGATGGATAGAGGGCCTGTGGGCTGTCACCTTGGATATTACATCCCACTGAGCAGAGGGAGCAGTGTGCTGTGTGGTGGTGGGCTGCCTAGAGATAACCATAAATCTGCAAACAGACGGCAGATCGATTCCTCCCCCCCTCTCACTTTTCTCCCCCACCTGGCCGACGGGCATGTGACGCTAGTGCAGATATTTCTGTTACCTTGCATATATATAACACAGACATACAACATCATTTGCATTGGTCAGTTGAGCAGACTGCTGTGGCCCTGTCCAAGTTGTTACCGTCTCAGTTTAGTAGGGGATCAGCTAACAATGAGAAATCAGGCCCTCGGTAAAATGCTGATGCAAAATCCTTAAAGATTAGAAACCCAAGCTGCTCATTTCAACAGCCACTCCTCTGTCTGCCTAAACATTCATCACATCTGATGAAATCTGTGCATTCCCGTCTCCTTTCAGCCCAGGGTATAGGAGAAAATGTTTGGGGTATCAGCTTCTGGGCCACTGCTCAGTCCCCAGCCGGTATCTCCAGTGGTTTTTTTTTAAATCCTGCACTGAATTATTTAAAACAACATACACAAAGCAGTGTATACAGTGGCAGACATGTTGTACACTATCCTTCCTGTTTCTGAGAGCTCAGTTAACTTTTAAAACACAATTTCAGGTGAAAGGGGAGTTGGCAAAGACACAGGGAAAAAGCTGTGCTACAAAGGCTCCACATTTCACCGAGTTGTTAAGAACTTCATGATCCAGGGGGGCGACTTCACCGAAGGTAATAATGTTTTACGTATATCCTTATTTACTTTGAAGGCGCGTGTGTAATCTGGGAAAATGGGAAAAAATGTGGATAGAAGACACTTTTTTGAGGGAGTTAACAATTACTAGACCTTTTTCACACACAAGAAAGTCTTCTAAACATGGGTGTTTGTGCGTATTCTCAAATACTAATAAAACTTTTCTGTAATTTGGTGCATTGTGTAAACACGTATGAATATGGTAATTTGATTTTTTTTTTCTCTCTCAGGGACTGGAAGGGGAGGAGAGTCTATATATGGTGGCTACTTTGAAGGTAATGACAATATGACGTCATGAGCCGTTCACATTGCTGATATCTTGTACATCAATACTTAAATACTTGCATGAGCATAACAGTGCATGTTATAAACAGTTTTTTTCGGAATGTCCTTAAGAATGACTCCGTTGACCTTCACTGTGCCATTGTATAGTGCTACCTTCTGTTGAGTTACAGTAGTGGGCTTTTTCATAGCAGCATGGAGAGTAGGCATTCTCTTTCTTGAAAGCTACAATCTCCCTGCCTAAAATGTTCAACATATTCTTTTATTTATAGAGTGGTCTTATGCAAAATGAGAAGGTAAGAGATGTACACGGCTCAGTAACACCATGTCAACATTGCCCCCACCAACTTCCTTAATCAAAAACGGCACAAATATTTGCAGAGGCACATATGCAAATTTGTACCAAAGTGTTTACCATTAACACAGCTATCCTGTTCGACCCCCTCCTGTTCGCCCCCCCCCCCCCCCAGGTATTTGGCAGCTCAAATTACTTTTTTATGTTGCATATGAGATATTTATAGCTACACTTGTTGTAAACATGACTGCCATGACATATAGTTATAGAGTGGCAGCTCATCTGCAAAATCCGAACCTTACATGGGAGTGCCACAGGGGGTATCATATAATTAGCCTTAGCCTATGGAGTATTATGTGGATACAGTAAAGATTTTCACATGGAAAGCATTTTATGTCGTATTCCAGAATTAAAATATGTAATGCATTATTCCAGGTCGTAGTTTAAGAAGTCAATTCGATGACTCTACATTGTTATTGACCAGCTTCCCAAAGTATTTAAAGTTTGGATTCCAGTCATTTTGTACACTGTGGAAATCCTCTTCAGGAAATATTTCTTTCGATGGGTGATTTGTCTCACTGCCTAACTTTTAGCTGCCTTTTTCCTTTTTGCACAATTATTTTGAATTTTAGGAACTTGGATGTGCAGTTTTCCTTTAGATTTCTCTTCTCTCCTGCGTTTACCTTGGTTTACAGTTTAAACATGTCTTGACCCTCCATCACTGAGATGTTATCTAAATTCAAAAACATATACAGCTACCTAATCGTGACTTTATCTTGATAAGAAAAGAGGCAATGTATACATAATTCATCTCCATCGGGCCTCCAGTTAGCCTCTTGGCATGTTGATGAGAATGGCAGCCAATATGCTTCTTTCTTGCAATCTCGTC
Source organism: Colistium nudipinnis (assembly GCA_016785305.1). Classification (NCBI taxonomy): domain Eukaryota; kingdom Metazoa; phylum Chordata; class Actinopteri; order Pleuronectiformes; family Rhombosoleidae; genus Colistium; species Colistium nudipinnis. The sequence goes on along the minus strand of JAFBJU010000683.1, from coordinate 777,652 downwards.
GGAATGATGTAAAATGTAGTCGAAGGTCTAAATCACACAAAAGCAGTTTATGGAAGAACTAGTCATTCAATCCCATTTGATTTGTGTAGCCCATATTCACAGTTGGTGAGGAGGTGATTTGGTTTGATGGACAAAAAAGGTTTTCTTGTCCATCCCTGAATATTTCTGTCGACACTGATGGAAGACTGCACTGTGAGACTTCCATCCGCCTTTCTCCTACAGATGAGAACTTCACTCTCAAACACGACAGAGCATTCCTGTTGTCGATGGCCAACCGCGGGAAGGACACCAACGGTTCACAGTTTTTCATGTGAGTCAACATGTCAGTCAACCACTTCTCTGTGCAACTTAAATAACCACACCACTTTATTGAGCACCCTTCCTAATAAAGTTTTGTTTTTTGCTTTCTGCCCCTTCTGTTTTTAAAATCCTAGAGTAGAATTTGTCATTGTGACCGTCAACAATCCCCTCTCTGTGTGCAGTTAGATTTCAAAGTGCAGAAACATGGATTCATTCTTTTTTACCTACAAATGTGTTACATTTTTTCTCTTGCCGTTTTTGTGTAAAATTTACAGAAACTCTAGCATCCTGCTCTTCCAAGGTAATGTGTCTCCAAGGCTGTGTTTCTCTCTCTCCTGACTGTTTTTTTTAAATTATTGAATAGTTTTCTTTGCACATTCTGCAGACTACAGGCTTTTAGTTGACTTTTGTTATTCATTTACCTCATGCAATATAAAGTCTGCCTTTGTATGACACAGGTCTTTTTCTGTAATTGCCCTCACTCCCTTGTTGAGTGTAAACCTGCCTGATTGTGGCTGTTTTAATTGAAAGTAAATTGATTTGCAATCAAATATCATTGAACAAATCATAAGGTGGTTTTACAAAAATTCTGTACCTTTCTTTTTTTTTTGAGATGGTACAGAAGCACCCACGCTTAGTCTATGTTATTGTTTATTCTCATCCTCTTCCTGTTTCTCCTTTTTCATGGCCCCAACTCTGTCCTTGGTTACTCTTTCCGGATTTTCCCCAAACAGCACAACCAAGATGGCGCCGCACCTCGATGGGTAAAATCTACTGTTTACCTCATCATCATCATTGGTGGCAGCCTATTACCTTCTAATATATGAGGATGCAGTCATTCTCAATGTTTATTTATATTTATATTTATATTTATATTTATATTTATATTTATATTTATATTTATATTTATATTTATATTTATATTTATATATATTTTTTTTGGAAATCAATGACCCCATTTTTTTTTTTTTTTTTTTTTTTTTTTTGCAGAGTCCACGTTGTGTTTGGTCTTGTCATCTCTGGCTTTGAGGTGATAAAGAAGATAGAGGGTCTGAAGACTGATTCGGCGAGCAGACCCTATGCTGACGTGAGAGTGGTGGACTGTGGTCAGCTGATCACCAAGTCTGCTAACGATGGTAATCTCTAAACGTATACTTAACATATCTAATGAAAACACACACAAAAAACAAGAATGTGCCCATACTTGCAACTTGTAATATATCCTAATACAAATGCATAAATAGATATAATCTATAGTCCAGTGATTTATACAAAAGCCTATGCTTTCGAAGTATTTTTTTTTTGTGTTGTTGTATTCTCTGTGGAATAACTGTGTGAGGTTGCCATTTGGATGCCAGCGTTTGCCCCCACTGGCATGAGTGCGGGGCGTGTAACCCGATCTTCTGTTTAATGAGGATCAGTGAGGCGATCTCTGTGGAGTTCGGCTGGCATCTGCCCACCTGACTCTGCCAGGCACCTGCTTTCATCACCCCCAGCATGCCGAGAAGAGTCAAACAAAAGCTTTGTTGCGGCGGAGTCGTGCTACCCTGAAAATGGCTGCCGATGTTTTTGATTCATCCCAGCCAAAAAAAAGAACAACCCATTTTTTGATGAAATAACATTCACGTTGCTTTGTGCCTCCGCTTTAGTACTTGAAGGCAAGAGGAAAAGAACGACCCACTCTGCAGACTCATCCCTCAACTCCCCTGACTCGTCCCCTCGGTTCTCTTCACTGGAATTTGAAAGTGAATCCGATGAAAAGCAAAAACATCGCAAGCACAAGAGACGCGCAAAGAGTAAACGGTCAAAAAAGAGACGGAAGGAATCGAGGAAGGAGAATGATGATGTTGTGCAACTCGAGCAGAGGTCATTTTTCTTTCTCACATAGTGTGAAATACAAGCAGCTTCATTTGAGACTTGCAAAATAATTGTATGCATCGTGTTGTTTCGTTGTCGATTTCACAGTTCTGTGGAAGGACGGATCGGGGGGGGAGAGGATGAAGTGGAAGAAGAGAAGGAACACGGTGGGAAGAGAGAGAAGCCTGTGGTGCGACCGGAGGAAATCCCACCAGTGCCGGAGAACCGTTTTCTGCTGCGACGGGACATGCCGTCTCAGGAGGATAACACGGAGATGTTAGTTTCCTGTTTGGCGTGTGTTTTTTACGCTTTACCCTATGAATACCTCTGTTTGGGTTGTTTTACCCCGAGTGTTTAAATTGAACTTTGACCTTTGTAGAGTGGAGAAAGAAGAATCGTCCCTTTCAGCGGACCAGAAGCCAGCGGTGTCCAAGTCTGGACGTAAGATTAAGGGCAGAGGAACAATGGTAAGTCCTGTTCACATATGGCGTTTTTAAAAATTGGAACCATGGTACCTACAGTATGGTAATACAATATTTCAGGTTCCATAAAATGGCTTTTCTGACCATTATTTAACACAACAGTGAAGGACCCTGTGTTCCGATATTTGGTTGGCTGGGGTTTATGAGTGCAAATAAGATACTTTACATACTGTACATTTTACATTATCTGCAGAGATATCACACACCCACCAGATCCAAATCCCGCTCTGCATCTGTGGAAGAACGTGGAAGCAGTGAAACTCCGCCACACTGGAAAGAAGAGATGAAGAGAACCACAGTTTATCACCCGCCGAGCGTCGAGAGATGGAGCAAAGGGGACAAGTATGACCCATTGTTTTACTTTGTAACCTAAAGTTTCCATTTTCTGTTTCTTCACGCATCTTTTGACTTAACAGATTGAATGACCATTCCTCAAGCAGATGGCAGGACAGAGGTGACTCCGCGTGGTCCCGTTCCCCGTCCGCAGAGCACTCCTCGGGTCGCAGCTCGGAGAGGTCCAGCACGCGCCACCGGGAGAAGAAGGCGAAGAAGAAATCCAAACACAAGAAGAAGGCCAAAAAGCGGAAACACAGCAAGAAGAAGAGCTCCAAGAACAAACCTCAGGAGGCCTACCTGCCAGAGGTGTCTCCTGGAAGAAGGGCCAAGAGATCACATTCTCCTTCGCGTTCCTCTTCAAGTCGCCTGCCAGGTTCTGCTCAGAGGAGGAGGCGGTCCTCGCTCTCTTCCAGAGACTCCAGATCCTACTCCAGATCCTACACAGCCAGTCGGTCCAGATCTCTGAGGGAGTCTTATTCGAGATCCAGAAGCGTCACTAGATCTAGAAGTCGATCCCTATCCAGATCTTCGTCTTGTTCCAGATCCAGATCCAGGTCCAGGTACAGATCTATGACTTTGACTCCATCCAGAAAGAGAAGTTACTCGAGATCCCCAAGGAGAAGGAAAGCCAGCAAGACCAAAGCCGATGTAACTGTCCATATGACGGACAAGCTTCCTGACAGTAAAGTCCTACCTGTCCCCAGACTCCCCACTGCCCCAGCTCCTGAAAGTGCACCTGTGATTCCGATGAGCGACAGCCCTCCTCCCTCACGCTGGAAGCCTGGTCAAAAGCCCTGGAAGCCCTCCTATGTCCACATTCAAGAAATAAAAGCGAAATTATCTACCGGTGCTCCGTCTTCCACAGGACCACCAGGTGACGGTGCCGCAGAGAAAGCCCAGACCCCAGTCACAACCCCAAAGTCTCCACCACGAGACTCGGAAAGCCTCAACGCAAACAAAACTGCGGGGGCCTCGCACAGCAGGCCCTCCAGGAGCAAGTCCGGCAGCAGATCATACAGTCGCTCGCGGAGTAGAAGTTACGGTAGGTCCCGGTCCAGGTCCCCTCGACGTTATCACAGCAGGTCTTCGTCCTGCAGCCGATCAGACTCCGACAAGTCCCAGAGGAGCGCAAAGAAGAATTCACTGGACGAGGAATGGAGAGAGTATCACAGCTCTCTGGAGAGGGCAAAACATTTAGAGAAGTATGTTACACTCGGCGATGCTCGGTCCGGATCGGAGAACGGGCCTGGCAAAAACCACACTCCTGATATTAGTGTCTCTGTGGAGAAAATAAAAGAGAGAGGCGGCTCGCAGGATCAGGACACCAAACACTCTGGCTCAATGCCAGCGGAGAGCTTTAATAGCAGGACTGAGTGGGATAGTGACAGTGATAAAGTGAGCCAAAGCAATGGCAACGCTCCATCGACAAGGCAGAAACCAAAAACACTGCCCAGCGAGTTTCTGGATAAGAAGTTTTCGGCTCACGCTGGCTGGAATTCAGAGAGCGATTCTGAAAATGCGCCGGCGAAGACGTTGGCCACGTATGAAAAAGAGGAAGGGGAAGCCAGTTCCGAATCCGACTACGACACTTCCAGGAAGTGGAAAGGAGCCGTAGAACAAAAGATCGCTGTCCCCGTGGCATCTTGTTTATCAGAGGAAAACCACAAGGAGGCCACGGAGCCAGAGAAGCACAAGAGCAAGAAGAAATCCAAACGCAAACACAAACGCAAGAGACGCGGCAAGTCCGGCTCCCATCGCGCCAAGGACAAACGAAAGAGGTCCACGAGGAAACGCCAGAGGCCCAAAGAGACCTTCCACTGGCAGCCGCCTTTGGAGTTCGGAGAGGAGGAAGATGAAGATGAACATAAAAAGGAGAAACGCACTCCGAACAGAGCGGCGAGAGAAAGGCCTGGCGTAGAGGACGAGGAGCGAAAGGTGGCCTCGTTGAGCAAAAACCAAAGTAGGGAAGAAGACGAGGGGCAACACAGGGCAAAAGAATGTATGAATAAGAGCCAAAAGCAAAGGGAACGTCATCAGTCATCCAGCAGGAGCGGTGCCATTTGTCCCAGTGTGAAAGAAGAGTCGCTGGACGATATGGACATTTGTACGCCAGAGCAGGACGCGGAAATTGAAGAGCCTCCGGCTTTGGACACCACCCCGGAGTCCTCCATAAAATCTACCTCAAAGCCCTCGGGTACAGCCAGCAGAGATGGTGCTCTACCTCACAGCCGCGAGGGGTCTGCCGTTACCTGCGCATCGACAGTCGGCGGACTCCAGGAGGAAGCGGCCGGAGGCAAATCCACCGGCACCCTCGCGAACTTTAAGTGGAGGCCGTTGGAAGGAATGTCCGCTTTGACCAATATGAATGTGCCGCCCGTCGCTGTGAAGAACGTCCAGACGCGGCAGAATCCGATCGCCGACGCCCAAGGTGTGAGGATGGAGATCAAAAGCAAAAGCCGCGTCCGACCGGGGTCCCTGTTCGACGAGGTGCGCAAGACGGCGCGGCTGAACCAGAGGCCAAGGAACCAGGAGAGCTCCAGCGAAGAGAGTTCCCCCGCCGTCGGAAAGACCAAGGGGACGTCCCGCGCGCGCTCTCCCAAAAAGTCCAGGAAGTCTCGCTCGCGCTCCAGAGGGTGGTCGCACTCCTCCAGCAGCAGATCCCGCAGCTCCAGCTACTCATCCAGGTCAGTCAAAGACGCACGCACACACACACACACACACACACACACACACACACACACACACACACACACACACACACACACATAAAATAGCACTTTGATGAAATGAAGAACACCAGGGCACCGTCGGTAAATCTTTCGAAATGCTGGAAAGGCTTCTTGGATGTAGATCAAGATAGTTGAGAAGCGATAAAGTTGACGGATGTGAAGCATTTAGCGCCCAAGCCCAACGTCTGCGATGCAGACCTTTTGTTCTGGCTCGAGGGGAGAAAGTGCTTTCTCACACGGTGTGATTGTGTTAGGAGTCGCAGCAGGAGCCGGAGGGGACGAAGGAGAGGACGCTCGCGCTCCCGCAGCAGCACGTACGGGAGCTCCAGGAGTCACAGGTACAAAAATATAACTCCTTCCATAATCTGCCGGCGAGAAGAAACCTCCAAATTCCCAGGCTTCCCGCTCCATTCGACATTCAGCTATTCAAAATAATTCAATGTGTTTCACCTTTGTTTCTTTTCTCTTTTTTTTTTTTTTTTTCCGCACACACACACACACACACACACACACACACACACACACACACACACACACACACACACACATAAACATAAAATAGCACTTTGATGAAATGAAGAACACCAGGGCACCGTCGGTAAATCTTTCGAAATGCTGGAAAGGCTTCTTGGATGTAGATCAAGATAGTTGAGAAGCGATAAAGTTGACGGATGTGAAGCATTTAGCGCCCAAGCCCAACGTCTGCGATGCAGACCTTTTGTTCTGGCTCGAGGGGAGAAAGTGCTTTCTCACACGGTGTGATTGTGTTAGGAGTCGCAGCAGGAGCCGGAGGGGACGAAGGAGAGGACGCTCGCGCTCCCGCAGCAGCACGTACAGGAGCTCCAGGAGTCACAGGTACAAAAATATAACTCCTTCCATAATCTGCCGGCGAGAAGAAACCTCCAAATTCCCAAGCTTCCCGCTCCATTCGACATTCAGCTATTCAAAAGAATTCAATGTGTTTCACCTTTGTTTCTTTTCTCCTTTTTTTTTTTTTTTTCCTCTTTTTTAGTTGGGCGTACAGTAGAAGTCATTCCAGAAGTCGCTCGTACGTTCGCCGTCGGAGATCCAGGTCTGGGCTTTAACATTCCAATGTCATGTTTCTGTTGAGAAAAAAAAAAAAAAACGTACATTTCCCTTTAACCCCATTGAAAACTTAATAGGTCAATGTGAAGCTGTTTTTAAAACAAAAGGTTGTCTGTAATAATAACCTTAAGGGGCAACATCACAAAGCTTTACGTTTCCCTATATATAAAATGTATGTTTAACTACGGGTTAAAGGACCTTATTTGTAGATATTCCCAGCAATGACGCGCCTCTTGCTGTGTGACCGTATGTGACTGCAGGTCAGACTCCTACGACAGCTACTCCAGCCGGAGCCGCAGTGTGAGCAGGAGACGAGGCCGAAGACGAAGCCACAGCTACAGGAGTTCGGAGCGCCGATCCCGGTAAGGCTCCGGCCCCTGGCGACCCCTGACCTGAGCTCGGCTCACTCACCCTCGGCTCTTTCTCCGCTGTGGCCCAATGCCAAGACATATTCATCCGGTGGTCCTTTACCCAAACCGCAACTTGATCCACTCACCTATTTTCTTGTAGTTTTAACCATCTGCTAAAATATTGATGAGGATGATGTTGTCCCGAACAGGTCGTCCCGCTCCTCCAGCCGCAGTTCCTCCGGACGCAGGAGCCACAGCCACAGCAGTCGCTACAGCTGAGCTCCACACAAACCGTGGCAATCACAGACCAGCAACTGAAGCTCTGAGATACTCACTTGGAACCGTACTGTATATTCTCTCTACACACACGGTCTTTGATGAAGTGAATGTGACTGAATGTTAATGCGTAAAACCACTTTGCAAGCTTACAGATCCTTTTTTTTTTTCCTCGAGGGACTGTCACAAATTAGAACCGTTGGATCAAAGTAGCTCCTCAATCAAAAAAAGTTTAAGGTAAAAAAAAAAATGTCTCGTTACAAATAATACAGTCATAAAACAAGCTGTTAATATTTTCTATTATTGTATATTTGTGTATTCCTTTTTCAAATTTTATACACTGAAGTACAAGTGTCCAACCCTCTCAGCTCTGAGGGGTTGGTGATTATGGTTTCATGTTTTGCCTTAAGTTCAAGGTCATCACGACCGGATTGTTAAAAAAAAATCTTTATTGAGTGAAAAAGAAACGTATTGTAGCCGTTTTGAGGCATAATCTCTCTTTGTTTCAGAGTTGTGTTATTAATGTACCACAGATGTTCAACGACTCGTGGTTCATTTTTGGTTCTATTCAAACACTTATGAATGTTGATAATGAATAAATTCCACCACATCCTGTGAGTCTCTGTGTCGCACTCACATTGAGTTAACATCCCCTATAATTGTAGTTATTGAATTTGAAGGTAAATTCAGGTTTTTAAGGTCATTGGATGTTATAAGTTTAACAATCTATATGCAGGAAAACCAAGATTTGCCCATCAGATGCAGATCCTGTTGAATTGCAGCATTGCCTGCCTCATTTTTATCTATAAGCGTAGATGAGCCTATGGTGAATACAGCCACACATCTGAACATAAGTATTAACACACATGCAGGTTTGCCCCTAAAAAAAAATATATATATATATATATATATATATATATGTACTGTATATATATAGTGTGCTTGGAAAAACTAATCCGTGTTGAAATATTATTTGATTTTTACCCATTTAGTTAAAAATATATATTAGCTTTTTTTTTTTTTTAAATGTCTTATTCCTCTACATGTTCTACAGACTTTGTGCACATACTGTTTTTTTTGTTTTTTTTCAATATAGTTGTACTTTTACTGAGTAAAAAAAAAAAAGAAGTAGAACCAGTCTGAAGTTTCATCAGTTTCAAAAATAATCATCCTGTTGACACTTTTCAGGTCGATAGACATCTCACCTTTCTCCTGATCAATTTCTCTCCTTGTCCGATGATTTACGGCGTTTTTCTGTGAATTAATGAACTTTTTCTCTTCGCTTTTAGGGAAACTCATATCGGCAAATCGCTTTGTTTACACCTCTTCACTCCGTCTTTTATTCAAGCCCACCAACTACTGAATGTATTCCAGGATTTTTATCCTGACAGCATCTCTTGAGTGACGGTTTTCACGCTGATGTTGTGGCCTCAGCTCAATCCTAGACATGGAGTGATAAATGAGACCTCCTCCGGGTGGAGATCAATTTATTTTCCCACCTTGTTATAAGTGTATCGACTTCTCCTCCACACAGTCTGCTCCGGAGTGAGCGATGGCCCGGGGGTCCAGAGCCCCTCGGCAGAATTACCAAACGGGCACGGTGAACAACCGCCCCACAATCCATAAGATATCGCTAATTAAATTCATAATTGATTCCTTCAAACCAATTTCTCATGCGGGAGATGCCAAACTTATAAAGGTTCCAGTCTCTCTGATGTCTTCTGTTTTCCATCTTCTTTTCTTTGTTTTGTATAATTGTCAAGTGGTTTGGGTCAAATACAAAACAATCGATCGAGTCGATAAACAAATGTACTCTTACATATGAATCCCCTGAAATGAGATGACTAGTTTTACTCTGGAGTTGTGTCGTGACAAGTGTGTTGGCTCGGATTTATTTTGTTTGTGATCCAATCCAGACAAAACACAATATGCAACATAAATCAGGGGAAAGTGGTGACACGTGCTCATTTTTCCATTGTGTACATTTTGGCCACACTGACTTCTGACACGTTGGGGAAACCGATGAACCCGGTGACCTCCGCCCGCGCGTGACGTCACACCGTGTGCACGTCGGAGATGTGTGTTTCTCTTTGCTGTTGCGCGTCCATCCTGGAGGAGGTCCACCGCCTCAATCCGAATTAATCCCGGGCCGCGGCTCCGCGTTATTAACGGCGCCGTGTCCCTTTAAAAGCGTCTGACAAAAAAAAAAGAAAAAAAAAAAAAAAAAAAGGCCCATATGATCCCCGAGCTCCAATCACCAATTGCTCCTGCAAAAGCAGCCTCTGCATTTCTGTCTGTGTGAAGGCTTCAGCGGCGCGGGGGGAGAAGAAGAACAAGAAGAAGAGGAAAACTGGAGAAATGTGACAATCCGACGCTCCTTTTTCATGGCGAGGGGGAAACTGCCGAGAGGAGAGGAGTTAATCTGGGACTCCTTGGAGCCTCGAAACGCTGGATCAAAATGGTAGGCTAACAGCAGCGGGGCTGCGTTAATATTTTTATTGTTTATTATTTGCTGTGCGGTGTGTGCGTGTCCTCTTGATCTCTTGCACATTTGAGCCACTTAGCAGGCCGATCAAACTTGCCACACTTGGTGTGCCAGGTTGTGTGTCCGTGCCACCGGCTGTCATTGATTGTGTGCCTCGTGCCCTTTTTTGATTTGGGGAGGGGTGGGCGGGTTGAAGTTTGCAACTTGCCGACATGGCACAAGTTGGTTATAGAAGCAGCTGAGAGGGAAAAGGCGACGGCTACATTAAGAGCTACAGGGATGCAGAGAAGGAGTTAAATTCTTCTCATGTCAGCGGCGCTTCTGCACAAAAAAAAAAGGAAAAAATCCCTCTCAGGTCGTGACTGGTGCATACTGTGGACAGCATGAGTTTCCTTCTTGACAACTTTGTCAGGCTTTGACATCCGTGCGTGCCCAGTGTGGTTTATCACAGGCTCACAGACACACACACACACACACACACACACACACACACACACACACACACACACACACACAAAGCATCAGGCTGCACACTTGCATGCAAACAACATGCAAGTGTCATTCTGGGGGTTTGGACTGTGTTGTTATGTGTACCCTTGATGTTTTGCTGGATGATGTCTAACGTGTGTATTGTCTGTTGTCCAAATGTGTAATTCGCTTGAAAGCAGATGTGATGAAGCCAGTGTGCAGACAGACAGACAGACAGAGGGAGTTATGGGAATAGAGGCAGACAGTCGGCTCTGTCTCCAGGGTCATGTAAGGATGTCTCATTAGGAAAGCATGTGGAAGCTCGATGCAGTGGTGGAGTAATCCCAGCGCGTGTTCACATCTGGAGGCTTGGGTTAATATCTGGGTCAGGTCAGCGGGGTTAGCCCCGGTGCTTGCTGGGTGGCTTCTGGTGGGAGCAAAGAGGGAATGAGAGCGTTTGGGTTCTTTGCGATGGTTGTTTTATTGTTTTTTTTTTGTTTTGTTTCTATTTGCTTTTTGGGGGGGAGTGCTTGAGAGTAAGCCGCTGATAAACAAAGTCCAAACAGTGCCTTGTGGATGTAACGCGCAAATGTATATTTATTTACTGTTGTTGGTAAACGTGCCCTGGATAACTTCCGCAAATGACTTGACATCAAAAGGGGATTAGTCCCGGCTAATTTTGTTTTTATCAATAGGCTCGATTAATGTCCAATATATTCCCTTTTCTTACGGATTGGATTACTGGACCGGCCTACAGGCCAGGGGCACAGTTGGACCAAAATCTCCTTATGAAGTGCTTGTGTTTGGAAAGACAATTAAATGAGAACAATGACTGCAAAATGAACACAAAGTTATAAGATGGAGAGAGTAAATGACCAAAATCAGACCCAAACAACAACAAAAAAATTATATATATATATATATATATATAGCTGTCTTTTGTTGTGATGGAAGATTTGGGGGCCTTTAACGCGCCTGCACTCAGGGGCCCATTGTCTCATAATCCACCGATGCCCATATTTGAGTCTAAGGATTGTAATGTAAAATCTGACGAGCCGAGGAGTTCCATACTCATTTTAGGCATCCTGAGACCGTTTAATTCCAGTCGGCAGTGCTGAGCGGCTCCGTCCCTCTGTCCTCACAGGGCGCTGTGAGTTTTACGTAACTGTCTAGTCAGGGCATTCCTGCCCACCCTTGACTTTGAGGCTTCGCCGTCTCTGGGTGTTCGGGTGCGAACCAGCCGTCTTGAGTCCACGTGACAATTTCGGCCATTCCCCCGGCAACAAACTCGGGCAGGCATCCTCGCCCGGCTCTCCCTGGAAGCTCGCGGCGCGCTGTAGGTGCTGCTAATTTATGCCCCTGAGATTAAGAACGCCGGACCAGGCTGCAGAACCGCAAGGTCAAACTCCCCCGGGCTTATGTAAGGTTTTTCTTTTGTTGTTGCGAGTTCAAATGACTCAAGTTTGTTTGAAGAGAGTCCGATTGTTTTCGCTCCATAAATAAATCCACGGCGGCATTGTTTCCCAGCGGTGCCAGCCAGCATCTGCGTCCTTTCATCAGGGGAAAACTATGGCACTTACAAAAAAAAAGAAAAAAAAAAGACTATTATCCAAGAGGCACGACAGATTGTTCTTTTTCGGACAGCTCAATATGAAGACTTTTATTAGCCTTTCGCTGTCAGGAATTTGAGGATATTAAGAGAGTTTAAAAAAAAATGGGGCCCATCTAAAGTGTTCTTATAGCGTCTAGCGTTGAATTCAGGCCAAAGAGAGAGAGAGAGAGACTTAGGAGGAGCTTTCAGGGCAGACGGGGATGAGTTTTCAGGCTGTTTCCAGAGAACAGTCGAGAAGGAAAGTGGAGATCCTTGATCGGAGAGTCACCACAAATATTTATTTGACGTTTAGTCGCACACGCGTAGACGAATGTTTTGGTTTCATGCTGGAATGACGTGATCATTGGTCCGTCTCCAGTTGCAGGAATGTTACAAAGAAAATTCAACTCAAATCCATTTGAAAAATATTCCCCCCTTATCCACCAGATTCTAAACAAATCAGTTGTTTATTCAATGCTAGAATCCACTTACTCTCACTCCAGCTAGTAGAACAAAAACCTTGCGTGTAGTTTATTTGATTTGAAGTGTTTTCTCTCAGACTATTTCTTGGCTCTGGGTTGTTGCCTGGCAACCAGTTGAGACTCCAGGAAGTTATTGCACTTTGGCAAAAAAAAACAAAAAAAACATGCCCCATAAGGCTCCTTGCAAGTTGGGGTTAATATTGTGATGGATTTGTGTTATTGTTCAACAAAGTCTGGCTCGCTGCTGTGCCTCCCCCCGTCCCCCCGCTTGTTTACGATGTGGATGCTTAGCTCAGATAATCAGCAGCTGGTTGTGTTTTTTTTTTTTTTTATTCAGCTGTGCAGTAATGACGGTGGTGTCCGTCCCGCCGCGTAGCGTCTCACCACAGTCGAAAAAGATAAAACGTCCACCGATTCCTTTACGGTTCGTAGTCCGCATTTCTCTGCCGTCCATTGATTGGCTGCCACCACAGAAAGCCGATGCTCTTCCTCGACCTCTTTTCATCGCCGTCCTTTCTGACCTTCTCATCAAAGATATCAACTGCCCGTGCGCGCGCGCACACACACACACTCGGAGAGCGAGGGAGCAGAGAGATTCCTGTGATAAGGAGCTCTCTGGAGTCCTGTGTTAGCCTCCTCTCTCTTTGTGTCCTGCTATGAAAGGGATAATGAAGATATCCCAGTGTAATGGCCCTCTGGTACGTCTGCACCTGCTGCACATCACAATCCTCTTCTGTCTCTATTAGACCTCAGAGGTTCATCCCTTGATCCTTTTCATATCTCACCATTTATGAGATGTGATCGCCTGTTTTTTTTGGTTGTTTTGTTTTACTTTGACACGGTCGTTTGCATCTTTACAAACAGAAACCTCTCCTCTCTGTTTGCCCAGCCCTGTGCTCTCCATTGTGCCACAGGTATTTGGCACGGCACGCATGCGCTTGTAGATGAGTGCGTGCACAGCAGGTGTGTGTGTGTGTGTGTGTGTGTGTGTGCGTGCGTGCGTGCGTGCCGGCCCAGGTTGCCCACGTGCGTGTGCAGTGCTGGCTAGGGAACAGTGTGTTATGAGTCCAGCAGAGCGGCGATGTGTGAATCATTGGAACGTGTGTGTGTGTGTGTAGTGAAGATGCCAACACCGCGGGCCCCTCTCTTGGCCCAGCCTCCTGACTCAGCGCCTCCCCCCACTCATTGGCCCCCACTTCCTGGCAGAGCTTCAGTGCGGACGCTCTAACAACCGCCGCCACCACCGCCCTGTACTCCACCGCCGCCTCCAAGCAGCCCTTTCCACTATCCAACCACGCGTCATCTCCACTTCCAGACGAGGGACGCTTGACGTCTTCTTTCAGCATCACTCCTGCAACTGATAAAGCAGTCGCTCAGGTTGTCCGAAGGACGCGCCGTCAGAGAGCCGATCACGGCAGCTGAGGCAATCCTGCTCGCGCTGCCAAATTTGAATGTACTGTACGTCGGCAAGATGCCGCTCGCGCTACGTTCCCATCCTTATTTTTGTTTGTGCATCCCAATTTCACGCCTGGGTAAACGCGTATCAGTTGTAGATTGGCTCGTCACCTGTGGATGCATTAACATATAGATGGAAATATACTTTAAATCCAGTGGGCGGAAGCTGGTGGGAGCTCCGCCAGGGCCGCGCTGGGACCAGTCCAAACTGGTGGATTAGGACGGGGGACGTGTGAAAGGGCAGATCGGGATGGTCTGGGATTAGAGCAGCAATTATGCTGATAATATTGTCTTTATTTAATTGCAGCCAGCAGTGAATGCCGTGGTTAAGGATGTCAAATGTTATAATAGGCTGAGGGGAATAAAATAATGAGCTAAAGTGGCGGGAAGAAAAAGCGAAATCCCCAGCAGCGTATCTCTATACATACCCTTTGACTTGCATATTTTTGATATTTCTAAAATGATTCTGCGGCCTGTTTTACCGGAAAGCTCTTTTCAGTTCATGTGTTTCGCCAATTGAGGTTGTTGAGCTCACTTCATTCTCTATGTTATGCTCTTCTTTTCTCCACGGCTTTCACAAATATTCACGGGAAACAAGTGCACAACTGAAGATTCCATAAAACAGCCGGTTATTTCCTGCATTTAGATGATGTGATTGAGTATTGCAGTTGAGATGGAGAAAGTGGGTTTTAATCGTGACTACCGACAGAATCCATAGGACTCCGTCCAGAATCTTGATGCAGGGACTCGTGTGCTGTCTGGGAGCTTTTGTAAAACCGTACCCAGGTGTTTCCAGTCCAAAGAGAAGTATCACCTGTCACTGCAGGTGGTAGACAGACACAGCTCCAGATGATTAATCTGAGATTTCCTGTCGGTGAATCAGGGTTTTTTTTATTTATTTTTTTTGTACTTTTAGTTTAACCTAGAAGTAGCTTATTTATTTTTTTTAGGTATATTTATGGTTTACCACAAACTAATAAGCCTTATTTTTAGAATCAGGATTTTCACAGTAATGGGTGATGCTGATGATTTATGACAAGTGAATTCCCAGCACTGTGCATCATTTGTTTACAGGATTATCACAATGTGTAACTACCAGTGCTTTCGTGGCGTGTGTTGAACTCCGCTATAAGGTGAGTGTGCAGCGTGTGACCTCGGCTGCGAATGCGTTGCCATCCGGCTCGTTGGACACTGATTTTTATTAGCATTTTTTTTTATCATGGTGCCGTAATGATCACTGCAGGGCTTGTTAAAAGCGAGACCTTGTCACTTGTGCGTTTACCCGGTCTGGATCGCCTCTGCGAGAGGGACGTGATTTAAAAAAAAAAAAAAAAAAAAAATGGTATAATGCAATCCAGTCACATTCAGAGCCTCCTTTTCATCTTTGTGCATCAGCAGTAGCCTCACGCATGCCACATTTCCTGTTTGCCGATGGGGGCAGAAGCGCACGCTTACGATGCAGGTATGCATGCACCTTGTGTTGCAGGCACGTGGGTGCATGTGCATCTGCTACTGTATATGCTGCTCCTGCCTCAAGGTCAGCGCCGGGTCCCTGCGCTGATTGGATTTGGAGAGAATAGCGGCGAGTGCAGACTGCAGTCACAGCCCAAATCTTCCACGAGACACATGGAAGCTGGTGAGACGAAGGACCCCCCCCCCCCCCCACCACACACACACACAACCCCCCCACACCCCAAAACACACACTCGAGTAAGACGCAAACACCGAAAGAGATTAAATACATTTTGTCATTGTTTCGTGTCTTCTGTAGTCAGTATGCATCCCCCCGGTGATGGTTAAAATGGTAAAGCTCTTTGTGGGTTTTTTTTGTCATCATTTTAGAATTAGAATTGCGCAGATCGTCCCACGCTAATGAGCACATGCTCAAACACACAAGTCAGGGGGAAATGTGTTCTCTGCATTTAACCCATCTGTGGCGCATGCAAGGCCACAGAGCAGTGAGCTGAGAGCGTCCGGTGAGCAGATGGGGTAAGTGCCTTGCTCATGGGCATTAGAGGCGGAGTCTCTTTTGTTAGTGGGGGGGGGTTTGTCCATCCTTCCAGATGGAGACCACCTCGTCTGGGCCTCGTAATCGGCAGCCCTCTGGTCCGATGCATGTCTCCCTCGCCACTCGGCCACCTCTCCCTATTTTGCATATCTATGTTGTTGATTTTGTGGTCTCGTTGAGGTCTCTTAGATTTTGTTTTTGACCGTAGTTGTTTTCTGTCTCTTTGTGGTTCGTTGACCTCCATTTCGGGTAGTTTGATTGCCTTTTCCAATAAAAAAAATAAATAAAAATCATCTGGAGGGAAGCTTTTGTCCAGTGGCTCAAGTTGCCAAGAAGGCCCACTGCATAATCCGTCCATGAGTGGACACAAACGCTGAAAGCCGCCCCACTGCGTTTCATCCGGGCCAGTCGTGTCCCGTCCGCATCTTCGACCAAACTACGCCTCCCATATTCAGCCATGCCACTCCTGCCCTCCTAGGGATCAGTATTCACTCCAGCTCCGCATCGGTGTGACTCTACCTGCCTGTTGTCAGGCGTCAGCAGCGGGGAGCGTCCTGCGAGCACACAGAGGACACGGTGTCACTCATTACCCTGATGACTTTTTAATGGCGGCCTGATTAGACTCCGCCACCAGGAACGACATGCCCTTGTCCTCATCCGTGTTCACTTGTGTTCCGATCTGATTCCCACCGCGTGAAAGCGCCGTGACGTCACGGTGGTTACCCGGCTGATCTCTGTGCGCAGAGTCGGTGTTTTCCGGGCCCGTCGCGCTCTCCCTCTCGTCTGCGCGGATGGTGACTCGGGGATACGTGTGTGTAGTCCGTGTATCGTGTAGAGGGCACTGCTCTCCCACCATCTTCCTACCAGTGAGTGAGATGAGGCCTGACGCGGTGCCAGCTCGCCTTCCTCGTGGTGTCAGTCACACGGAGCCGTGCACCGTGGCCCCTGAGCTGCGGGCCTGGCTCCGAGGAGCGATCCACTGTACTGTACTGTGCAGCTCGTTGGGCTGGAGGTGGCGCAGCCCCCGATCCTCCCCGCTCCCTGCTGGGTGAGGACAGGGCTCGGAAAAGGGCTCCGGGGGGTTGTTGCCTATATCTGTTTTTATACCCCGATGGTCATGTTCCCACTGGAGCGACTTCTCTTTGCGCGTATGGACGCTTTGACATTCAGCCGGTGGCAAGTGGCATTTGTTTGTGAACACCGAGTGGCCTGGAAGAGATTCCTTGGCATTATAATACTGACTGCTCCAAAGAACGTTTAATATCTGCCATTCTTTTGATCCACTGACAATTGCTGACATTCTAATTCTAATTGGATTATTTGTTCAGACAAAAATCATTTTTTATCACCGTCAACTCGTGGTTATTGACACAAGAGATATAGGATTTACGCGTGTAATAAACAATGTTGCATAAATCTGTCCATTCCTGAAGTTGGGTTGCACGTAGGTCATTTGGAAAGTTGAAGATGGTGATGTAAGAGGACAGTGAGTTCGGGCTGTAGTAGAGACGGAGAGGAAGCTCTACCACACGCCACCACCCCCCCCAACAGTGTTTTCCCCGGGGACGTGTCCGTGACTCTGTGCTCCGCTCTGACATTGGCCTCCACTAATGGCTCAGCAACAGAATTGGATTTCAGCGCGATTGCATTCAGACAGCTTTTATTTGCACACAAGAAAAAACAAAAACAAAGTAACATTTAGCATTGAATACGTTGTTCAGTGTAAGACTTACATGCGCTTCCCTCGCAGGAGGCCTCGTCCGTGGCAGTGAACGGAGAGAGAGAGGAGGAGGAAGAGGAGGGTTTAAAATGGCAACCGAGCGGAGGTCACGGCACGTCCGCAGTCTGCGGCTGCGCGGGGACGGGGAGACGCAGACTGTACGGAGCAGTAAATCCGCGCGGATCGCCCCAAGTGCAAAGGTGTGGGAGAGAAAGGGCATTCGCATTACAAAGAGGGATTTCTTTCTCAGGCCTGGCTCGGCTCCAGGAGTCGGGCCTCTGCCAAGTGCATACCACCGGGCCTAACATGGCCGTGCAGGGGGGGGTTCAACGCTTACCCACACCTCTCACTGTGTTTACTCACTATCTTTGATTGACACATGCACTGAAAGGGCAATTCAACAGCCGTAAAGTGAAACTTTTCCTCTGTCATGATTGATGCAGGCCCCTCCCGGGCCGAGCCATAATCCTGCGCATCGTCCATCACGGCGTCATCAAAACTGGATAAGTGGCGAGGCAGTTTGAGAGTTTGAAACTTTGAGTTTTAATTAAAGCATTCGCCATTAGGCGGAGGAGGGAAATGCTTTTTGTAGATGCTCGACTATCTTCCCAAAGTGCATCATCCCTTTAAATGTGGGCAAATGTTTTTTTGTTTTTTTTTCCCCTTAAACGCAGCACTCCATCAGAGCAGTTAAACAACGGGGGCCGCGATTTGTTGAAGTCGTGGCCTTTCCGTGTTTGAATGTTTGATATTTCCTTACAGAGCCTCCATTAGGATAAGTCGTTTTTTTTTTTTTTTTTTCTTTTGTCCTTTTATTTTTTGCATGAGAAATAGTTAAACACAGCTTTACTGAGCGCACTTTCGCACGGCATGTGCCGCACAATTGTACAGAGTTACATTTCAACGAACGTGTTATTTTGAAACGCTGCAGTGGTGAGACCTCATAGTCACGATATTTCCCTATTGGACTCAAATCCGCATAAAATGCAGCAGCTATAAGGACAATTCAACTCCTTTCAATCGCATCGCAATTTCCGAAGCAAAATAAAAGCCATTTTCATAGGATTAAAGCGACCTTGACAGATGTCTTGTGGAGCGGGTCCTGCGGGGCCTCTGCGGTGTGGAAAGGCTCCCCTCCCATTGTTGTGTTTGGCAGATGATGAAATGATCTGCTTTGGAAAGGGTGTACAGAGCTTTGATGGAAGCCCGTTTAAATGACACCTCTCATTAATCCCCCCGCTGCGTGTTTGTCACGGATCAGGCCAAATATGAATAATGTATTGGGAGACATCAGACTGAGAGGCTGGTTAAAGGTGGCGCTCCCTCTAATGACGGCAAACAAGCTCCGTGGCTGACATTTGTGAGGAAAGTGGGGGGAGGAGGAGGAGGAGGAGGAGGAGAGAGAGAGGGAGAGAGAGAGTGACGGACAGTGATGGAGGGAGTTTGATCTCGTGTTTAGATACAAAGTAAGTACTCGCTCACTTTGATTGGCTTCTGTGTGTGATGAAATGTGACAAGACGGCTTCATCTGCGGCGCACATTGTGAAGGACACAGGAGGAAAGCATCTGCAGTGTGTTTGAGCAATGGTCCTCTATTGCAGGGTGGTTTGGATGGCTTTGCTTTCTGTATTGTATATTTGAATGGAATTTTAGTTTGGCTAGGTGTATTATTTGACGCATATAACTATACTCTTTTTTTTGAGATTATGATTTCTTCCCAAGATGCCGAGAGAAGGCTCGTTGAGTCTGTAGTTAGGACCGTCTTATTGTGGAGAATAAAAAGAGAGGCCAATTCAATACATGGCAACATCATGACGGACATGGGTCCCTCGGTTAAATCCACAATTTAAGGTTATTTGTCCTCAAAACCTATAAACCTTTAGAGTAATTAGGGCTATTTTTTCGATTTTAAAACTATACTGCAGAAAATCGTCTTTGCCTGCCTTGCGTTGTCCTATTTGAGTCCCAGAGGAAGAAGAAGCCGATGGTAATCACACAAGGAGCGTAACTTCCAGTCTGCAACAGATACTTGATCTGATTAAGGCTGCAGCTTTTTGCCCTTGGGGCGATGTCTGTAGCCTGGCACGGAGACGGATAACACGATCTCCGCTCATCTCAGTTCAGAGTCCAATTGAGCGGCTCAAAACTATGAATAAATCTAACACTCCGTAATTGAATTCTTTCTTCAAACAGGCCACATTTTCAAGGTTAGGCCCGAATGCGAATCCATTTTCAGGCCCGAACAATGAAAAGTCGTTATAATTGATCTTAAGGAATAAATATGTCGGGCAACTATTTTATTATGATTATTTAAAGGCCAATTAACACTCTTTGTAGTGTGATTCATACTCTTACTGTTAGAGTCTACATGGTACTGTATAAATTCCAAAATTCTCCAAAATCCTAATCAATTACTCATTTACCCCTTTCTCTTCTGCCTCATAAATAGCGGAGTAAAAGGAGCCGTAGAGATGTCGGTGCGGTTCATGATTCCCAGCGACATGTAAACCGAAACCCGTCTTCTATCAATACTTTGTCCTGCTGTGCCTCGCGGAGACGCCTGGAATGATGCATTCCGTTGATTGTGTGGCGGGCTAGTTATTTATTCGCCTGGGTTTGCCTAATTATTTCTCTGGACGTGTTTTGTCTTGTGCATAATTTCCCCCGCTCCTCGGGGGCAGTGTGGCGAGTGGGTGTGCGGAGAGAGCCGGCTAATGGGAGGGAGATGGCAATGAATATCAATGCTCCTACCAGTCGGTCCTTGCAGAGACCAGACACTGTGTTTGTGTTTGTGTTTGTGTTTGTTGTGTGTGTGTGTGTGTGTGTGTGTGTGTGTGTGTGTGCTGCTCTGTCCCAGCTCACACCCCGTCTGGATCGAAACCCTGCCCTTCCTGTGCTAAAATAAACCCACCTTGGGAAGTGTAGGACCTTCGCGCCGAGTGTTGCACCTTTGGATTTCTGAGTGACCCGCGTCAATGCAGCGTGCTCCTGGCCGACTGATCGGCGCAGCACATCACTGCTCTAGAATTTGTTTTCCGTTTTTTTTTTAGGCCTTGACTTTTATGACAAATAGTCGCATCGCGGCACGCCGATAACGTCGGGTAGCGGAAATCAGCCGCTCTTGAGCGTGGACATTTGACATCGTAGATACGATGAGCTTCAAAGCCCAGGTAGAAGACGGTTGCAATATTTACTTTTTTCTCCTTGACCTCTTTCAGCTCATAGTGGAGAAGACCACAGACTTCCCCTCTGCTGAGTTCTCTCTGGTGGAGGATGTGGCTCTGCACTTCACCTGTTTGATGGACCGGCTGAACGAGCAGCGCCTCTTCCAGCCCGACCTGTGCGACGTCGACATCGTGCTGGTGCGTCAGCGCAGCACCTTCCCGGCCCACAAGGGCGTGCTGGCGGCCTACAGCCCCTTCTTCCACTCCCTGTTCGCCCAGAGCAAGCAGCTGCGGCGCGTGGACCTGTCGCTGGACGCCCTGACCTCCCAGGGCCTGCAGCAGATCCTCAACTTCATCTACACCTCCAAGCTGCTGGTGAGCAGCCGCAGCGTCCGCGACGTGCTCAACGCCGCCACCCTGCTCCAGATGAGCGACATCGCCGCGTCCTGTCGGGACCTCATCGGCAGCCAGTCGCTGAAGAGCACCTGCGCAGACATGGCCAATCGGGAAGGGCTCGGCGGCGGTGACCCCGCGGGGGCCCGGGTGATTCCTGCCGGTCAGCTGTACCGGGAGATCAAACAGGAGTCGGAGGTGAGCAGGGTGTACACCCGGGAGGGCAGCAGCCCGTTTTGCCTTCGAGTGGAGGAGGCGGGGAAGACCCCCTCCCAGCAGAAGCAGTACTATCAGAAAGAGGAGGGCGCAGGGGGCGGGGCCGGCGCAGGTGCTCTGTGCAAGGTGGAAGGCAACGGAGAGGAGTCCAAGTCCACGGACGGCCACTCCTCCTTCAACAGAGATCAGATCATCGTCGAAGTCAACCTCAACAACCAGACCCTCAACGTGTCGAAGGGAACCGAGGGCAAATCAGCCACGGAGACGGCCGTCGTGTTCGCCCGTTGCCACGACGATGAGAGAGATTCGGAGGACGATGAGGAGAACGGGGCGGAGGACGACGACGCAATGGAAGACGACGAGGAGGACCTGAAGAGGGGAGACATGCTGGGTCCGAGCAGTGAGGAGGAGGAGGACGAAGAGGAGGATGAAGAGGAGGAGGAGGAGAACACGTTAAACATTCCAGGCCTGGAGCGCACGGCCACGATGGAGCAACCACGCCGGGGCACCAGAGGCTTAGCCATGGCGGGGACGGCGGCCTCCATGAGGCAGACGCTGGCGGAGGCCACGCTGGCCAACCAGCGGCCGGGCGGCAAGAGGACGCTGGAGGCGGAGGGCCTGGGCCAGAAGGTGCGGCTGGAGGAGAAGCAGCACTTCCCGTGCAAGAAGTGTCCCCGGGTCTTCAACAACCGCTGGTATCTGGAGAAACACATGAACGTCACGCACAACCGCATGCAGATCTGCAACAACTGCGGGAAGCGCTTCCTGTTGGAGAGCGAGCTGCTCCTGCACCAGCAGACCGACTGTGAAAAGAGCATCCAGGTATGCCCACGCGCACACAAGCTTTATTTATTTTTTGAATCACTGCCATTCACTGCGCGTGTTAAACAAAATCAGCTCGCTTGCGTGACGACCCCGATAAGGTAATTGGATAGGGGAGGGATGTAAACATGTTGTGTCTCTATTTAACCTTCTGTTTGAATAATAACTGCTCCACAGACGAACCGCTGTTGGCCGAGTGCGCTGAAAAATCGCGTCAAGCTTTGTGGTGAAGAGATCGCTTTTTCCATCTAAAATATGCATAAAGATCAATCCAAGTAAACGCGGTGTTTCGAGAGGGGAAGATCTGAGATTGAATTGGGCAACCGTACCAATTGCGCAGCTGTAATAATAGTAACGGTTATGGAAGACAGTGGTCAGGTTTATCCTTAATGAACACTTTTATTTGTCATTTGCAAATGTTAACTGTGCCACTGTCGTAAAGCACACGTGTCACTTTCAGGTGCTCTTAAGTAACTAATACACAGTTGCGGTCAATGGTATAAATGTACCAAACGTCAGAGTCAATTATTCAGTCCACTGACAGTTAATATATATCAATTCTGATGTTTCAGGGCAGCTGGACTCCTGCTGCGGGTTTGAAGATCAGTTGCCGCTTTAATCTACTGACTCTAATTGCTTTTTTTTTTTTGCTACACAGCACCGTGTAAGCACACACACACACGCACACACACACACACCTGGATCGTATGGGTACAGGCCTGCTCCAGATAACCACGCTCTTCATATGCCACGCGCGATCGGCTCCGGTCTTCACTACCCCCTCTGTCTCTGTCTTTTTTTTTCGAATAAGTGCGTGACATGTGGCAAGGCCTTCAAGAAGCTGTGGTCGCTGCACGAGCACAACAAGATCGTCCATGGCTACGCCGAGAAGAAGTTCTCCTGTGAGATCTGCGAGAAGAAGTTTTACACCATGGCCCACGTCAGGAAGCACATGGTCGGTAAGTGCCGGGGACCGGAGATGGGATCGCGCTTTGGTTTTGCCTCCTTGAAATCTCTCTGACGGCGGTGCAGGATTTAGTTTTGGGGTCTCGCTTGCCTCTTTTTTTGGGGGGGAGAGGAGATAAGCGTCTTATTTCCCCGGCCGTCTTACCTCCATGATGGTGTGTACATCCATCATTCCGCTGAGGAGCTTTCTACAGAAAGTACTGTATGCCACTGTGCCCCTATTTATTATTCCTGCGAACGGAGTGACTGGAGAGATCAATGGGGAAACTTCAGAGGAAATGGATTATTCACCCGAGGAGAGACATCCATATTTCTAATCATTGTAATCAATCGAGAGGCGAGGCCTTTCCCCGTTGTTGTTCTTTCATGCACTATTTCGGGGGAAGCTATTTTCTCATTTGCCCTCTCCGCTCCTATTGAACGATGAGCGACTCTGTGCCAAATTGCATTGACTGGTTTTGTTCTCTGCGTGTGGGTGTTTGCGTGTTTGTAGCCCACACCAAGGACATGCCGTTCACCTGCGAGACGTGCGGGAAGTCCTTCAAGCGCAGCATGTCCCTGAAGGTGCACTCTCTGCAGCACTCGGGGGAGAAACCCTTCAAGTGTGAGGTTTGAGCCCCTTTCTTTCTCTCCACTTCACCCGCGCGAATGTTTTAACGCCCAGCAACTTGTACACTGCCATTTGTCAAATTACGGGTGCCTGGGATGTTCTTTGCATTGCACAAGTGGCCTTTAGGTCGCATAACACCAGATGTGCTCAAAAATATTTTCATGAACAAATGTTATTGGTTCTCTTTATAAGCCGGGCACCTCGTTAGGAAGTTTCACAGCGAATATGGTTTGGTCTATTAGGGCTCGTTTCTGGCATCGTTGTTCCACACCTCAGGGGAGTATTTGATAAAATCACCAAAGTGCTGAGAAGAATAGTTTGACACGTGTTCTTTAATCTTCGAATAAAGACTGAAAACAGCTTCCCAGGCCCTGTTAAACAGTGTAAAAAAAACAAATTGGATCCTGACTATACTTAAATATTTATCTCTCACAAATCACAGACCCACAAGACGTTTTGTGATTTAAATGTGATTTAAAAAGTGCAGTTTCAAATAAATGGAGGTGGTGAGAGTCTCACCGGGAGCTCATCTAGTGGAAAAAAAACACATCCTCCAACGCTGAAGTCAAGCACATGAGAAGTTTTTGGGCAAATCGAAGTGCACACGGAGCTTTCTGGATTTATCGCTCGGACATTACACGTGTAATGCCCACAGTGCAGTTTCAATTTCACTGCAAGGCCAGAAAAATAAGTAGTTGACACCCGGTGATACATTTCATTTTATGCCTGATATCTATCATAATGTGTATTGCAGAAGCGCACATTCTCACCCCCCCACCACACCCCTTTACAGCATCTGTGCGTCAGTCAATTCATGACAGAAACTGTATCAAATACCGGTTATGAAAATTAATATAATAATTAAAACCATTCACTGTGTCCCCATTTCAGAACTGTAGTGAGCGCTTCCAGTATAAGTACCAGCTGCGTTCCCACATGAGCATCCACATCGGACACAAGCAGTTCATGTGCCAGTGGTGCGGAAAGGACTTCAACATGAAGCAGTACTTTGACGAACACATGAAGACGCACACTGGTGAGTCGCGTCTCGTTGTAGTTGATTTTTCCCAAAGGTGCCACAGCGCTATAGTGTGTTTGCAGTTGTGATTTTGGCCACTCAGTAAATTGCTCTTTACCCGCTCGTGAGGGTAAGTTGTTGCTTCTTATTTGTGTGCTGTCGCTGTTGGACTAGGGGGGGGGGGGGGGGGTTTGGGGGCTTTTGGGGGGGGGGGGGGGGGGGGGGGGGGGGGGTTTGAGCGCTTCTATTGCGTAAGCTGGATACAACACAGAGCGGTGGCATGAAAGCACATCAGTGAATACCCTAAAACCGAAAACAAGGAGCTGGAAGACACTGCGCAGAGCAGCGGGGCCTGCCACATTCCGCCCACTGTTTCAGTGATTCGAGCTGCATAGGGAGGGTTGTGTTTCTCAGCTCTTTGCGTCCCGCCCTCTGCAGGAGAGAAACCGTACATCTGCGAGATCTGCGGGAAGAGCTTCACGAGCCGGCCCAACATGAAGCGCCACCGCCGCACCCACACCGGCGAGAAGCCCTACCCCTGCGAGGTGTGCGGCCAGCGCTTCCGCTTCTCCAACATGCTCAAGGCGCACCGCGAGAAATGCTTCCGCGTCAGCCACCCCATGGTCGCCGACGGAGACGACCCCCTCGGGCTGGACCCGCCGCTGGCCTCGCCCGGCGCCGACCCCGCCGGGCAGGTCCGGCTTGGGACCTCTGTGACCGCGCCCCCCGCCGCCTCTAGCCTCCACGGCACCCAGCTGGCCCTCCCCCTGCTGCACCCCGCGGGTGGGCCTCCCCCCACCCCTCATTTACCCCCGCCCCCTCCCCTGTTCTCTGCCGGTAGGATGAGCTCCAGCAACTAACCGACTCTCTCTCTCTTTCATCGACAGCACTTTGTTACTTTTCTTTTTTGGTTTCACCGTTTTTTCTTTGTGACCTTCAGAGGATTCTGCGGGAGAGTGATGCACCTCAGTGACAAAGAGGGGCGAAAAACAAATTGAAGGCTACATAGAGGCCTCGTAAAAACACATATACATATACCACAATAAGAAAGTGTTCTTTTTTACTCTCTTGAATACAAAAGATAACCTCAGCGTCCAGTAGGACTCGTCGTCATCACTCCTCGTGAATTTCACAACTCTGTCCCCGGTTTCATTTGGAATTGTCCAACGCCACACACACACACACACACACACACATCTCTCCAGAGCCCTGCACAATGCATTGATTGTAGCATATTTTACAAAGTGGGAGGAAAGCGTTTCCTAAATCTTCTCCCTCACGGGGCTCGTCAGTCGGCACTACAATAATGGGAAAAAAAAAAAAAAAAAAAAAAAGTTTTATTTTCCGTTCTCTGCCAAGATGTAGCGAGTGGTTGTGGTTTCTACCCAGCAATAACCAAATGTTGATTTGTCTTTGAGTATTTACGTGTATACGGCATTGCCAATAACCAAATCCTGTTAGCTCACCTGCTATAGTTAGGTAATGTTATACAGCATTTATAACCGATCCTGCACCTTACATTTAACTGATATTTAAAATGTAATCCTACTCGTCTTCATTTTTATAATTGTGATTGTGTGTAATTTGTGGCACGTTAACGTCAATTTGTAAGGACATAGGAGAAAGAAGTTGCGGGGAGTCAACTGTGCAATGCAGTATGTGGGAATTGTGAGCGTGCCTGCGTGTGGGTGTGTGTGTGTGTGTGTGTGTGTGTGTGTGTGCGTGTGTGCGCGCGACGGAGGCAGAGATGGGAGGTGAGAATATACAGCTCTAAATTCAGCTTGCCCCAAATCAGGAGATGGAGTAATCTGCTGACTCAATCATTTTTTTGCTTACATTAAGCAAGCACACTCGTCTCCTGTGGATCTGGCTTTGAGACAATATTATGGCACTTTTCTGTGACTTGTTAGTGAAAGCTAATGTACTCGGACCTACAGTGTATTTGTAGGTTTACTTCTAATGTCGATATTAACTCACAGCTCATTTCTCCACTAAACCCAGTCTGTGTCGTTAGTTAATGACCAACTTCATAAGGATTATAATATTTACAAACTCCGCTTATTTGGTTTATTAAGTGTGCACATTACGTCATGATGTATATTGCGAAATGCTAAATATTATATTCCGATGCCTAGATCTCTTACAGAGCACCGACAGTGAGGACATTCGGCACAACAGAGCTCCTCACTAAAAGGGCTCTTAACTGTCACCTTACAATTACTGTACAGCAACTAGTCCACAGTGACCTGTAGAAACAAAAAAAAGTTAGAGACGTGTGGTAATACATGGTGGTGTAAAACCTCTCAAACGTCTAAGGCTCCACGTGCACTTTGACAAGTGATTGTCACAAATCTACTGGAGTAGAAGTAAAGCCAATTGTAATCAAATCCTTGTCAAAAAAAAAAAAAAAAAAATCACAAAGGTGACGTAAAAAAAAAATGGTTTGCCATTTTACGAAAATGCACTTATTTGCTTTCTTGGAGTAAGATTTGGTAAGGATTATTACTATTCTCTACATAATTAACCCGCAGTGAGTTGCACATCAGATCTGTTCAAAACACACATTTTAAGTAAAAGGTTATAACTAATTTGGTTCACTAATAATTCTATATAATAAGCAAAAGAGACCCGAAATCAAAATGTCAAACTATTTTTTAATAACTGGACATTTCAACCGGTTTCTGAGAAGAGACTCTGTGCTCCATTGATGCACTCCCGCTCACTTTAGCTCAAGCTTGCCTACTTGTAGTGTCGCATTAACCTGTAAATATTGTTAAGAGATGTGTTTCTTCCTTGTGACAAGTTCCCAATGTTTACATTGGGAGAGTCAGCTGAATGCCCCCCCCCCCACGTGTCTATTGGCTGGTGCTAGAGGGAATTGGAATTTGTGGAGTAAGCTTTTGTCAAGCAAGCTGTTAATTGTTTTATTTAAAAGATAGATTTAAGTCTCGTGTCTAAGCTCATCCCAGTTAAATGCACTTCTTAAACTGCCATGGTTTATCAGCTAGGGCCACAGCAGATGATATTTGATAATGGTACTTAAAAAAAAATATTTTCTTCATGTGTCTAACACATGTTTTTTTGTATTTTGATGTGCTGCTTTTTTTTTTTGTCTCTTCCAGGGTCCAGTGAGACTGCCCTTAAAATGAAACGTCTAGAGCTGGTGAATGGTTGGCTGTTTCAGCCTTACTGGACGAATGAGTTACAGTTCAGGAGGTGGTGAAGTTGTATTTCCAGCCAAGGTTTGGTTTGTTCTTTGGTGGATGGGGACGACAGGTCGTTAAATGTCAGTGTCTCAGAAAAGTGACAACGGGTGCCCTCGTGTGGCCACTCGGTGAACTGCACTCTTTTAGTAATCCTACACCATAGACAAAAAGGGCCTCCATTCATCGCTGGAGAAGGCTGAAAATCCACTTACCAAGTATTTACCACTCTACTGTATTCAAACGCACCAGCCCTAGATGAAAATGCAGAGATACTGTGGTTGTAGTTGGTGCGTTTGCCTTATAGTTGGAGGGATTGGAATGTTTGTTTTCTCTTATGGATGTGGCTCACAGTAAAAGAGGAGGGATAGTAGTTAAAACTACTGATTTTTGCACTTTGATCGCCACACTAGCCCACAATGGGGACATGTATGCACATGGATGGGAAATGAAATGGATAAAGGTCGAAACATTTAAATCCAAAGGCCTACATGTTAAGTTTAAATGTACCAAGTGGATTTTTAATACTCAGATATGGTTAACAGGATATACAAATGGTTGGTTTGTCTGTGCTATTTGTCTCCGAAGCCATGGTTAGTGAGTTGTAGAAGTGGCTGACCTCCATCCGACCTGTGCTTTGTTTCCTAGAATATCTGTGCGGATCATTTGCTGCAGTGTGACATCCTGCACACTGAGGACGACTCGGCTGTGAGTGGCTATCGCGTGCCCCTAAACTGGCGTTTGTTTGTCTGCCTGTTTTGCACTGTGACTCCTCTTTAATATGTGACTCCTCCCTGAAGCTGCATTCAGTTTGTTCCCTGATTATGACCATAATCAAGACACATTTTGAGGTCTTTTGACCGTTTGCTTAGACTGAAGGCGCCATACGAGACTGTTATATTTCGTGGTATGAGTAAAGGGTAAAACTGATAAATGAAAAAGACACAATTATTGTGAGCACTTTATAAGGGTTTGCTGGCTGCAACAGCAGCAGTTATTTCAATCTAAAATCAGCTGATGCTAGCGCTTTGACTTGTTGTTTGTTTTTGTGTGATATTTCCATGGCAGAAGATTTTACAAAAATGTATTTTGTGCCAGAATTATGTTCCCGGCAGGTGTTCAGTCTTCGGAAACGGCATTTTCTACCAAAAGTGGAATTCATTTAGAAAAGCTGCCTGTACCTGCTTGGAATCTGATCTGAATAATGATGAATTACATTTGTCTTATGTTACGTGCTTCCAAACCAAATGATGCAGTATTAATCAGCTGTTTTGATAAATCAAACAAACAGCATTTTATTCATTATTTTGGAGCTGAACGACACCAAGTAAAGGTCGAAATGTCTCCCACTTTACACACTATATTACATATATAGTGTACGGCACAGTATCCAGGGCTGACCTGAATAAATCCAGCATATAAAGCAGAATTTGCAGGTTAGTCCTCAACATTGGATTATTAAGTCTTCCCAAAATCCATTTTTAGACCCTTACAAACCCTTAAAAAACAAAAGCAAATGTATAAGTGTGTTTCATCCAGTGTCTTAAATGGTAAAATGGCAGTGAAGCGGAGATTGTAGTTGGTGAGAAGGACATTTTTGCACAGTGTTGAGAAGTCCTATATTCTAGGCAGGTAGGTTTATAGGTCTTTTAATTAGCCAAAGGCTTGTGTTAGGTTAGGCAAGGGTGGACGTCCTCTTGTCCTTGAACCAGGGTTTGTCGGTGATGAAATGGGTGATGAAACAGAAAGATGTTGACTGTGCATTCCCGTTTTGCACCCAATGCAAATGTTTGTCACACTCTGAAGCATTGAGAATGGCAGGTGTTTGAAACCAGAGAGTGTTTCCAAGAGGATTTTATTCTGTGGCCTTCAGAAAGACAATTGGAATATGACTAATTATTATAAGGAGGATTTTTAGGAGAATCCTTGAGGGGAAACAATCGTTTTATAGAAATGTGTTTTTCTTTTCAAGGAGAAAGAGTAAAGTGTCGTAAGAGCTTGATGGATTGTTGGTTTGAATACATCAGTAAAGTATGTTGTTTGTTAAATTATTAATATGGAGTGTAATACTACAAAGATTAGTCAATTAGTATGTCAACAGAAAACATTTCTGGAATTACGGAACGACAACGACTTCAAAATATGAAAATATAGATTTAAGTTTGTTTTTACACTCCATTTTAATAACGTAGCTAATAAATGTTGTATTTAGTTATTAGCCAAATCTGAAAATCTTTACAATTTATTTTCAGCTGCACGGCTGACTGAATTACATGACCTTAAAATGGGATAACAGGTGTGTGTATGTGGAGGTTTGTTGATCTGTTCTTAAACATTTCTTTTATGATGACCCTTTTTAGGCAAAGGTATAGGTGATGATAACCACAGGCAACAATGCCTCAGTCAAACTGAAGACAAATTATCCAAATATCGTCTACATTTCCCATGCATACTCATTTCACAGTTGTGTTTATGACATAATGTGTACTAATACTCTACTTTATGATGTAAACACTATGTCTTAGATAACTCGGGTGTACAAAGACCATGTGTAAGCAGTAGTTGTCCAGTTCAGCTATATTCAAAATACTAAAAACAGTACAAGGACAATAGTGTCTAGAGGTGCTAATAACATTAGACTGTATTTTCTGTCTTTTATTGTATTATTGACTAGTGTCTACCATCTGTAACACAGCAGAGCGTAATGAAATCATTTCAATATTAAACAGTATAGATATATAATTACATATGGAAATGTGCTGTGATTATTATTTTTTTTGTATGAATTCAGTCCCTCATAGCTCTGACATTAGGACTTTGCCGCCATCTGTTGGGAAACGCACAGGGTCTTTTCCATGTTAAACAAGATGGCGATTGATTGGTGTTAAATAGGTAAATTTTTATTCCATTCAGTGCAAAAAAAGGTCTACAGATTACAAATTGTTCATTTTTACAAATTGAATTAATTTGGTTGAACACGTGTAAAAAAAAAAAAAAAAAAGGTATTTAAAAAAAAAAAAAAAAAAAAAAAAAACTGCATCACTGTCATGACTGCAGGCCAGAATCACGAGTAAAAACAAAACAGTGCGGCATCATTTATTTGTTGATTCTTGACACATTTGCTCATGTTGGTTGTCATCGTGATTTTTTGTCTGGCTGTTTCTTGGACCGTAAGAGGACCTGGTTTTACATCTTGGTGAGACGCAGGGTGTTGAGGCGGACCCCGAGGATCGTGGCCCCTGAGGCATACTGAATCTCTCTGAGGACCCCGGTCCACTTCTTCTCCGACTCATTGAACCTGACAAAAGTTGACAGGACATATTTGAAGTGAGAGTTTCATGACCTATTCATTTGTGCGATCTTTTCAGTGCCACGTGTACTGGTATTCAATGGCCTCTGGCAAGTATCTGAGGTTTTTCGGAAATAATTCGCATTATGTGACCTTGTGAGCTTAACCCACCTCCAGATATCGTTCATCTCTTTAGGGACGATCTCCTCGCTGTCCTCCAAAGGCATCATGGCGAAGCCTCCGACGGCGTACAGCGAGCCAGCCAGCGACACCAGGTTCAGGGAGCTTCGTTCCTGGGGAAACGCTATGAAGTCTGTCCACCTGGAAAATTTGAAACACGTTTATGAAGGTATAGTATGAGAATCCAAGCAGCTAAACGGGGAAATGTGGAAAAATGTTTTTCCACCCTTAGTATTAACTTATCAATGTGTTCAATGTGTATATATAATATCTTTACTGTTTCTTGTTCAAAATTGCCGTAGTGAAGAAAACTGAGAGCTCATGCGAGATGTTAAAATTGTTCAAATGTAAAAGGAGTTTCCACATTCACCTTAGTCAATACGATTATACTGTGTGTATATATGAAGATAACAAAGTTTGAGGAACTCACTTGTTGGTGGTGATGTCGTACACCTCCAGAGAGTCTGTCAGGCCGCTGTCGGTGACTCCCGCTCCCACATAGATCTTGTTCTTATGAACGGTGGCTCCTAATAAAGAGCGTGCAACCTTCATGGGTGGAAGCTCCTTCCATTCAAACCTCTTGGCATCGTATGCACACATCTTCTTTAGGCAGCTCCTGTTCATAAAACAGACCATGACATGACTTGAATTCTAATTGTCACCATTGCAGCAGATGGAGATGAATAATCTAATCGTGCTCTATGCTCACTTGTTGTCCCCCTTTCCTCCAATCACGTAGACCACGTCGTTGTGGGATATCGTCGCGTGTCCGTACACCGGGTAAGGCATCGGTTCCGATTCTCCCCATTTAAACGAACTGCAAATGAGGATTTCGTTTCACTAAATGCACCGCACCGGGGTCTGTTTTCTGAACGAACTCGCACTCACTGTCGGTCGTAGACCAAAACTGAGTCCAGCGTCTGCTCCTGGTCCTTCAGCTCCCGCCCTCCCAACACAAAGATGCAGTTCTCGGCCTCGGCCAGGCCGAACAGGAAGCGCGGAGACGGCAGAGGAGGCATCCCCAGCCAGTCGGCGTTGACGGGGTCATACTGAGGTCACGGGAGTCAAACGGTCACAGACAGCACCTCGGGTATACTGGAGTACAACATATATACTGGAACGAGTGCAGATTATTCTTCGTAATTCTTTTTGGAACAAGTCCCTAAAGGCGCCCACGTTTTCGGGCATTATCACATATACAGCGTGTTCCCTTTCAGCTCTCATCTGCTAAATTACATTTATGCCTAAAGTTAAAATGAAATTTAAAGTGTTTGGGACCTAAAACTAATTCTGTTTTGTACTGACGGACGCGCAAAAAAAAAAAAAACAGTGTTACAGTTTTTACGCACAGAATCCAGAACATTTTTTGGTGCATCATTCGGTCAATTTTAGCAATCACGTGCAGACGTTGTGCAGGACCCCAGTTATTCATCTATAAACACACGTCAGTTCCGTCACGTCTTTATTTTGGAGTGTCTCCTACCTGCAGGAAGTAGGAGCACAGCGGATCCTCCTTGTTCTGCTCGTCAAAGAATAATCCTCCTGCCACGAAGACCTGGTTCTCCCTGGTGACCAGGCTGGTGTGGTTCTTGGGGATCTGCGTGGAAAGCGATGCCACGAAGCAGTCGTTGCCCGTGGGGTCGTAGGCCACGGCGCCGGCGTCGTTCACCATCAGAATCACGTCCCTGACGAACATGCCGAATCTCAGGTTATCGTTCAGGATGCCCGGAAGAAGACCTTCCTCCTCC
The DNA here is from genome assembly GCA_016785305.1 of Colistium nudipinnis. Classification (NCBI taxonomy): domain Eukaryota; kingdom Metazoa; phylum Chordata; class Actinopteri; order Pleuronectiformes; family Rhombosoleidae; genus Colistium; species Colistium nudipinnis. The sequence goes on along the minus strand of JAFBJU010000683.1, from coordinate 744,418 downwards.
TCCTCCTCCTCCTTCTCCTCCTTATCCTCCCCATCTCCATCTTTCTCTGCTCCGTCGTTCTCCTTCTTGGTCTTTTTAACCTCTGGCATTTTCCCGTCTCGAGCGTCCTTAACCAGCTGCACCTTCTCCTGCAGCTCCGGATTGGAGGAGATCAGTTTGTGACTCTCCACTTTGTCCTTCAGGTAATCCTCGTGGACCAGACGCAGGCGGACGCAGTCCAGCAGACCCGGCAGCTCCTTCTCTCTGCCCTCGGCGTCCCGGGACACCCAGCTCATCAGCGCCTCGAACACCGCCTCTTCCGTCTCCACGTTGAGTTTGTCGCTGGCCATGATGGCGGCCAGCTCGCCGGGCAGCAGCTGGAGGAACTCCTCGTCCCTGGAGATGAGCTGGAAGCGCTCGCAGGCGTAGTCCCGGGCGGAGACGGCCAGCCTGGGGCAGTCCAGCATCAGGCCCAGCCGGAAGATGGCCAGACAGTTGCTGAGGCTCAGGCGCTTCTGCAGGAAGGAGACGCACACGGTGAATATGGAGGGGATCTGGTACACGTTGGCCACGGCGAAGATGTCCTGGACGTTCTGCTCCGTCACGTTGATCTTGGACGTGTACAGGTACTTGAGGATCAGCCCCATGACGCCGGGCTCCACGTCCTCCAGCACGATCTCTCTCTTCTTGCTCTCCTCCAGGTCGGACAGGAAGACGGAGCGGAAGTAGGAGCTGCAGGCGCACAGGACCAGCCGGTGGCAGGGGAACTCCTTGTCTTTGATCTTCAGCACGCAGTCCACCAGCTTGTCGTTCTCCAGCAGGTCGCACAGGCCGTCCTGCAGCAGCGTCTGCTGGTACACCCTGGGCTCGTCCGCGGGGTTTAAAGGTAAGGCCATATTCGCCGGCGGCTGAGCGTGGAGAGCCTTCAGAGTGCTCCTTTGGACGGAGGAGACCTAGTGAATAGCCTGGAAAGAGGATTTAGCGGCACGGAGGGTCTACTATTAGCTCTGACCAGCTGAACCTGGGGGGCAGCCCACTTCCTCAGCTGTCCGGTCCCTTCAGCCGAACTCCAACTGGCGGGTTATTTATAGGCTGGCTGCCCAGCGTGGAGCATTCTGGAACATGAAATACAATATCCATGCTCTGGTCCCCTTGTCCCACCTCCAGCCTCAAACCGCCCCCCTACCCAGGGCCATCTACACCCCCCCCAAACACACACGGGTTACTCAGCTGGTTGCAATGTGCAACTTGCCCACTAGATTCCAGTACCTTCATCCGCTGCTCTGACATACTGCCGGTCCTCTTCACTACCTCAGCCATGTTTGGGAAAAAAAAAAATAATAATATATAGACTTTTTTTTTTTCTTTTTAACTCGGATTTACTTTTCCCTGTCAGTGTTCTCCCAAATAATCCAAATTTGACATTAAATGGAAAATAGATGCAATAATTTGGTCATAATGTTGAGAAATAAGAAAGTTAAAATCAGAGACATTTGGTGTGAAAACGTTTTGTTTTTTATAGAATATATATTTGAATTTGAATTGAGCGCTGTTCCAGAATGTCTGACAGGATTATTATTACCATTTTAAGATGATAACCTAAGGGATAGAGGTGTGGGCTATTGCTGCTCCCCTGGACCAATTTTAAATGTGTTTCCAGTGTGGAGGCATGAAACACAGCTGCACACAGCTGATGTAATGCAACAGAAATACCTCACACCCTTTACAACAAGAGTCAACACTGACTCAAGCGTTGTAAAAAGCATGCCGCTCTCGGTCGTATTTAAATGGCTCATCGGAAAGGTCATGAGCTTTCCATCGAGACACAAAACACGAAGCCTTGAACAATTGTGATGATCTTCGCTGTTTATTTTTTTTGTGTTAAAAACGAAAGGCAGTGCTTCAGAAATGTTGAGATGAACTTTTGAAACCGTTCACTCCGATAGGGGAGCACACAGGTGTTTGTTATGTAAAACGTCACATGTGATTAAATGTTTTTTTTTTTTTACTAAATCCAGTGAAATCATGGTAAACATATTCACAGTTAAGCTGTTTTTAGCAGTAAAATAGCGTTCAAAAAAAAAAAAAAAAAGGACATTATAAAATCGAAATGAGCAATAATACTCTTTGCTCCAACATCCTTCATTATCTGCACCAGAAGGCAAACATCGCGTACATCTACTCGGCCTTTTCCTTGCTGGGGTCTGCGACAGGCTGAGCAGCGGCGGGGGCAGTCGGGGCGCTGCTCGGGCCGGTGGGGGCGACGGGAGGGGGGGTGGGCGGAAGGGGATCGGGGTCATCCATCAGGGCCTGCCTCCTCTCTCGCTCCTTGATCACTTGGACCAGGCAGTAGGTCATAAACATGACCAGGATGGTGGTTATAGGGAAGCCTGGGGAGGTGAGAAGACGCACAGCTTCCTTGATGATACAGCGGTCAAAGTGAAAGGAAAAGGTTTGCAAAACAATCACCTTTGAGAAGCAGCCGCTTGGCGACCAACTTGGCAAAGCCCAAACTGTTCAGCGCCAGGATGTTGTACAACGCGATACACCAGAAGTTGAACGTATTGACGACGGCTCTGATCCTGCGGGACGTGGCCTCCGACATTGCCATCTGGTAAACATTGCAAAGAATGGGAAATAAAATGCATTCGAATGCCGTAACCCTATTGCGCCAGGGAGAAGGAACCCCACCTCAATGGAAACGAAAGGCTCCATGGAGAAGAACTTGGTCGTCCACAGCTCAAAGTTGAGGCCAAAGCAGTTAAAGAAAGCCCAGAGCAGCACCACCTCACAGGGTCCCAGCCACAGGACGGTGACGCCGAAGGTGCACAGCGTCGCCACCAGCTCCTCCACCACGTTGTCGTGCTTTCCACCCAGATAGTCGTACACATACCTGCGGGGAAGCATCGCAGCCTCTGTAGTATTTCACAGGAACTCTTCATGTCATTTGCAGGTCCCTCTGAGGCACTTACTTGCACAGCCAGTCATTGATTCCTCTGTCAAAGTGGCTACGGGGGGGGGGGGAGAAAAAAAGAACGAGATTCAGTATTACATCAAAGGCTATGGAACCAGCTGCGATGGAGCCGGATCTCGACTCACGTTTCGGAGAACACATAGAGCATGGTGATGCATTTCGGTGGCTTGGGAGGGTCCAGATGATCCAGCCTGGCTATCGTGTTGATGACTCCGAACATGACGGCCGCTTTGACCCAGTCGTACACCAGGTTAAAGTAAGCGAGACCCACTGGAAAGGAGGCGAACATGCGAGTGATGCGTTTATTTCAAACCCGAGAATCAGTTATTAGAGGGTGGAGGGTCATAAATCGGTGCAATCATTTTTGGGTAAGTGGCCCAGACCTAGAGCCCAGTCAGAGAGGTGTTTCAGCAGCCTCAGGTCGGAGGGGATGGTGAGGATGTACATGAAATGAAAGAGGACGTCCACCGCGACGATGATCCCCAGGTGGAGCAGGCCCTGCTGGCTGATGTTCCACATCTCCCTCTCTTTCCTGGTCAGCTCCGACTTGTTGGCCTGCAGCGGAAACATTTTCACCGCGGCTCATCGAGCATGCGTTTGGCGTTTTGCAGATGTGAATGTGTCATCTTTTTTTTTTTGCCACTCACTTGAACATGAAATTGATCAAAGGTCATGATGGGCCCAAAATAGAAGAAGGGGAGGTAGAAGTTGTACTTGAGCAGCTCCAGGATGTTGTAGTTGCCGTCTTTCCTCTCACAGTTCTCCAGAGCGAAGCTCATGCAGCGCATGATGGTAAACCCGCAGCCTCCGTAGAAGAGCACGTGCCGCAGCTCAAAGTCCCCCTCCACGAATCCAGCCTGTGTGGAGGGAAGGGAACGATGAGGCCAATTTCCCTCCCCTCACTCGCTCTCCTTCCGTCTCTTCTCTCGTAGGCTGACGCTTACCTGCCAGGACACAAAGGGCTCACACTTGAAGGTGGCGAGGGTGAAGAGGCCGGTGACGAAGCACAGCCAGCGGATCTTCACCAGGGAGATGCTGTAGAGCAGGATGCAGTGGGACAGCATGAGGGTGACGTAGGTCCAGCCCATAGTGGTCCACACGGCCAGGAGTCCGTACACCATGCACACCAGGGACCTGTGCTGTGAGACGAGAGACAACCATACATATATATATATATACCTGATGTAGACGTGTTTGTATGGTGAAAGAGCTCGTGTTGAACTTTAGAATGATGAAAAATCAGTTCATATTTTCCTACTGATAATAGTTGAAAAAAAAATATTGTCTTTTTTTTCTTTTTTTATATATCTTTTCATCTTGTTGTTTTATAGGCAGATAACAGTAAGTGACGCAGAGTCTTTACATGAAGATCCACTCTGAGGCTGTTAGGGTGTTTAACCAACCCCCAGTGACTGAACAGGCTAAATATAATTATTATGGCCTCTTTCATTCGTCATCCATCCCTCCATTTGTCTCGGTGTGTTTTTTTTTTTGTTCTTTTTCAGGCTGGTCACACTCCGTGTAAGATATATAAAAAGCGGATGTGCAATTCTGTGAAAATAAATTGCCCACAAAGTGAGCTTCAAATATCACCAAGTATTCATAACCGCATAGTGAGAAACAAATTCATCATCGTGGACGCGAGTGTTTCTTCCTCTCTGTTAGACAATGGAGGAAGGAGTTTTCGTCTGCCACCTCCTACTGGACTGATCGGGTAATCAGAGCACCTGTGGAGCCAGCATGGTGCAGATCTTGGCAAACAGCACATGGCCGGAGAGCGCAAACAGGATGTGTTCTCTGAAGGTGGAAAACCACATCACCCACTCAAAGTCAGCTGTATCCTGCAGAGTGGTGAGTAAAGAAAGCAAAAGTTAGTGGGGGGAAAAGTAGCCAATCAATGCATCGATGAAATGTGTCACGAAATGCTTCCTCTCACCATTTTCCGCCCAAAGTAGTACCAGCCGGGTTTCACGCTGGTTTTAAAGGACTTTCTGTTTGCATGGGCTGGAGAGAGAAGAAACAAAATGAGAATGTGCCTACTGCTGTGCTGCTTTGTGGCAAAACGGCACCAAAACTAGAAAAACTCACTGGTGTTGGCACACGTACGTTGGCATATTCTCTCCCTGCTTTAGGGTTTTCGTTTTTTTAGCAGAACCTCCTTGTCCTCAGGCGCATGTGTGAGCCCCTTTGTTACAGTGACAGTGAAGCACATTGTGCAGGGCCGACACAGGGCCTATTTTCCTCCTCTGCTGTGTGGTATTAATACTGACACCTGATCTCCTCTGCGTGGTCTGCATAGTGCACAGGGTCCCTGTACAGTACGCACAATGCACACCGTGTAGGAAGCCTGAGCTATGATTGACAGCGTGTCAGATTTTGTTGACGGATCGGGGACCTGTTCATGTATTGCACTCGTTTACCTTGGGAAGTAAGAATTCATGGTTACCATCGCGGATGGCCTATGATGATCTATTCCATGGATACAGCAGCTGGTGGCTGCAGTTTGCTCGCCATTGTTTTTAGTGTTGGTTATCTTTTTACACCTAACATATTCCATTTGACGAGCTGTGGAGATATGTTTAGCTGTCCACGATGTTGACTTTGTTTGTTTATTTCTTGGTATCAGCTGACCTCTTAATATTCAAACTTTAATACCTTTGACATTTGCCAGTGGTTGGACTTGAACCTTTTACCGTCAGATTATGAGTGATGAGTGACCTGAGCCCGGTATGCAAGTCCTGTTTCCACTGTGTGTACGTGTGTGTGTGCGCGTGTGCGTGTGCACGTGCGTACTCACAACTGGACACCTCAAAGATCCAGCTGGTGGCCCAGAACATGGCCAGACACAGCATGGTGTTGTAGAAGTAGATCTCATATTTGGGCAGCGCAGCTTTTACCCCCATGGTGGCTCAGGCAGGAAGAGCTCCGCTCTGTAGACGCACACGCACACACACACACACACACACACACACACACACACACAGCATTCGAGTCAACAACTTGTTTTTGACTGGTAGAACCAAGTGAAACAGGTTCTACTCCTCGGATGACATGCAAAGTTTTACAGCACGTCAGACGTCCCTTACAAACAGGAATCTTAATCTGTTGCTCCTCCCCCTGTGTGCATCGCTATCCTCTGAGAGAGAGAGACAGCCAGTAGATTATGGTCCTCCACCCACTGAAAAGTCTTAAACCTTAAATGTGTATAACTTTGAAGTCCGTTCTGTTCCATGACAGTAGGTGATAATAATCCAGGGATTTATCTGCCTTGACTTGATTGAGACACGATCACATTTATCAGGAGAAGAACAGTGGAGGGCAAACGGGCAACTTTAGAATCCAGAGCCTTCAAGACATTAACAAAGTGCAGCTGCCTGCTATTTTTAACCCAACAACTTTGTCTCTTTGTCCTCTTGCCTTTGTGTATGTTAAACAATTCATTTATTTGCGAGTCAACCATAGGTTTTGACTAATAAATGACTACGCCACATAAATAAATTCCCTCCCCCGTTCACGGCCACACAATGCGTAGTTGGGATGCCCGCTGCTGAAATGCCACTCGGTCACGCTCTTCAGTGTGTCCCCTCCACCACCTGTTGTGATACTGACCTTGACAGCAGCAGTTGGACGTCTGAAGAAGTTGCGCAAAGCTTCTCGATTTGCACAGAAGACGGAAGATTAATATTTGTTTAAACAAAACGTGTAGGGAAATGTGAACCTTTAAAATCTGCCGTGCATCCACAGGGCCCAGGCTGGGCTGCGGGTCCCTCTGACTCCCTGACAGGAAGCCGCCGCCGGTTAAAGGTGACAGGATGTATTTATACTTTCACCACTGACACAGAGGGGGCGGAACAGCAGGACGGCTAAATCAGAATAATAGGTTACAGTATAAGCCAGACCCCACTAGGGTCTCTGATCTGGACTCTTCAGTCATGCAGCGGCGGGTTCACCCACTTGTTTGCAGCTTTATCTGCAGGGTGATTTTTAGTCATTGGTTATGATCATTTGTGCTGGAAATGATCGAGTCATCATGGAAACTCATCTGCAGCCTTTTCATGTCCGCACTTTGGCTGATTGGCTTTGTCCTTGACACACTTCAGAAAAATCAAGGGTCATCAAAGTCGTATATACTTTATATATGTTATTTTTTTTCTTAAGATAAGCCCCACTATTTTCTTTTGTTGCTATTTTCCATATCCAGGACTGCCAGATCTGTTTGCAGAGGGTCTAAGCCCCTTGCAATGTTGCGCTGTAGTCACACATCCATGCTTCTCAGTCTGTGGTGAACTGCAGCTGCGCGAGGACATCCCACTTATAAAGGCACAGGACGCAAAGAGTAAAGAGTAAGGTGTGGTTTATTTTGAAAAGTCATACAGGAAATGTGTATTGACCTCCACAGTATTAATTCAACGTGTCCAACGGGAGTTGTTAAGAAAGTTACTAAGGCGACGATAACACTGGTGAAGATGCCCCGAGTAGTAGTACTAGGAGCGCGGCCGTTGCAGTGCTGCTAAATGCGATCCAATATGTAGAGATGCAATGAAAGATTTATTGCCTGAAATGAATCAATAGAAAAACCTTTATTGATCCCTGTAAGAAATGTACATTTCTTATACGGATGCTTTATCGTTCTTAAACCATTGCTATATTTCATTTTTAATTCCTTCAAGCAATAAACACTTTTTCACTGGTTACATTTTTTTTTTATTTTTTTTTACTTAATGCTAAATCATTTTTCGACAGTATGCTCCCGTTCGGGTTACTCCTTCTTGCCGGTCTCCTGTCCTTCGAATTGGGGGTACTTGCTCTCCACCTCAGCCCAAGTCAAGGTGCCGCTGGCCAGATCTCGAACCATCCCCGGTAAGTCGTTGACCTGCAATACATTTTTGTAATTTCCTTTAGCAAAGAAAGAAATGTTGGACACTTGTGAATGAATGATCCTGATATTTTTCATGTTCCACCTCGGCCCTGATCTGCCTCATGGTGTCTCTGTCTCTCAGGGTGGCCGTGTGAGGGGTCTTGTTGACAGTGTCGAAGTCGATGGTGATTCCAAACGCCACTCCGATCTCGTCTGACCGGGCGTAGCGGCGCCCGATGGATCCTGAGGAGTCGTCCACCTTGTGGGACGCGCCGCATTTGGTCATCTCCTCAGCTGAAAAGGAAAAAGGTATTAATATCGTATCTCGTTTGTTCATATGAAGAATGCAAATCAATGTAGAACTTGTATAGTATTTATTTAAAACACTAGACTCACATAACTGGGAGACAAACGGCATGAACTCCTGGTTTTGGCTCAAAGGCAGGATGGAACATTTATATGGAGCGACCGTAGCAGGGAAGCTGAAATACTGGACAATAAATAGATCATAATAGATAAAAAAAAAGAACAGTGACAATCAAAGCAACCACATGATTTGGGTTCTGAAGCCCTCTTACCGTCCTCTGTTCACTCCCCTGCCGGATCAGGAAAGAGTGCTCAAAGATGGAGTACATGATCCTGCCGATGCCAAACGAGGGCTCGATGACATTGGGAACAATTTCCTCCACTGTGGAATAATAATAATAAAAAAATGGGCAGAGACATTTTTTTACTTCTAAATTCTAAAGCAAAAAAAAAAACAGGTTTGATGTCACCTGCCTTACCGTGCAAGGTTTTCTGGAAGCGCTTCACACTGACCATGTCTTTGGTCAATTTGAATGTTTTGCCCTCAGTATCAATGCTGAACTCCCTGTTATCATGAACACAGAATCCCCAGATTAGAAAAATAAAATTGCATTATCAGATCAAATGTATGAAATAATTAAATGATTCTTGAAATACCCAGCGTCTCTGAGAAGCTTCTCCTGATCAGTGATGTAGCACTCGTCGCAGACAGACAGGTAGTCCAGAACCAGCTTGGCTTCTTTCTTGAAGGCCATCCCTATGGCTCCTTTGTTGGTTTCAAACTGGACCACATTCACTACTTTGTGTGAAGCAGTTAAGGAGTAATGTAATGTTATGTAATCCACAATGAAATAATCTAAATGTCAAATGTCTTATCTTATCTGGGATATTGATATTGAGTGATGTTACCGTTTTCTTTGGGTTTAGTATGGGTGTTAGATTATACGATTATTTTTTTTAATGTTGTGTTGATGTGAAATGATGTGACAAGACCGTTGCACTGGAAAAACCAAAGGATATGGGCTCCTTCAAAGGCTTCTCTGCCACCAGAGGGACTTTGGTGGCTCTGGTGTGGCAGGAGAGGTCATAACAGGCGCGGTCAGCACAGCCCACAATTTCTATCCAACCCTGTCGAGAGTGAGAAAATCAAAACATCCCATATAAGAATAGGCCGTGTGATAGTGGTCCCATTGTTTTTGAACTGATGTTATTAGAATAATTGTGAATGTTTATTACATAGGAGGTTTTGGACTCTGCGTCCCAGCAGTCACACGCGTAGTGAGCCATCTCGTTTTCCATGTGCTGGCGGAAGCGCACTTTCCCTTTGGAGAGCCCGACTTTAATCAGATACAGGTAGATTCTTCCAATGTAGTAACCCAGCACTGAGTTGTTGATCACTCCCTGCAACAGACACACAAGATTCAAAGATGTCATCATGATGAAAGTCCAATAAACATTGAATGCTCGATCTAGTTGGCCGTTACTGTTTTTAATAAGCATTAAGCAGTATTTCTATTCAATGAAATCCCCTTTAAATTGTTTAAATGGAATTTCCCTGTTTGTAAATGATGATCACATTTATGGTAATAGTTCAATAGTTTTCGCATTTCTTCGGTTACTATGACCAGGCGTCTTTTTAGCCCTAATTATTAATACCCATACATGATTTTTTTAAATGAAACGGAATGAGCCCTACCTGCTCCACAGCGTCTCCGAGCCTCATGATCTGCGCAGACTGTCCGCTGGTCTGGGCCTTGGAGGAGAACAGTAGTATCTCCAGGTCAGCCACCTTGGAGAACTTTGGGTGGACCTTCTCATTGGGGTCCACGAAGTGTTCAATCTCAGCCATGGTGAACTCTCTGCAGGGAAACAGACTTTCAGTCTCACTGTGCATTTGCTGTCGTTTGCAGGTTTAGGAGCGTCTCACGACCTGACACGGATGAGTCCGGAGCGCGGGGAGATTTCGTTCCTGAAGGAGTTTCCGATCTGGGCGGCACCGAAGGGCAGTTTTCCCTGGTTAAACTCCAGAAGACGCTTGAAGTTGAGGAACATCCCCTGAGCTGTTTCAGGCCTAAGGTAGCTGCATAAACAGAATCATTTTACACAATTTATATTGAGCTATTTTTTTCCCCCACATACTGTAAGAGTACAATGTGGGTAACAGAGCAGATGGTGTGTTGAGCTGGTCGGTACCCGGGCGTGTTGCCTCCTGGCCCGATGGATGTCTTAAACATCAGGTTGAAGGAGACGGGAGGTGTGAGGTCATTTCCTGTGGACGGGGACTTGACATTGTAGCTCACAAAGAGATCAGCCAGCTCCTGCTGGGTGTAGTTATCCATCTGAAACAAAGTCGGCGGCGATGTGTTACACCCTCACCACCAGCAGATGTCAGTAAAGCACCCGTTCTGTGTGCGTTGCCAGTGGCACCCACCTGAGTGATGACGTCATCCATCTCGTTGGCCTTCTCCTCAGAGCATTTCTCATCAGACATCAGTTTCTTTAAGTGAGCTGTGTGGAAACACACCACTGTCGTTACAAGTAGGAAATAGCTGATGAAATGCATGGGCGTCAAAAAGCGATACTTTTTCATTTTAATTTGAAAAAGTGTATACTTTCCTTTCCATTTATTCCTGAAGGTACAGCAAACTAAGAGTTTTGAAATCTGGGCAGAACATGAGATACTGTGGTGTGTGCATTGCTTGTCTCTGCATGAAACAACTTATTCATTGATGAATAGACTCTGGATTGAGGAGCACCTGAAGAACCGGTCTCCTACGAGCCTCCCTAGGGCCAAATAATCCAGCCAGAGGGGAATATCTGACAGGTGGATCTGCAGAGCAGCTTTGAGAAAGGCAGAAACCCGAACACTTAAAATAGACTGACAGGTTGATTGTTATCATCTATTCTGACCCTCGGTTGTTGTTCCCATCTATGATGTGCAGGTTTCCAATTACATAATTATTCTGCTCTGCTTGTGTTTTTGACAGGTCAAAGGTCGTCCTGCTCTTTAGGGAGGAAATCTGACACCGTCTGTGCAAAACAAACAAAACGTTCGTTTCCATCCTCTGAACCATGCAATAATGGTAGAAAAAACAATTCACCTTTCAGGAGGTGATCTGCTCGGTAGCATTCTCCAGTCTTGGCATCTTTCACCATGTAGTCAGCAAATTTATCCACATGCCCCGAAGTCCTGAGAAGAAATGGCAGATTTTTTGAACTGAAACTTCATTTTCATTTGTTTCAGCTCATTTGTAATATGGAGTTTGTCGTTTACTTGAGGACCGGCTCAGGGGTCAGCATGGTGCAGTCGATCTCCAGGATCTGCTCCTCCTGGATGAAGTGCTGCCTCCAGACCTGCAGGATGTTGTTCTTCAGGGCGCAGCCCACAGGGCCGAAGTCGTACAGGCCGCTCACGCCTGAGAGGTAAGTCAAAGTGAAACTCGAATCACTCAAACACTAGCTGAGTGGGTTTTGTTTCACTTTTACTATGACCCTAATTGGTTGTTTGTTTGTTTTTACCTCCATATATAGCAAAAGCCTGGTCGTAGAAGAACCTCCTCTTTAGGGTGTCCTCCATTTTCACCCTGTCCACCATATCCTCTTTGGGTTGTAGAGCCAGCTCCTACAAGTAGTGAGGATGGATGATTGCATCATGGGGTCATTTTTAAAAAATCCCCCAAAGTCCAAATATTATTATAAAGTAATTAATCATGTTCCACATTCTTGAGAGACTCTGACCTTTGCCTCCAGAATCCTTTTCCGGGCTTTCAGCTCTGCCACAGCTTTGCTCACCTCCTGCTCGGATGCTCCTTTCGCCTTCATCTGATGCACCAGGTCACCCTGCAGAAAAACACTTCCTCTTTACACTCCTCACTACTTCACCTTTTATTGAATCTGTACATTTGGATTCACTGATTTTTTTTTTTAAACGGACATCCGCCAGGACGGACACAAATCCGGGGATGATTTACATGATGACGGTACACCGCTGCACAATCAAAGCGATTCTGCTCCGCTAAGTTTCACTTTTACTTTCACACCACGGTCTGTGGTGAAGCTTCATCAAAGTTGTTTTTTTTCTTTTTCTCGTGCACGTAAAACTGTTTAAGCTGTCAAGGCGAGCGTTTTGTCTTTAAACTCACTTTTAATGCAACTTGGAGGCATCAAATGAAAACATCAAATAAGTACGTTTCTCAAGCGTGGAGGAAAATTAAAAAGTCTGTTTTTTGTCTTTTTTTTTTCCACAGGAGGATCCTCTCACCTGTGCCCGCACAGCCTCGCGTAAAGGTGCCAATACTTGCTCCATGTTGACACGTATGAAACCAAGCTCCTGGCGTGTTGATGCTGCTGCAGCCAGCTGGGTGTGTGCGTGCGTGTGTGTGTGCGTGTATCGTCTGCGCGGCCGAAGGAGCGTTCACTTCCTACACACAAGGAGGAAGAGAGGGAGGCGCCTGCTGTTCCTCGGTGAAAATCAGCGCTTTTGTTGCATCAGCCACGAAGCTCAGATTCATCCTTCCCCTAAAGACAGAGGTGAATATGTATTCATATATATGTAAAAATAACAACAACACTCGAACTAAAAGTGAACGTGCACATATCAACTTGGCCAACTTTAGTAAAAAGTTAGTGGGCCTCGACATTCCGCGGGGCAAAAAACAACTAAAAATTACATGATGTTGGAAGTAAACATCCCGTGATTTGTTTCCTCTCTGCCTCCAGCATCCTCCAGATGGATAGAGAGAGAGAGATGACCTCCTCCTCCGTCACCTTGCCTCCCCGGCAGTGACCTTTAGGAGCCCTGTCAGTGACTCTCCCTCTCCAAACAGGATGTGCACGACGCCATCAGATGGCTTCTTAGAATACACCTGCTGTGGGGGTAAGTGGGTGTATTGTTCATTCGTGAGCAGTTTATAAGAATGTACGGTTAAGACTTTGCCACGCCAATGAGTGTCCCCTTAACTATAGAAAGACAAAAACATGTAGTTGTTGCATGAACTCTGTGTAGAAACGAGTACACAAAATGAAAGCCTGCATATTATATATTTATAAACGGTATACTGTATATATTTAAAGAGAATTTAAATGTTGATTGTATATTTAACGGTAAGTCCTCTCGGAAGCTTTGTTCTAAAGTATTTGAAATCTAGAAGAGATAACAATCTCAACTCTTGTCTCATATTTATATCTTAAATCCTAATGTCGTCAGCGTTCGACAAAAAGAAAGTCGCTGGGGGAAGGCATTGGTGAAGTTACATCTTTGAGTGGGGGGCAGCAGTAATATTTATGGATTTTAAAAGCTGCGGAGTAAAGCTATAGAAAAGGTCAACTGAAAACATCTTGAATTGGTTTTATTCAGTAAGCCTGTGTTTAATATCAAGTTATGTATTGTATAAATACTATGATTATGACTGTATGAATCATTTTGAATGTCTGTTTCTCTATTTTAGATACTGACACTTTCTTTTCCCCCTTTGCTAGGACGGATCACGTCTGGAAAGGCAGGAGAAGGTTAAACGTGCAGCAAACTCAAAACGGCAGCGGCCTCAGAAGATTCAAGTCTTCACTGCAGCAGGTGAGCAACAAGACGCTCCCTGCGCTGTGGTCTCGGCCAGGGACCACTCAATACAGTGTAGACAATAGATAGAGAAACATAACAGTTGTGTGTCAGTTTCCAGTAAGTGCTGGCTGTTTTTATTGAAATGGTTAAATTACTATTTTTTTCCTGCCCGAAAAGTTGGAAGCCTCCTTCCACTGCACGCTCCAACAACCTGATTACATGTTCTCCCTTTTATAACATGGATGAAATGTTGCTCGTCAGAGAAACAATCAGTCCTGTGCAAGCTTGTCCCACGACCGTTATGAATATGACGACAATATGACATGATCAGTGATTGCAGTGGTGTAGGACACAGGGAGAGGCTCGGAGCACCACCATAGCATCTCACAATAAGGCTGCAACATATTCTTCTTCCTGCTGATGCAAATGCAACGAGTCTGTGGATATTTTCACAGGGTGACATGCAGCTCTACTCTTCGGCCGTGTCCTTCTTGCCGGTCTCCTGTCCTTCGAAGACGGGATACTTGGTCTCCACCTCTGACCAGGTCAATGCGCCGTTGGCCAAATCCCGAACGATGACGGGCAGCTCACTGACCTGAAGAGAGAAGTGTGCGTTACGTTTAGTGTGCCGCAAAGCAGGGCGTGCTCTATACAGGCCCAAGTGCATCTGATGTAAAGTGTCATCAAGGCAAACGTTTCTGTACCTCGGCCCTAATCTGCCTCATGGTGTCTCTGTCTCTCAGGGTGGCCGTGTGAGGCGTCTTGTTCACTGTGTCGAAGTCGATGGTGATGCCAAATGCCACTCCGATCTCGTCTGTCCTGGCGTAGCGCCGCCCGATGGATCCTGCGGAGTCGTCCACCTTGTAAGACACACCATTCTTGCTCATGGCCTCAGCTAAGGGACAGAAGAAGAAGTCGTAAGTGAATGCAATTGTATCTTATCTTACAAAAGCAGAACAAGTAGTAATTAATTGAGCACTTACATAATTCCTTCACGAAGGGCGTGAACTCTTGGTTCTGACTCAGAGGCAGGACGGAACATTTGTATGGGGCAACGGTAGCTGGGAAGCTAAAGTACTGTGGGGGGGAGGGGGACATATGGTCATTACAGAGACTAACCACATTTAAATTGCATGCAAAACACAAGCAGGAAGTAGAGACAAACATTGCCAAGTTTTTTTTTTTAATCAATACTTGGCAATATTACCCAGCTTTCAATTATCCTTAGTTTGAACATTTAAAGACTATGTGTCAGTCCGACAAATTTAATCTGTATGATCTTCAAGGTCATGAAGCCACAGAGAGAAATCAAAGTGCGTATTATAGAAACACTGTTTGAAGGCAATGTTCCAAAATGACGTGATTTGCTTACTGTTCTTTGCTCATCACCTTCCCTGATTTGGAATGTGTGCTCAAAGATGGTGTACATGATCCGACCGATTCCAAAGGAGGGCTCGATAACGTTCGGGACGACTTCCTCCACTGTGGACAACAGATAGAGAGACGGTGGCTGTGTGTTACAGAGGTTGACGCGCTTGGTTTGACTACGTTATCTTGCTTCTTTTTTTTTTTGAGCGCAACTCACCGTGCAGAGTCTTCTGGAACCGCTTCACGCTGACCATGTCCTTTGTGAGTTTGAATGTCTTGCCCTCTGTCTCGATGGTGAACTCTCTGCGGAGGGACAATGAAGACGCAGACGAACCGTAAACCGAGACGGTTTCACAGAGAAGACCGCGTGGCTCAATGGGACTGCACTGTCTTTAAAAGCACTCACCCAGACTCATTCAGAAGCTGCTCGTGTTCTGTAATGAAGCATTCGTCACACACGGACAGATACTCCATGGCTATCTTGGCATCCTTCTTGTACGCCTTCCCAATGGCTCCTTTGTTGGTCTCAAACTGGACGACATTTACAACTTTGTGTGGCGAAGTTAAGGAGAATGACTGAAGAATGTCTAAGCAGTTGAGTATTGTGTTTTTTTTTGTGTAAAATGCTGCAGTTTCAGGATATGGGTTCTTTAAGAGGCTTTTCAGCAACCAGAGGGACCTTTGTGACTCGAGCGTGGCATTGCAGGTCAAAGCAAGACCGGTCCGCACAGCCCACGATCTCGATCCAGCCCTGCAAGAGACAAAGCATTAATTGGAGGAACAGAATGTGGACCTCACCCCTACGCCTCGAGAAGGTCATTTAAACTGCATGGGTACGTACATATGAGGTTTTGGTTTCAGCGTCCCAGCAGTCACAGGCATAGTGAGCCATCTCGTTGTCCATGTGCTGACGGAAACGCAGCTTGTCTTTGGCGATACCGACTTTAGTGAGATAGAGGTAGATCCTCCCGATGAAATATCCCAGGACGGAGTTATTGATGACTCCCTGCATGAGATAAGATAAGTACAAAATGAGTTTATGTTCGTATTGAAAAATGCGTTTTGGATGACCAACCTTACCTTTAAACTATGTTTTGTCAAGATTTCCATTTCATAACCTTACATTCTTTAAAATATTTTTTTTTTATCTTGTAGATCACATTGATGGCGATTGTGTAACCCTGCAATCTTCTGATCTTAAAACCACCATTTCAAAGCATTTGTGAATGTCATTTACTGAGTGAATATAGCAGGCTTGATTACAAAGCCATAATACTCCACGTGAATTCTAATAAAATTCTGAACTCTAAAAGCACGAATGTCCCTCTTGTTATTAATTACGCAATATCAAGGTTCTTGCTGAGAGTCCTACCTGCTCCACAGCATCTCCCAGCTTCATGATTTTAGCAGACTGTCCGCTGGTCTGGGCCTTCGAGGAGTACAAAATGATGTCCAGGTCAGCTACTTTAGAGAATTTAGGGTGGACCTTCTCATTCGGGTCCACAAAGTGCTCAATCTCAGCCATGGTGAACTCCCTGTGTGGAAAGGTAGAGTTGTTACATTTCTGTTTAACCCCTTAAATAATGTGCGCGTTAAGTTCAGAGACCACATCTGTAAAACGGACATTTACGGCTCACCTGACACGGATGAGTCCGGAGCGTGGGGAGATTTCGTTCCTGAAGGAGTTTCCTATCTGAGCAGCAGCAAAGGGCAGTTTTCCCTGGTTAAACTCCAAAAGGCGCTTGAAGTTGAGAAAGATTCCCTGAGCTGTTTCAGGCCTCAGATAGCTGCGGATCAAAACTAAAGGTTAGAATAATAATAACATTTTCAAATTTAAAGACGCGTACAAATATTTGGCCCATTTACCCTGGCATATTCCCCCCTGGTCCAATGGACGTCTGAAACATCAGGTTGAAGGAAATAGGAGCTGTGAGGTCATTTCCAGTGGTGGGGGACTTGACGTTGTATTTCACAAACAGATCGGTCAGTTCTTGCTGGGTGTAGTTGTCCATCTGAAATGAAGGCAAGAAATGAAAAAATGTACAGGAAAAGCTTTTTCGCATTACCAAAGAAAATGTGTTTTTGCATTCAGTCACTAGTTACCTGAGTGACGACCTCCTCCATCTCAGCCTTCTTCTCTGCAGCGCATTTTTTGTCAGACATCAGCTTCTGCAGATGTGCTAAGGGATAAACACAAAAACAGATAAGACACAAGAGACACACTTTAACTGCATAATAGAACATGAATATATCTAAACAACTCAGTGCATGTAATCACGCACTTTTATTAAGTCAAAATGAGGTGTTGCCTCATATCAGGCACTGATATGTTGTCCCTGCAGCCAAATATTTTCTACGACCTATGTGGCACAGCCTGTTATCTAGCAGCCTGTATAGCTGTGAAAGCCCTGTGTGATTTCTGCTGGTCCAGCCACTTCCATTCTCCCTCAGGCACAACAGTGATACTCAGGCACCAGCCAACCAGCGGTAGCCAATGACAGTACAAATTTGGACAGTGTCCATGTCTCCCTCTGCAGAATCCCATGAATAATACAGACGAAAACCTCCCAAGGATTCCACTGCAGGTGCTTTTGGGATGGCCAATCTTTCGTTGACACAGTCGCAGAGGCCAAGTATAAGTCATACTGGCAGGATGTGCAGAGGGCTTACCTTTGAGGAGGTGGTCAGCCCTGAAGCATTCACCATTCTTAACATCTTTCACCATGTAGTCAGCAAATTTGTCCACGTGTCCTGATGTCCTTGTTGGGAAAAAAACAAGAAATCAGCCGCATCATAGGAGCTAAAGGTGTAAGGTTTGATTTTGTTCAATAATGTATCTGCAACCGGGCTATGGAAGGCTGCAACGTTGACAGTTTCCATGCATAAAATTGCAGCATCAATGTGTGCCTGTTTATAAAAACCCACAGTTCAGCACTTCAGAGCTGACTCTGGGAACCACCAGGCACATTTAAACATCCAAAAACTGTTCCAAACCTACAGTACATTTGAAATGACAGTCACTTTTTTCTGTTACTCTGACGAAAGGCATTTCAGTGCACGTACTTGAGGACCGGCTCAGGAGTCAGCATGGTGCAGTCGATCTCCAGAATCTGCTCCTCCTGGATGAAGTGCTGCCTCCAGGCCTGCAGGATGTTGTTCTTCAGGGCGCAGCCCACAGGGCCGAAGTCGTACAGGCCGCTCACGCCTGAGAGGAATTACTGCATAGTCACGGAACGCTGACACACTTCTTGCACGGTTGTTTACAAACATCTTCCACTAGGAATCTGGGTGTGATACTGGACGGCCGACTGTCTTGAAGATTCACCTTACATAACATCAGGAGGATGCGCCCCTTTTAAACCAGAAGGCGACGCGCTCTTGTCCAGGCACTTTTCATCTCCTTGACTAATGCAACTCCCTCCTGGCAGGTCTACTTGCGAGTACTATACGACTGCCGCAGTTCATTCAGAATGTGGCAGCCTGTCTGGTTTTCAACTTTCCAAAGTTTTCCCAAACTACCCCCGTTGTCCGCTCCCTTCACTGGCTACCATTAGCGGCAGGAACCCACTTCTAGACATTGGTACTGGCCTACCCTGCTGTGCAAAGGTCTGCTACATCAAGGAGACGGTTACACCATGCGCCCCTTCTCTTGCACTTCGGCCCTGCATCGACCCAACCACTTAACTGCGAGGGGGACCCAGGCACCCTTTCGAAAAAAAACAACTGTTTGCCGCCCTGGCTCCTAAATGGTGGATTGAGCAGCCCATCGGGATCAGGACAGCAGAGAGCCTATACACCTGCCGCCGCAGACTTAAATACCCATCTGTTCTGCAATCATTTAGATTAAATCCTACAAAACAAAGTACACGAGGCCTATGCTCATCTCAACTACGATGTATTGATTGTCATAAAACATATGGATACCTTTGGCTCTTATTGTAAGTCGCTTTGGACTAAAGCATCAGCTAAATGAAATGAAATGCAATGTAATCTTGAGACATGTGTTCCTCCTAATCTCACCTCCATAGATGGCGAAGGCCTGGTCGTAGAAGAATCGCCTTTTGAGGGTATCCTCCATCTTGGTTCTGTCAACGATGTCATCTTTGGGTTGTAGTGACAGCTCCTGAAATGAAAATTGTATTTGCATGATGTTTTTAAACGTTATCCATTACCCTGTCAATTTACAAAGATGAGAGGTAAGTTTGTGTTCAACCTTTAGATGACGTTTTTCCATATTTTCCACATTTAGGGGAAATATGACTGTGACCCATAATAAAATGCACCATGCGGTCAAACACCTGCAACTTGAGGCAGTATTCCTTTTCTGCTTGTCAACACAGTGGATTGATGCGGGAGAACAAAGGAGCGGGGACACCTCCCCGATTGTAAGGAATATTATATCACTGCTGGTAAAAACTGGCTTTTGAGCAATGAGTAGGCACTTGCAAATCAGATTTCTTGTCTTTAATCTTCCAATATATGATGCGGGGCTTTGCAATTACTGGCCTTTTACATTACATTCCACTCACCTTGGCCTCCAGAGTCCTCTTCCTCGCTTTGAGTTCAGCCACCGCTTTAGTAACATCCACATCTGGGACACCGTCCTGTTTCATCTGACGGACCAGTTCCCCCTAAAACAGAGAAATGAATTTCAAGCTTCCACAAATAATATAATAATATAATACAATTCCTGAGGCTGATGTATCTATTCGATTTAGGTCCGGGCATGTTTAAAGAGTATTCCGCTTATTGCTGGATTAAAACTTATATAATAATTAAAAAAAAACGCATTAAATTGGCCTCCTCTCTCAACCCCACCCAGCTCACTTCTGTCTGCAGCAGCACTGAAACGTGGCACAGACATGACTGCTAGCAAGTGGTAGCAGTTAGCTAGCGAGCGACGACTAGCCTCATTCATTAACAGTTTCGTGAACAGCCGGTGAGTTAGCTGGTTAGCATGGCGAGCTAAAGGCTGCACTTGACAGGGTCAGAGCAATTAATAATCCACCTATTGGTTTTATATCGTTTCATACGAGACTATGACATTTAGGAAGAGTACCTGTTCTTTGACTAAGAGCCTCAAAGGGGCGAGAATCTCCTCAATGTTGCCGTCCATGGTTTGTCCTTCCGCCAGCTGCAGCCACAGGCTCCTCTTCTTCTTTTTACGCAGGCAGACCGACGTGGAAAACGGCCTGTTTGTGGGCGACGGCCGGGCAACGCAGAGCGTGGACAGCGGACAGAGGGACGGGAGGTCGGTGGTGGTCCTCAGCAGAGCCGATGCTGCGCTACGGAGAAGAAGCATGGACCGCCGTAATCCGAGAGGACTTGAATGATGAAATCCCGAAAAATGTGTAAACGTCGCTTCCGCTCCAGGAGAGCACTTTCGACGCAATCCAGGGGCAATCTGTCTGATTTAATTGCAGATTCGCCACATCTGACGTTTCATTTAATTCACAATGTGCTGAATTCAGAGTAATTCCAGTTAACATTTGACTTAACAATGAAATACACGAATTTACACATTACACTATGGTTATGTATTAATTTTGACACTTAATCCCAATGTGCCAGCTGTGGATTTACCATAAAAATTTCAACCTGACTGAGGTTTGAGGAAGAACCATTTTGAAGGGTGTGTAGAATACTTGTATTTTAAATGAAGCACTATTTAACTGTGATGCATTCAACGTCTCTGGATTTGCATAGATTGCAATTGTATGTATATGTAATGAAAACAATATCTGCTGCATGGTAAGCCCTTCATCTCGTTAAATGTCACCTATCAAGACTCAAGTCTCCCACTTCTACCTGGTAGTGACCACCCTCATTTCCGGGAATATTTAAATACTCCGCGGGAAAGAACAACCATAACAGCAAAGTTCAGCTCATCATCGTTGACGGCGTCGTCATCATCGTCATCCTCATTGCCTAGGGAAGGATACAAGTAATTGTTTTTATTCTTTTCACTAAGGAACACAGACTGCATGGCACTGGAAGCAGTCTCCCTTACCAAAAAAAAGAAATTTAATGGAATAATGAATTCCAGAGCATTGTTTATTTATCTTTCAATGCTTCTGCAGGTTGTTTTATTGTGTGCAGTCGATGTCTATTGTATTGCATTGTTGCATTAGACTACTGCAGTTTTATATATGAACCAAATCAACCCATTACTAATTGTATGTTACAAAATCCTTTTGATGAATGTGTCTTGAGTATTGAAGATGGCCTCTATCGGTTCAGATCAGGTTTACCCCACAAGGTGGCGCCAGAGACAAATTAAGGTTCGATGCATGCAGGTTTTAAATTTACATTTATACTATTTATCTCTTGTCATTTTCCTCTTTGTGTCCTGAAACATGTGTCCAGGCCTCAGACCTTTTCCCTTCCCTGAAGTGAGTTGTGTCCCCTTTCAAATCTCAGCATCTCAAAGGCTGGACAGTCTGAGGAAATACAGAGAAAGAGGCCCATATCTTTTCTGAACTAGTCCCACGTTCATAAAACATTGAAGGACCCATAGTCTGATAGCACACCAGATGTATTTGAAGGCAGAGAAAATCAAAGTCAAAGTTAATATATCAAGACCATTTTCATTTTAATTATTCATTAATAGAAAAATGTTACCGGAGGGCAAAGCCATTCCATTTCTTCAAAGAGAGGAATGTCGGAGTCCAACGGTCATCATCAAGAAGCCAATACTGCAGTGTTTGGTCTCATTTATTAAGGTGGTGTATTCTCATTATGTGTGGATTCTTCTTTCTCTCATACGCCCACAACTCCCTTTACCAACAACACTGGGAGGAAATGTCATACGACCCGCAGCTGTATTATTTTATAGAGTGATTATCTGTGGCAGCACGTCAGGGTTTTTTATTATATGAATGTAGGAGCAACCTTAATGTCACATTTTATATTGATGACATTAACTAGGTAGACATCTGAAGCAGTAATAGTTACCCAGTGAAAAAACAACATATGTATAAAGCCTGTGGCAGTTAGGATTGAGTTATGCTAAAGCAGTATATCAAAACCTCTTATGTATTACACCGTTGTATATTTATAGATGACCATTAGAGTCATGTGAAGGACTCAGAGATGTTGCCAGTAAAGCAATCTGTTATTGAAATTATGTGGTGTGTTGTTTGTTATTTATGTCTTTCAATTTAGTCTAGTTTGTGAGCTGGTGTCTGAGTGTGTTGGAATTAGAATATGTTGTCTAATGTGGTGTGCTCACAGTCTTTAATTCACTCTTAATTTGCCATTGTGAATGACTCCATATAGATGAAGGTATTTAATTGGGCCGTTGTTGACAGAAAGATATTAGGTGTCGTATCTTATTATTAGGCAGAAAGCCATCGATTACATTGTATAACCCTGTGGTGCTATTGGTGTTATGCTTCCTGATAATCTGTCATCTTTATTTTTAATCATCCCAATCCCCCAACATTTAACATACAGTGATCGCTCCTTTCCTATGCAGGCTTGTATTTTTTAATACAAAATACTTTTTCCTTTCCTCTTTTTCTTCCCTGAGAATTATTCATCGCTCTTATGTAAAGTATCTGATCTGTAGTTGTACGCATCCTCCCTCTTATCAGATTTCAGGTGGACGTGCAATCCTCACAGACGCAGTAATCTGAAACTCACTGTCGAGTGCTGTGAAGAGATTGTAGTTGTGCACAGTGGCTCAGGGACCTGTGTTGTGGTGTCAGCTGTACACATACATTATTGTAAACATCACTGACACACCCACACACACACACACTGAGATCATCATGTTGGTCATCTTGCTAATTATGAGCAGCACCACCAGATGACAGCCTGCACGTACTGCTGTTGTCCTCTCGTCCATATGCCATCATGCGCTTGTCTCCAGGGGATGATCATTCAGGGCCGTGTGGGCCCTGGCGCCATAAGAGTGACAGCGAAGGTGAAGAGGGACGAACACTCAAGACACGTCACTGCTGGAAACAGACCAGAAAATCACTTTCTCTCACTTGTTGTTATTCTTCGGTCGGCTGAGGCTGAAATGGCATGAATAATGTTTGTTTATGGGTGCATGTGGAGGGTGTTGTCTGGAGCGTGGGAGGATATTATGAACAAGGGATGGGAATGTGTTACGAGATGCAAATGGTATATTAAATGGCCACTCCACTCATTTTTTGCAAATACTGTAATGGGAATTCATCAAGAGAACTTTTTGGTGTGTAAAAACATGGATTTAGAAAGGGAACCATGAAGATTCTGCCAAATGATGCTCTTGCACGTTTAATTGTAGGATTGTGCAGCTCTGGAGTTTGACTCATAAAGTCAAAGGATATCTCAGCTTTTGTTGCACAAAGTTTAAATCCTGCTCTAAATATGTTTTAGCATTCGCTTTGATATTAACTGTAAATGATACATTTACATTAATATTACACAGTATCACCGTTTTGGAGAAGCTTTAACACAGCACTTGAGCAACGGGAGAGGTCCTATTTACCCTATAACCTTCAATTAGAAATCAACTATATGTAGAAATTGCAAAATGATAAAACACTAGCATGGATGTGTTTGCACTCACACTCGAAGTACCTTATTTTATATATATATATATATAAATCATTCGTATGCAATATATTGTTATATGCATCTTCGAACACATTCTCCATTATCATGATATGACTGATGTCCTGTGGGTCTGTGTGTGAAATACATTTTCAGAGGAAAATACACAGTGGGTGGTGGATGATGGAAATGTGGAGGGGCGTGTTGTTGTAGTGAGCTGGCATGACCCTGTGGCAAGAGGACGGTCGCCATCTCTGGGTAAACGCACAGTGTGCTCGTTGAGTGTGTGTGTCGTGTGACTGTGTGCCACGCAGCGGCTGTTGTAGTGTGTGTGTGTGTGTGTGTGTGTGTGGAGACAAGCCGGAGCTCTCAGCAGCAGCAGCAGCAGAAGGCGGGGGCTATGCTGCCTGCAACACACAGCTTCAATGCAGGACTGACGCTTTGTTTGTCTCCTGCACCTCTAGATATTGGACTCTCGCTGTATTATTATTATCGTTATTATTATTTGATCTCGTTCACATCGCACGTCCTGTTTGAGAGATCCGGGGAGCGGGGCCGCGTGCGTCCGAGTGAAACGGGATTTTAATGGTGCAAAGCGCGGACGCTCTCGCCTGTGCGCAGCCCGGGGAACGTGGGACACTTGGTGATGTTGACCGAGGAATAAGACGGTGTAGCCGAAGGTGCATCACATCGCGTTTCCATGGACAACACGTCCATCATAACACAGGTTGCAAATCCCAAAGAGGAGGAGAGCATTTCTTCCAGCCAAGATAAAGGTAAGACGCGCAAAAACTGCGCGCGTCACGCACGGTTATTCTCACGCTGGCCAAGCCTGAATATTTGATTTCCATCTCTCCTGGCTCAGCCGTGGAGTTTATTTTTATTCTCTTTGAATAATATAAATCCGATCTGCAGCCCCGAATGCACAGAGGATCCTAGGACTGCAACAGCAAACAGAGTATGGACGGGAAACCCTCCATTGTTCAGCTGAGGCTGGGAAACATTAAGAGCTCAGACAGGCTGTTATTAAACACCATGTTGTTGGAGCAGTGCCCCTCCACTGCTCAGAGCTTTACTGTGGAGCCCAACATGTCCCAATTTTTATACAAATCTGGAAAATGTTGCGATTAAAAACATGTGATATGTCCTTCCCTGTGTGGAGTGAGGCATGGTTTACTACAGGGGGCGGGTACCCTCCTCCACTGGAGACATCCATGTATGCATCACTGGCACTGGAATAGGATTGTACTACCACGAGCAAATCCCTGCCAAATATATCGAGAATAAATCCAGTTTGGCTATAACCTGCTAAGAGACAACAACAGAGCTCTAAAAAGCATTTCAGCAGCTACATGTGTTGTTGTGCGTGTGGCGAATATTGTAGTTGCTGTAATAACATTGGAGTCACATATTTGTCGCAACTCCTGGCCATTTTAAATTAAAAGCATGACACTGATTCAAAAATTCAGTACTGCCTCTACTGTTAAAAAAACCCCAACGTATTGTATATCAGTATCATCAGCTCATTGTGCAGTGCTCGGTGATGTATGATTGTATAGAGCACAGTGTATATGCACGCTGTTAGAAACCTCTAATTCCAAAGTGCCTGAAGACAACAGCTGCTGTACAGATTACAGCTGAACGAAAGCACATTTTCTCTCTTATTTTGCACAAGAGTCGCCACTGACCATGTGGCGATGGCATCAGTCACAAATCCTCCCCTTATGAGTCGGGAGCTTTTCAGTTTCCATTAACTTGGAGAGGGGTTCCTGTCCGTCTGTCGAAGATACTGACACTATTTTATCTCAACAGAGCGGATGCACGCGTATATATTTAAACCATTTCCTGTTTGACCGGCGTCCACATTGTACACGAGCGTGGGATACACAGGTGTCCGTGGGGGATCACAGCAGGGGGGCATGGTTGTTTGGAGATCAGGGCCCCTGGTGTTCCCCCAGCACCCATCCCACTCAGCCATAGTGGCGCCTGGAGGCCAGAGGCTCCGTGGCTTCCTGCTTCACCCAGTGCTCTGTAGGAGGAAAGGTCACCTTCCTGCATCGCCCTGAGCTGAGCAACACTGACACACACAAGCCACTCTGATTCACTGACCCACCCCCCAGCCAGCGGCCATAAAATGGAGTGTTAGTCCAGATTCCCTGCCCTTGATTGCATTGAAAAGTAATTGGACACCAATGTCGTTAAAAGAAAATCTTAAGTGACACTTTGATAGAAGCCTATATTTTATTTTTCTTCTTCCTTGAAACCACTCCAGGATTGACCTGCACTATCTGAGAGAATGTTATTTATGTGACACCACAGGCTTCCGTTATTTCTATACTCGTCAGCCTTTTCTAATCACGTGGTGCTGCCTTGATAATTAAGAAGACATTTCTTTGAGGGGAAAAAATTAAACTGCTGTCCCTTTTCCTTTTGCTCGACGACTCGCACAGAATTTCCACACTCTGTCGCGTGCTAAATCCTGTTTGTCTCGAACAGTAAATCCTAAATGACGTGGAGCCCAACAATTAATCTGGCAGGATTAAATCCAGGGTCAGCTGCTGACCAGAGCAGACAACACAGACACACAGTCAGGCTCCTCAGATGGCTGCTGTGACACACACACACACACACACACACACGCACACACACACACAATGGATGGAGCCCCTGCCCCTCACTACTAGCTCTGTCAAAGCAGACAACAAACGGCACTTGTTGTCCACTGAAGCCACAAATTACTACACACTCTCTCTCACAGACAGACACACACACACACACACACACACACACACACACACACACACAGACAGACACCCACACATGCTAAATATTTCAGAACACTGGCAGGCTATTTTCGGAGCCCTATCAGTTTCATTCCTAGCAAAGACATAGTAACTCATTAGAGCGAGTATTTTGGTCATGTGGTCAGGTGGAGATTTTACCTTTAGGCATTATGGATTATGTTAAATGAGGTAAGGTTTGGAATCATAATGTGGGTGGTTTCTTCCTTCAGACAGGCCACACGTTATACGTGTTCCACCTATGGAAACTTTGCCCACAGCTTTATTGTTGCACTGCAGGCCCAGTATTGAATGTATGTTTTAATCATGACACTGGCAAAGGACAAGATAAAGATAAAAGATTGCTGTACCAGTTTAAACATAGACACTAAAAGAAGCCGTCAGTGAGGCGCATAGGAGCCTGAGAAAACGGCTTTTCTTGTCCCTGCGTTTGGCTTTTCATTTGGCAGCCGTTTACTGTTCAGAGTCTGATGCAATGCAATGTAATGAGTGGACTCAAGAACGCACGGGCCGGCCATCCTCCATCTCATTGCACAGATCAGTGAGGCATCACTCGGATAACTTTACAGTCTAACCGGTATCAATGGACAAGCCCTTTACCTTAATAAGATTATCTCCAATCTGAATTGAGCTCTTCGCTCTCGCCAGGTGTTGTGTTGACAGTCACTTTGACTGGTGCGCAAAGGATATGTTGAGTTTAACAAAGCAACAACTGATATATGACTGAAAATATATATTTTCTTCCTTTACAGAAAATCTCAAATTGCTTGTTTTAATCAGCAAAATATGATGTATTATTATTTTTTTTTTTTCGAGATTTCCTGTCAACAAATATTACAGAACCCTTTCTGTGGCACTGCTCTTCAAGCCCAATGGCTCCTTCAAATAAATTACAAAAAAATCCAAAAGCTCAGTCATTTCCTCAAATATTTGAGCACAATTTTTTCACTATCCAAGCAAAAATGAGTCCCTTGAAGGCTTGTTGGTGGGGGGACGGGGACCTTCAAAAATTAGAGGAAAAAGGCTGGCGCGCTAACTGTATATTAATAGGTTGAAAAGGCCTGTGATTACGTGCACACTCGGCTTTTGAGGTTATTCCTGGAACTGGCTGTTGTACATTAATAAAGTGTTTATGGTGTGTGGACCACACCTGCAAGGGTGTGTACGTGTGTGGCACAGTGAGCGAGGGCAGCCACTGTGGGGTTTTGGCCGGCCCAAGTTACCACTACACTTTGTACAGCACTTTGCTGTCCTGACTCAAAGTGGAGGGCGGACGAGGACAGTATTTTTCTAGTGTGTGTGTGTGTGTGTGTGTGTGTGTGTGTATTTTTGTATAGCGGAATCTAAGATTTGCCATTCTCAAGCCGTCCACCTCTTTTCAGAGAGTCACATTAGATTGCTGTGTGCATACAGTGAAGTCAATATTCGCCGGCACCATTTTGACTGTGAGAAAGCGGCGGAGAAAAGCTAGACTCTGAAGTGCAGGTCCTTATTACAGATTTATGAGCCTATTTCGGCCAATGCTGCTCAGAAAAGCTGATTATCTGCACCTCCGAGGAAGTGTTGGAGTGTTAGATGTTTCCCGGCACGTCTTCATTACTTCGGACCATTGCCATAGCGGGCAGCTGATTGGGAAGAGTTGAATGTTTTTCTTCCAAGCCTATAAGCTCCCTGACTGATAAGCTTGTTAGCCGAGTGTGTGGGATCGCCTCCCGCTCCAGTGGCTAAGTGAACATGAGGGATGGTATTAATTTGTGGCCTTTACAAGCAATGTACTTTTTATTTGTTACAGATGTGAGAGGAAATGATCTGCATGGTTGTTGTAGTTTTGTGCAATATTTGGGGAAACCCACTCCGTTGCCTAGCATTAAGCAGTCAAATTCAACATTTTGAATATTAGTTGAGTAGCAGTCCTGAACTTCTGCCTCATTTTGATGTGTTAGCTCAGTGGCAGAGTATGATGGTGGCAGAATATTATAGAGCTGTCACTTCTGAAAATATATAGAGTGTAATAATGCCTGGCAGAGTGTTTATTCGGGGTCCACAGAAGTGACACAGCATGCATTAGTAAGATCTGTGTCCGAGTTTCACATCCCCACAATAATGAAGTTAAAAATCAGCACAGTGGCCTTAGATTAGGAGGAGGCCCGTAGAGACACACTAAAGGAGATGCAATCGCACTGCAATCCCTCCTCAGAGAGGCCACAGGGGGAAAATGGTGTGGGTTGACTATTTCTTCACTCCCACACTGGCTGACTGTGAATACTGCAGCCTTCACTCAGGATACGTGTTCAGATCTAAAAAAGACAAGAGTTCACACAGATCCTGCTCTGAAGTCCGTGCACTGGCTTCCATTTATAATAATAAAAAAAAAAAGGCTTCACATCCTTTAACTTGTTTCTAAATCTTGTCACAGGCCGTATGGTTGATGCAGTACTTCCACACTTCCGCCCTCAGAACGAAAGATGCTCAGCTGCAGGTATATGTTAATGTTATACATAGTTCATGTCATATATATAGCTATATATATGACATGAACTGGTGTATATATGAATGAGCGGTATATAGCTATATATATGACATATTGATTTGTTTTCTTTTTTAACTATCTTTGTATTTGCGTAATAACCGAGCAAACACTGAGAGTCACATGAAGACTTGTTCCTGTTTCTATTCCTGTTCATACTGTTTATCCTAAGTTTCATTCCTGTTTTATGAAATGATTGCTGGTTAGTCCACAGTAAATGAATATGGAGTTCACTATTCCTGTTATCTTTTTGCCTTTAAGTTGTGATTCAAGTTCATGTCAAAATATTTTTTAAATAACATGTACGTATGTATTTATACCTAATCCTCTTCTTACATAATGACCAGGTGATTGGCTTGTTTCTATAATAACGTAATCGCCACATAAAAAAAACAAAAAAAAAAAGATTTCTCTGTATCCTGCAAGTATTTTACCCTGCTAGGAGCTTTGGGTTTTTCAGGGCCTCTTTTTTTATGTCTGTGTGCTTTGGACCGTGTGTTCGACAGCATTGTGGGAAGTTTTATGATCAAACGTGGCCTCAAGTGTTTGCTCACTCTGCCTAGCTGCTTGTTTTGGAGCCACCAGACTGTTTCAAAATTGCAAACGAATAGAATATCACAGGAACGTTTCAAGAAAATTCTCCAAGTCCAGTGTAATACTATTTGTTTTATATTGTTTTGAATGAGAACATTTGCATTTTATGCAAAGATAAGGGTGAGACATTTATCTCTAATGAACCCCAGCTACTAGATTTTGGTTTGATACGTGTTTAGATTTTAACAGTAAAAAAAAATCGGGGAATTTATCACCTTCCACGATACCCGTTTATACAGCGCATGTCCATTTTCAGCCGAAGCCTGAAGAGACGGGCCTTTAATTGCATCAGATGCTAATCCTTCATTTTTGTTTTCTTTAAAACAACAGAGATGCAAGGGAGATTTCCCATCAGTCACCGAGCCTCTGGCACTGAGATTATACCGAATGCATAGATGAGAATATAAAAAGGATATATAAATAATGAACTGTCACAGCCCTGAACAACGTGGGCTGCGTTTGCCGATGGTTGCGTAACTCCAGCAGTCAGATCTCTTTCATTATTTCTCCCCGAGTTCTCAGAGGGTTCATTTCCCAGTGCTTGTGATCTCCTTCAATTTGTGCGTGCGCGTACGTGTGCGTGGGGGGGTGGGGGGTGGGGGGGCGAAGACTGCCACCCCTCGGCAGACCCACAAATCTCTGTCAGCAGCAGGGAGCAGTAGTACCTGCGTGACATGCATGACAACGAGTATGTGTTGGTCTTTACTTGATGAAGTATGTAACTGGGTATTTGAGTGACTGTTTGGTAAAGCCATGCTGGATGTATATATATATATATATATCTATAAAAGCTCTGGGATAAGTAAGGGAAATAAAGGGAGAGGGCATCTGAGGGTCACTCTGTGTGAGTAAAGTCATCTGCTG
Organism: Colistium nudipinnis; assembly: GCA_016785305.1. Lineage (NCBI taxonomy): Eukaryota > Metazoa > Chordata > Actinopteri > Pleuronectiformes > Rhombosoleidae > Colistium > Colistium nudipinnis. The sequence continues at coordinate 714,046 of JAFBJU010000683.1, read as the reverse complement.
GAACGGGGTGTAGCTACACAGTGTGTAATATTCAGCCGGGCCTCAGCTGTCTGTGTGGGGAAGGAAAGAGGCTTAATGGGAGTTTATTTTATCATACTGGGCTATTATTGCCCAGTGTGATGGCCTCACACATAACCCACCGAGGACCTCGGCACAGGGAACACACACACACACCCACACAAGCCAAACACTGTCAGGCTCAGCTCATCTGATGCTACCTAAGTACATTCAGCTGTTTGGATCTGCTGCCTGTTTGTGTGTGCGATTGTGTGTGCGAGCTGGAACACGTTCAAGTGTATTGCAAAGTAGATGCTGGAAGAGTATTTGTCCATAATAAAACCGGTTATTGATTAATGGATTAAAAACATGATGCGTTTGGAAGTAATGAACTCGTAGTGTGAGAATTATGTGATTGATTAATATGTTGTATATGGACAATGGTTGTGTTACTGCAGGGACTTTGTCCATTGTGTTATTTTTCTGGTGACACAGTGCAGAACAAGGAGTTCCCTCCCTTTGATGCTGTGTCTTGCTGTTGGTGGTAGCCTGGGACAGAAAGGGATTAATCCTCATCCAGGCAAATCGTAGATTATTGGCATATGTGTCTGTGTGTGGAGAATCCTGTTAGTCGCTTTGGCCGCGTCCCAGTTCGCATTTTATCTCCCACTTCCTGTACAACATATAACGCAAACACCCACACCCAGTAACACGGAGGCAAATCATCCGTGAATCTGCTGCCTGATGGTTGAGTGACACTTTTTTGGGCTGTTGGCATCCTCCTGTCATGATTTTATTGTATCGTGAAGGATTGTATTTATTCCGACCGCGACAGTCGCTTCACACACCGCAGAGATGGCGGTGGAGAACCCGCCATCCGCCTCCCGAGGCATTTTATCTCACTGTAGGTTAAGTACCCGACCATGCCATTTAAAACCCACCTGTTTTCCATTTGAATTATTAAAAGCCGCCATCACATGGACGGTTCTCACATTTACCGTCACCCCCAGCAGGCACTGCACACTTTACCTGCCTGGCTGCTCCACTAACTGCTGTGGGAGGGCTCTACCAACTCCCAAAATATCACAGGAGAGGACATTAGGTAGGAAAGCATAGTGACATGTTTACAGGAATGTGATTGCTTGTTTCATGAATGAAGACCGATGCATCCAGTGATGCAAATGCTTTTTATTTTTTTATTTTTTTTTGCGATGTTGATGATGATTATTTGAATGGATGTGTCCCAATGTACAGGCTGCATTCTTCACAGGGCAAACTGAAAGCTCAGTTACTGTTAAAATGTTGAGTAATGTGGGAAAGTTCTGTGACAAAAACACTCATACACACTGTAAGAAAGGAAGGATTACATCTTTAATATAAATCTACACACAGTGCAATGGGGGAATATTTGAGACGTTACAAGTGTGGATGTTTTGGTTCATCAAAAAAAAAAAGATTTACATAATCCGACGACACTGTTGGCTGGTTTTCAACCTCTAGTCTCTTTTTTTTTTCGTTCACTCGCCAAAATAAGATTGAAGTTGTAATGAATAGGAATCATTTCATTTTCCGACTCACCCCGCACCATTTGTCTTAATGCTGCTGCGTGACGCAGACCCGAGATACTTCATGACTCTGTGATGGAAGAGACTGCAGCTAAACCTGAAAGCACTATATTTTTTTCTTCTTTTTTTTTTTTTCTCCACGTTTCCACCGCTTGCATACATTTTTGTGCTTTTAGAGCTACAGTAAAGGAGGCCACCTAAGAGGTCTTGGGCTAAGCCGAGGATCATATTCCCTCTCGCTGCCTGGCATTATTCCACGCTGTGGGTCACGGGGTGATTATCTCTTCCTGTCAGGAATGCTGAGAATTTCCTGCGCTTTTCGCCCTCTTCCGGCCTCGTTAGCGGTGTGACGGAGAGCCGGGGCCCCAGCTGGCTCTGATTGACGAGCAGGCTTTCTGTCTCTGTTACCTAATGTTCAGCAGCAGGGGCGGCGGCGGTGGCGGGGCTTACGCCGGAGTTTTCACAGCCTTAGATGAAGTCAATCTGCTGAAGCGAATGTGGTGTTTTACATTTTTAAATAACGTGCACCTGCTCTGAGGAGGCTACAGATTTTTATCTCTTCAGGGAGCTTTTGGTAATTAAATCCACTCCCATGGTTTATGAGAGCTTTATCCCTTATGAGCTGGACTTCAGTGCGTCAGTGTCGTGCTTTTCCAGATTGAACATGTTGTTGTGCAGCTTTAGGTTGTGGCGAATGTTGCCCTTTGACCTCTTGCTGTCATTCTGGGTGCCGACGAACACGGCCTTACTGTGCGAGGCCAACTGACTCCAGACACATTCCTGTGCAAAGACACCCAAAGAAAAAAGTTCCTGTGTGCCTCGGATCCGCGTGGGAGGTTGATCTCTGTACACGTGGCCGTAGCATGTGAACATACGGTGCATGCTTTATGTGTGCACGTGTGTGCACGTGTATGTACGTGTATGTGTGTGTGTGTGCGCGGCCTCAGTCGACTCTCAGCTATGTTATTTGTCTCAAAGGGAGAAAGGAAAGCTCTGTTTGTGTAGGAGGGGGTGGAGTGGGAATCGGACCCAAGTATAGGCTGCCTGGCCACAGTAAGACTCCCCACCCATTCTAGGCCCTTCTCTCCCCCTCTTCACCTCCCTCACCCTCCTCTCCCTCTCTCCCTCTCTCCCTCCATCGCTCTCCCACCTGCTTCTTGGGGCCAGTCAGTCAGGGCGGCGGAGCTAGACGGGAAAACTCAGGCGGTCTCAAAATGGAGGAGCAGAGAATGGCATCGGGGTGTTTGAGGCCAATTTGAGGGAGAATGAATCAGGAGCTGGAACGCTGCTATGTTAAAGAGCGGGGTTACTTGAATTTTTAAAGATTTCTTCCACCGCGCCAACGGATTTGCAAACTTGTTGCCTGCTTCGTTAAGCCAACCGTCAAACACAAACATCTACATTTATATTACAAAGGGATAAGCATTCATTTATCACATTTGAAGAGCTGAACCAGTGCCTTTTGTCAAATTTTCCTTGAAAAAGGACCTTGCGTGTGTCAATGGGGTTGAGGCTTTCATTGTGTAATATTGACCATACAGTGAGCTATGGACTACAAAGATGGAGGGCCAGCCTGTGGGGTTGTGCGGCAGCAGCCCCAGCATCGTTCCGGGCGTCCGTGTGACGACTCTCAGGAGAGGAGCAGGCCGCAAACAGCACGCATGGCTAACTGCGCCGCCTGTATCACACGGCTGTACAAACGCGTTAAAAGACGGCAGGAAACTGGGACGTCCGCTCCGAGGCAGGGGAATGATTATCCCAAATGAAGACGGCCCATGGACCCTTCAAAGTCGCCGAGGGATTTGGAATTTCCATTCCCAAGAATAACCTTTTGAAGCAATTAAACTGGCACAGTTTCTACTACGGGAACCCCTCAGGATAATTGCAGTGCCAGATTTAAGCCTCTGTACTGAGGCGCCCCTACATTTATTTGTATTTTTTTTTCATCCCATCATCCTCGGCCAACAGAAGATATAAAAAGTCATAATCCCTGACAGAACACGTGTGGAGGCCTTTCGGAGCCCACTTCTTTCTCTTGTGTCGATGTGAAAGTAGGCGCCTTCAGAGACAGGGAAGGAGGAATGATGTAACTAGGGACCATATATATATACTGTATATGTATATATATATATATGTGTGTGTGTGTGTGTGTGTGTGTGTATATGATGTTTTCTTCCTGGAGCATTGCAGCACTGTGCCACTGATCATTTCTTCTCACCACGTATGAGAATCTCGGTGTCGCCATTGTTCGATAAAGACGTATGACAGAATTCATTTCTGTCGGAGGTTTAACATTTTCTCTCTTTCCTTTTCTAATATTGCCATATTTTCTTTGCGTTTCTCTCATCTGTTCAATTTCTTTCGGTCTATTTCGGGGCCGTCTCCTTTCTTGATGTTAATGAACTGGACTGCTTTCCCAGAGGGCACGGAGATTATTGCTATTTCTGTCTCTATGCTCCCCAATGCGTGAACCGATGCCTCCCTCAACACAATGTGCGTCTCTGGCACTTTTGTTTTTCCCACAGATTTTCCAAATCTGAAATGCTTCTTAAATGTAAATAGATAGAATAGCGCTGAATGTGAAAGCTGCCCAAATAATCCATTCCAAAGCAATGATTGAAAAATCTCGGGGCACAGATTAGGAAACTGAGGAGGCAGATTATTAAAACTGGAAGTACAGATCGAGACACAGCTTTGTTTTTGTTCTCTCCGCTGACCCGAAGGGGGGGCTTCTGTAATGTTACGCACATTTCTTTCGTATTGAGTAACTTTATTTGGATTACTTGGAAGTACTGGGACTTGAAAGAGGAAAAGAAAACGCCTGACTCTGTCCAAGTACTAACAAAACCCATGTGCCACCACCCCCCCAAAGCAAAGAAAAACATTTTTTACGTCTTATAGTAGAATTCCTTTCGGTGAGATTATTCTCGTTGTTTAACCTTGTCTCCTCTTGTCTGTTTTGGTTTGTTTTCTGCTCCAGTCTCCCAGGCCAACAGCAGCCTCAAGAAGCACCGGAGCCGCAGCATTTTCAGCCCCTTCTTTTGCTGCTTTCGCAACTACAATGACTACCACGCGGAGCCACCACCCTCCAACAACAAGGCCCTATCTCTGCCCCCGCCACCGGAGGAGAACGGCAGTCCACCCAGGGTGAGGCTCATTTTTCTCTCTCCCGCATCACACTTGGCCAGAGTCCAAATTACACACCATTTGCATCCTCATGACCAAAAAAAAAACTCTGTGTTAATTAGTTCATTCTTCTGTGGGGATTCCCGCTTTCACTCGAGAGATTCAGTAAGACTAAGTACCATTGGTTTGGATTTGTTACGGCCGGCCTGTCGGGGTTTGTTTTCTCCTGCGGAGAGGCCGGGGAGGCGGCGCGCAGCCTCGCTCCTCGGCTCCCGCCACAAATTTTTCCAGCTGCTCCAAACCCGCTGAACCCCGGAGCTTGTTTACCATCTACTGCTTGAAAAATACGGGCTCGCTTCCCATCTCGCATTCTTCGATATCTGCCTACGCACACAACCGCGCACACAAAATTATACACACGGAGCACCACCGAAGGAGCTCAAAAGACACGCACGCACGCTTCTCGCACTAGCTCACACACGTCTCACCGTACACCCCTGACAACACATGTACGTGCGCGGGCTCACACACACACACACACACACACACACACGCACACGCGCACACTCAGTCATACTGCGGCTCCTCTAATCCCCTATGAAGCAGGCCTTGTGTGTCCAGTTTGATGGATTGCCGGACACCAACGCCCCCCTCCCCGTTCACACTCACACACACACACACACACACACACACTCTGACCAGTGTAATGAGCATGTGTGAGCGTCCCGGCCATGGAAAAGGCGACGAACCCCCCCACCCCCCGAGCCCCTCCACAAACACGGCCTCCTGCTGCCAAAGGCAGGTACGCGGCAGCTATAAATGGAGCAGAATTGGATCACATCTCCTCTCCTGTTTACCTGTAAACGTCTCTCATCTGGGGGGGGGGGGGAGGAATGTGTGGCCCCTGGCAGACACCACACGTGTGGTCGGCAAAGAATCCTCAACAAACGAGTTCCCCCTTAACTTATGGTGAACCTGGTGACCCGGGCCGCAACGAGCCGTGTTCCAGAGAAGGGGGGGAACTGGTTTCTGCCCACGCCCCCTCCCTGCAGTGCACCGCGGCTGGATCTCTGGCCGGCCGTGTTTGTTACTATGGCAGCTGTTTGTTGTGGAGGCAAGTTGTTCCCTCTTTCTATGGCTGTGTGTGTGTGTGTGTGTGTGTGTGTGTGTGTGTGTGCGTGTGTACTGAATGTCCCTTCTCCTCTGTCCCTCCTTCCCTCTCTGCCCCTCTGCATCTGTTGATTACAATATTGATGTGGTCGATTTCTTTTCCTTGCAGCGGTTTGCAGTTTTTCTTTTGCGACCCCGTCTCTTTTCCACCCCGTCCGTTTCAATCTCTGTCCTTTTTCTCTTCTTGTTTATTTTCTCCAGTGTGACCAGGTCCAGGTCATCCCCATCCCCAGTGTATGTATTATTGTTATTCTTTCATTTTTTGCCTTTCTCACTCGCTCACAGTAACCTCCTCCCTGTGCCTGCTGTGCTTCATCATCCCAGCTGCATGTGGATGTTGACACAGTGCTGATTTTTTTCTTTTGTTGCGCTCAGGTGAAACTCTGAGGGACAAGGCCTTGGTTTGTGTTGCTCACCCTACACGCGCACACCCACACACACACAATGGGTAAAAAGAAGCAATCCAAATCAATTTATTATCATATGATCCTTTAGTTGCCGTGTCCTTTAGTCCATTTCTACGACCAATGGAACAGAACTTGGATTGATGAACACATTAGATCCAATTGTACTAGACCTTTACAGCTGCAGTTTGGGTCCAAAATGGATGACTTAAAACGCTCAGTTAGATGAGGTATTGGTCTAAATTGAGAACGATTACGTTGTGATTATGCACTTAGTGGTCAATCCATCGTTGGTCCGTTACAATGGGACTTCAGACATTCACCAGAAAAGGGAGGGATTAATTGGACACCAGCGTGCTGAAACGACAGTTTTGTTTCGCTATTTTGGATTGCATGTGATTCCTGTGGTTTACTGTAATTAAGGATATTCACGCTCCCAGCATCCCACATCACAGCCAAGCTTTAAACTACACCACACAGCAGACACCTCCCTTTCGACGGCAGGAAACGCGTGCGGCGAGGAGGTTGGCTCTTTTCTTTTTTTTTTTTTTATTCCCAGCTTTGTCCACACCAGGATTCTAAAAGGCGACTTAAAATAACTCGGTATGACCTGGAAAGGTCATGTTTGTGTCACAATCCAATGTAACGCAACGTGTCACGTTCACAGAAAGAGATGATGACCATAGCGTCAGTGATGATATGTTTTCTTTTCGCCGTTTGAAGTGGAAAGACGCCGGTTGTTGAAAAAGTGTCATTATAAATGTCAGACAAGACTAAAAGAACTAGAGTAACCAATTAAGGTTGGAAATGAATTAGGAAAGTAATGATTTTTTTGGTGCCGTCAATGTCTTGTTCTATTTAATCGCGTGTTGAATACATTTAATTGGCTTTAATTGATACTTGGATTTGCAAATGTTAAAAGGTAATTTAACATGCAAACGATGTGGTGGCCCAACAGAGAAACATGTTTTCAGCGTTTGTTTTTTTTTCATGGAAATTATTAGTGAACACGCAGTGTGCTTGAGATTCGTCTGTTTGGGAGAGCGCCACCGGGCTGTGGTTTCTGGTGATGGGCTTTTTTTTTCCAAATCACTCTGTGGCTCTATGGTGAAAAGGTCAAGGTCCCAGTCTGTCTGTGTGTCTTTGCTAAACATGCATGTGCAGCTCACATACATCACGACATGACAGGATGTCATTGTGTGTCCTTGCTCGGAGGGGAATTCTTCTCGTGACGCATCAGCATGTAGTCCCACGATAAGACGTGATAAATACAGTCAGCCGTGTGGAACACACGGAAACGCAGAAAAAGGCCGGCATCCTGAGCAGAACACCACAGTGTGTGTTTGCGTGTGTGTATGTGTGTGAGAGGGAGCGTTAAAGATGATTATTTATTATATAATCCTCCATAGATTTCAGAGTGGCGTGTCTGAACGTACGGTATATGTGCATGGGTGTCCATGTGTGCGCGGCCCCCCTCAGGCCTCGCCATCTGCTCGGCAAAGGACACAAGTCCACTGTGAAGTGATGCATTCATGCAATACATGTTAATCCTGGCAAAATGTGCACATGTTTAAGCAAATAAATGAGTCCCACATAAGTATCCCGCCACATTATCTCTTAGGTCAGTTCAGTGTGCGAGTTCTCTCCTTCAATGCACCTCTGTATATATAGACTCTATTGTATTTGGTATTTGAAAGAGTGTTTGTTTTCCCCCGCAGCCTCCGGCCAAGTTCCTCCTGCCGGAGGTCAGCATCGCAGACTACGGCAAGAACTGCGTGGTGATCGACCTGGACGAAACCCTGGTGCACAGCTCGTTCAAGGTACTACGCCACACTGCCTCTGTGTGACGCCCATGCAAATGCATTCGAGTACACACACCCTTTTATTCACGTGTGTCCCTCCAAGGCCTTGCAGGGACAATAGGGTTATGCAGAAATAAATCCTCAAGATGCGACTCGGGGAGTCAGTGTGGCTGTTAATATCATGGCAATGAACACAAAAGTGCTGCGGAGCACTGACGGCATTACTGACGTGACTGTTGCGCCTTTTATACACCACCCAAAACACAGGAAGGCAAGAGGGAGAACAAACATTACTGTAACAAGGTGTTGGCATGGCAACAGATACATCCTCAGTATCCGTGAAGCTGATCAGCGTGTCTGGGATTTATCCGCCGCCAGTCCAGTTGTTCAGCAGGAGGCTCCTCCAGAATGATGTCTGTCCTGTGAAATCCCTTTATGACCAGCTGTAGGGGATGTGCATGTCCAACTACTGCATAGGGAAACGTTTGGAAGGTCACGACACACCGGGCCAAAGTGATGGTAAGACAGATCAACGATCTCCAGGGCCTGTATGTATGTCCATTTTCAAAAATGTAACTAAATGTAGCATTGTACTTTTGTATGTCATTTAGTTCTCTTAAACCCTTCATGCGTTGTGCCAACAAACATTTGGACGCCACTGTCGTTTTACAGCTTGACTCAACGCGGCAACGTTGTCATTATTGTGTGTGTGCGTGTGTGTGTGTCGCTCCATCAAAGTTCCCTCTACTGACACACCTGGCACTCCTAGTGACCCACTTCACTGCCTTGTGCAAGAAAATAGCTCCAGGTGAAACTGAGGAGTGCTGCGTTTGCTCTAGTTATGTTTGGCAGTGGAGGGAAATTTCCTTGATTCGTGTTTTGAGATTTGCTTTAGACTCGGAGGTCCACAACAGGACCCAGGAAACGTTGGGGAAAACACTTTCAGTACTTTTTCACATGACTCGGAACGAATTCCTCTTTTTTTCTGTGGAAAGGGTTGGAGAAAAAATGTACACACACTGTACCAGACCCACCCATCGCCGTCACGTGGCAGAGGCGCAGGGCCACACACAGGCACTGTGAACATTCAACCACACACACAAGGGTGTGTCCACTACAGTGTACTGTTGCCTTGAATGACTGGATGAATTTCGCGGAAATCCTGGATCTGTTCTGAGAGTCCGGAGGCTTTTTATTTTTCTTTTATTTATTTTTTTCCCCCTGTGATGAATCCCAGTTGCACCGCGGATACTCAGTCCATCAAAATTCATTTAGCTCAGCGATCAGAGTGCGGTATATGAAATGGATTTAGGCAGCAATATTAATGGAGATCAGTTAGAAGAGCAGGAAACAGAAAGAGAAACGTTTTCGTTTCCTTTCATAGCCCTGCAGGATTTCCTTGTTTTTTTTTGTCATTGTTCTATAAATCAGAATCGGGAGGGGATTTTGGATAAACATATTAATCACTTCAGCAGACAACTTATCTTTGGAATTGGACGAGTGCAGGAAAAAAAAACAACCCCAACTAACAAGGGACGCTTCACAGACGAGTCACAGATGGACACCGACTGAAATAGAAGCGTTGCGTAACATGTCACATACTGTACGCTTTATCCTGCATGTTATGGATGAGAAGATAATTCCGGTGCCTGCTCTAGGATTAGATTCAGTGTGCGTAAAAGGAGCTGAATATGCTAAGGAATATACTCGAAGTGTATTTCTATTGCCAGAGTTTATTTGGACCATGCAAAAAAAACAAAAAAAACAAGGTTACACCCAGATTTTACATCCCTATGGGTTTTTTTTTTGTTTAACTTCAAATTCCTGAACCCGATGGCATTAATTTGCTGTTTCACAGACTCCACTGATCTGGGAAGGCTTTCCACACGGTTTTGGGACTTGGCTACAGAGATTTGATCGAGAGCATGAGGGAGGTCGGGCACTGATGAGGCGATAAGGCCCGGCTCAACCTCAGAGTTACGGTTCGCGTTGGACGCGGTTGAGCTCCGGCTCAAATTGTTCTGCGATAGTGAAGGGAATATCTTTGGATTTTGGACGAGTGGTTGTACTGCAGAAAATATGAAGTCAAATGAAGCGAATGATTAAGAAAATGATCTTGTCGATTGATTTGTAATGAAAATCAGTCAATATGTGAAATTAATGGAGTCGACATGTGGTGCATTTAACAAAATGAAAGATCAGGTATAACATGTGTAATTTATGGGATCCGGGCTTTAATTGCAGCTTTTCAATGGGGTCACATCCTGACGGTGATCATCACATGAAACAGCTCGGAAGAAATTCCCCTCATCAACTGCGTTTGTTGAGGCCAACTCGGGTCCCCACCCCCACCCAGCCCCCCACCCCTACCTCCATTTCTCTCCAAAACAGAGCCCTCCGTTTGGCCTCCTCCGTTGCCGTGTCTCCCACCGTCCTGTGTCCGGGTCCATTACAGAGCAGCTGTCGGCTGCCTACTCCTCAGATGATGGAGAGGTTCGGCAGAGGAGGCAGCGTCTGTCTCCGCATCTCTTCCTCCATCTGTTCTTTCTATTCTCTCCGGGAAAGTAGAGCTGCCTGTTTGTACTCGCTCTCTTCTGTCTTCTGTCTTCGCTGGTGTAAACGTCACAAACCACAGCTGAATAGTGCAACATTGCAATATTTTGGGACACGACTATATAAATTGCACATAAAGACCAGACAGCGTAGGAGTGTGTGTGTGTGTGTGTGTGTGTGTGTGTGTCTGTCTGTATTCTGTGTGTTCAGGTAAAAACTGACTCAAGCACATTCTACCATGTGTCGTTAACTTAACATCATTTCCCCCAAAATAAATATTCTTACCGATGTATCAAATATATTAGTGGATGAATTGGTCAATTTGAATTTGTCTGATAAAAATGACACTAAATCCTAACCAGCTGTCTCTTATGGAAGTATTTTTTCCTCAGAGAGAAAGTGCAGAGAAAATGTTCTTCTCCGTCTCTGTCGCATACTTTTTTCTTCACGCCGAAATGACACCGCTCTACCTCCTACCAACTCCTTTCATCCTCGTCTTCACGCCCTCGGCTTCTCTTCCACCCACAGCCCCCCCCCCCGGCGTCTGTCTTCCCCTTCCCTCGCGCACCTCTCGTCTCCCCTCGCTCGCTTTCAAAGATGACTAAAGTCACGCTGTCCGTGTTCACGTCTGTCATCTCGCTGAGCTCCCGGGTTTCGTCCCCGGAGACGCACTTCTGTTTTTTATTTAACTCAGAGACACAGACTGCTACGGCGGAGGGAACCACATCAGGCTCAAATCCTCTCTCTCGTTTGCCTGGGGCTCCTTAGAGGAGTATTTCACCTTTTTCTGATTTTTTTTAATTGATTTTTTATTTATGTGGGCATGCGGAGAAGTTGTGCCCTTGTTTCGATTGTGTGTGTTTTTTTTCGTGCAACAGATAACACAAAATCCTCTCTCTCTTTTCCTGTTTCCTCCTGCAGCCCATCAGCAACGCAGACTTCATCGTTCCAGTGGAAATTGATGGGACTGTTCATCAGGTAATAATGCGCTGATATGGAGCGCTCCCAGAAGTGGCCTTGAATAAAATAATGATGTATGGTGTATTCATCTATCAGAGCTCCCGCCATGCAGGCCTTGGCTCCGTTTTCCTTTGGTTCATATTTATTCTTTGTTCTCCAACAGCCATGTCAAAGTGGGACAGCTCGGACTCTCCTACCTGAGCTCTCTGTTAAATTCTTTGTGTGTTTGGAGTCCTTGATTGTTGTAAACAAGTGCCGCACATTGTCTGGAAGATGCTGTTCAGTGTGTGTGTGTGTGTGTGTGTGTCTGTCTGTCTGTCTGTGTGCGTGTGTGTTTATATGGGAGTGAGAGAAAAAGAAATGATAACAGGATGCGAGATGGACAGGTGCTCTCCACAGCCGCATGGAGACAAAAGACAGTGTGATGGTGTTTGTACAGTTCAGGGCTTTGTTTTCCGTGTCCTGTTTGAATAAGAAGAAGTCGTACCTCAGCTGTAGACCTGGTTCAAGTAATCCAGGATAGGCTTTCTCTATCTGTTTTGGCCTATGCTTGATTACTTGCACTCGGTGCCAGCCACTAACCCACGGACCCCACTGAAGAGGTCGAAGACGAGATGAAGTTGAATAAAAGCAGCCCAAGATGAGTGAAAGTATTAAGAACTCAAATGGTTTGACTGTTTATTTTGTGCCACCCTGAAAAAGGCCTCTAGGAAATCTCCTTGGAGGTGTGTTCATTTTTTTTGTGTGTCTTTGCTCCAGGTGTATGTGCTGAAGAGGCCCCACGTGGACGAGTTCCTCCAGAAGATGGGGGAGCTCTTTGAGTGCGTCCTCTTCACAGCAAGCTTAGCCAAGGTGGGTTGTGGGGTTGTAGCACTTGTTGTTGTTGTTGTTGTTCTTTTTTCGCCCGTTGATGTACATTCAATCGCACGAGCCCAACGTTCTTCTCGGCTCCAGTACGCTGACCCTGTGGCGGACCTGCTGGACCAGTGGGGGGTGTTCCGCGCCCGGCTCTTCAGGGAATCCTGTGTTTTCCACAGAGGAAACTACGTCAAAGACCTCAGCCGGCTGGGCCGAGAGCTGGGCAAAGTCATCATCGTAGACAACTCGCCTGCCTCCTACATCTTCCACCCCGAGAACGCAGTGAGTCACCGCTCTCTGTGTTACATTGACCGTAGGTAGGCAAGGGCTGGCTGGATGTTGGTTTGACCCTTGCGTTTGAGAAAGTACCCTTTCTTTTTAGGATTAAGCTGCTTTGGGAGTCTGGGCAGCAGTGACGTGTATGGATGGTGTTGTTTTCAATCCCGGAATATATTTGGGGAGCAAAGCAATAAGTTAGTTGCAACACTGCTAATGACGTGAATGTTTAATCTGCGGGACATAGTTTGGATCTAAAGTGTTGTTTGGAGCCAGGGGCCAGCTTTCTCACGCGTCAAATATTTCTCTCCTCCGAGCAGAGGTTGCTCACGCCAGTCGGCGTGCCTTTGATGCATTTCCCCCATGAATTATTTACACAAAACGTGCACGTAGCTTATAGCTCCTCACCTATAATGCAACACTTAAGCATCAGCTGTCAGCTGAAATTCCTCCCTTGATACCCCCCCCCCCCCCCCTTGATACCCCCCCCCCCCCCAGGTCCCGGTGCAGTCCTGGTTTGACGACATGGCGGACACGGAGTTGCTGGAGCTGATTCCTCTGTTTGAGGGCCTCAGTACGGAGGAGGACATTTATGGCCTGTTACAGAGCCTGAGGAACAGGTAGCAAACGTCGGCTCCAGCCGCTCCTCCCTGCCTCTGCCCCGCCGCACACAGGTGGACACCCGGCTGCCGGACCCCCGTCCACCGGACAGTCCTCGGACCTCCACGGCATCCCCCGGTCCCATCCGAGGGCGTCAGGCAAATCATCTGGTTAATATCAAAATCGAGAGAGAACGTCCTGTACGGATTCTTCTGGATTTTTGGACTCTTTGTATAGAACTCCTACTGAGAAAAGATGATATCACTGTATGTACATACTATATGTTTCTAAGAGCAAGACATACACAAAGTAATTTTTCTATCAGAGAGATTAGGTTTTACTATTGTATCAAGTAATATTTTAGTTACCAAAAATAACACACAAATGAGGAGGAGGTTCTTTTTTTGGAGGGTTTGTTTTTCTGAGAACGGGCGAGCGTTTGGGTTTTTGTTGAACTATATTATGCAGGCTGTTTTTTGGGGGGGTTTCTGACCTTTTGTTCAAAACAACTGTGATTTATCTTCTCTTACAGAATGAAGTGCCTTCATTGCTGTGCTGATTCAATTGTGTCTGGTTATGGGGTGCACAATTTTATGCTTAATATTTACTCAAATCTCAAGAAAAAAACAAAACAACTAAACTGACGTGAAGTAAGTCTGGAGTCGTGGAGTCTTTGGTGATTGTCCTTTATTCTGATAAGCGTGAAAAGACTGAGGCCCAGATATTTATAAAACTATCTCCTGTCAAGACATGGACGAGGTCTTGCTTTTCAGCATTGAATTGTTAAATTTAGCAAAGATTTTTACAATTCAATGCGATTGGTTCGGGATGACGTCACTCGTTCTCGAAGAGTGACTGTAAATTGATGATCCCTCGAAACCATTGATCCCCCCCACTTTATAATCAAAAAAAAGAAAATGAACCTTTGTAATAACATCACCGTCCACCGATAAATGTTGAACCTTTGAGGAAAATATAATGATTAGCTTAGATGATATGAAATTCTATTTATTGGGGGGGGTAAGGGGGGTAAGGGGGGTCCGGGTGCATTGTAAAGAATGCTGTGGAAATCGTACTGTACAACATTATTAAAGTTGCAAGTTTGCACACTGTCAGTTTGCATCGTGGTGTAATGGCTTTACCGTGAACTTTAAGATGGATCTAATCGGTGTAATGGTATGAGCCTTCGATTATATGGTTTTATGAATGGTATCACCCACAGTGATGAACTTGCACAACCTGCAGCTCTGCTGAAAATGTGAGGCTAATTTTCAGCCTTTATTGGATGTCGGCCGGAAGCTTCTGCGGATGGAGCGTGTGAGTATGTGTAATGGCCGAAGTGACTTGCGCCTTTGAATACATCGTTAATGTGATGAGCAACACCTCTGCTCCTCCTGGCAGGACATGTACCAAAGGCTCCAAGACATCTGGTGAGGTCACGTGACATCGGAAAAGGTCACTTGAATAACATCGATATATTTTGGTTCATCTGAAGCGTTGCCTTCAAGGTCCTTTTTAAATTGTGAATCAATCATTGAGCCTTTCCCGAGGGTCCTGCTCAATCGTCCTCCAAAGGGCCGAGCTCCCTTGTTGTCCTGTTTTAAATGATCTGCCGCTGCATTTATAATATGTCCTGGTTAATGTGCAACCAAGAGGAGCCTCGTTCTATGCCCTATCTCGATGTGAGCTCCGCTTCCGCTTACGCTGCAGCCTCTTTAACTGCGACCGTGGATTAGGCATTACAGAGCCCTTTGTTCTGCACTGAGAAAAATTCTTGTTTTCCTGTTTTTTTTTCACTTCACTTTCCACTTGCCCCCCTCTCAGATATGTGGAGACTGGAGTTCACCACGTTGCAGCAATGATACTTTTTTTTTCATAATGGAGTCCAGGATGGAATCTAAAAATAAAGTGCCACGGACAAAGGTAAGAGAAACCTCAGCCTGTTTCTTAGAAGCCGTGAGAAAAAAAGAAAAAGCAGGTTAGTTATATAACGCAGGCACAGATTCTGTGAGCGACTTAAGACAAAGACAAGCGTAATGCTCGTATCCCTGAACAGAAAAACATCAGCCGGGAGCCCGAGCCAACATTCATGCATTTGTGATCGTAATTATAGAAGTTGATGGATCTTTTATACAGTTTGGAAATATTTGGGGCAAAAAAAAGAAAAGAGGCTATGAGAATTTCTGAGTCTTCATAAGAAAATGTAATATCTGCAGGCAGAGTTGACATCTCAAAGCTCAAGGTCACCCACTTACCCTCTGGAACGTTCACGTCAAAATTGAGTGTCGTTAGAAGGTTACCATCCACGCTGTGCAGAAAAAAACTAAAAAAAAGACTCTTCCATTCTATTACTTAAAAAAATAAAAGCATGCAAATCCATTTGGATGCAGTGTGTGTTAACGCATCTCCGCAGTCGGCACAACAAGTGTAAACACAAGCTGCCAAAGCCTTCTCCGCTGGGGGCTCCAAGCCCAGAGCTGTAAACCTTCAATAATGTCAAGCGTTCCCCCTCGAGTGTCGGTGTGAGGAGGCGCAGAAATGAGAAATGCGACCGTGGAAAGCCTCTGATTCCTTTCCAACACCACTCGGAGCTCCTCGAGTCCAATTCCTCCTCATCTGCTAGTGGTGACGGTGGTGAAATGAATAATTGGTGTCAAGTGACTTCTGTAAGGCCCACTCTGCCACTGAGGGCTCACTCGAACACAAACGCGACTCTGGCTGGCGACACAAAGCTCACTCCGGATCAGTGAGGCTTGGTCCCGTCCCAGCGCAGGAATTGTAAATGATTTCTTTTTTTTTTTTTTTTTTTTTCTCGAGCATCTCCACTTTTGTGATGCAATCGTTCGCAAGTGTGGCTCCTTGAATTCAGTCTAAACGGAAGCCAGTACCTCCACCACAAAACTAGGGGGGAGAGATGTGAGAGGAGGCGCGTTTAAAAGCGGCGGTGTTCGCGGTATCGCGCCAGGAAATTACAGGTGTGCTCAGACGTGGGTGTGGAGACAAATACATCCAGCCCTCCACGCCACACACACGCACACATACACACACACACAATCCAGATTGCACACAGGAGGAAAAGCCCGTGGTGCCATACCGCATGACATCCAGACATCATCTCACTAATCTTAGCAGCACCACTTGCAGGATTCAGCCAGGCCTCCTCTTGGTCAGACACAGCACAAGGTAAGATCATGACTTTTATTTAGTCATTTCCGGACCCCCTCCGCCTCTGTCCCTTTCAACCGAATCCCTGCACTTTGGAAGGAATGGCATCTTTATGTTCCTGTTGTATGTCCACTTGATAGGGTGTTTTAAAGACTTGCATTTATTTTTATATAAACTACAAAATGAATGGGCTCTTTATAGAGGATGGACATTTGAATGTATGTAAAGCATTATTAAGGGCCATTATGTATGCTGAGTCAATGGACCCGTCAGGTTAATCGGTGCGGAACCAGTCTTTCCTGTCCCATTGATGGGAACAACGATGCTCTTTTCAGAAATGGTTTTTCATCATTTGTGACTGGGATCAGATTTCCGAACATATTACTTGTTTCTATTTAAACAGGGGGTTTTGCCATTTCACTGTTGTGTGTGTATATTCTACATAGTCTCCTCTCCTAAACCCGATTTTAAATTGTTGTTGTGAGAAATTGTATTAGATAATGAACCCCCTCTTTGTATATCCCTTAAGAATCAGAGACCTGCATTTTAAATCTAAAGTATTTTTTACTTTGATTCATTTATTTTACACCTTACAAATTGCAGTTTTGTCAGCGACATTAAGCTTATGCTTTAGATCATTCTTTTTATATCTTCCATATCTACATGTTATATATATATATATATATATATATATATATATATATATATTCTGTCCTATATTGAAGGTATACTGTTGCCATAGACACAATTGGAAAGTAAATAGACATGCCTGCAGGGTGTGGCCCATCCTTTGCCCACATAATGTTTAAACATGTGAATAGGGAATCTTTGTTGTGTTATTTGTGTGTGTTAAGCACAATTGGATGCACGCATTGGACAAACCGGCGAGGGAAATGCAGATGATAGAATATTACAACATTACTCTGAACAATGTAAGCGTCAGCAAGCGTTGTCTGTCCGATGAACTGAAGGCTGGAATATCTATCTCTAGGAAGCTTTTAGCAGACTTTTTTTATTTCGTTTTTGAACTTCCACCGTTTTCCACATTACTTTATCACGAGGCAAATTAAAATTAAAAGAAGATATGCACACAACAATGAGACACAGCTTCGCTTTTCTGGTTCATTTTGGGTGAAGGAGGCTCATGCCATGTCATTCCCAAGATCCATTTTTTCAACATGACTCAGTCATTGCCCAATGCACACAACAGGCTGTTCTATTTAAGTCTTTAATCTTTTTTTCTTTTTTTCCCCTGTTTGCTTTGGTGTGTGTGGCACTTCTTTATCGGATTGTGTGAATAGCGAATAGTGAGTCTTGCTAATATTATTTAGGGTGTGGTCACTATTCTGGTCTTCTAGTGCCGCTGACCTGATTCATCTCGGCTCACCTCGCGCCAAGCGCTCCATTGATCACTGACCGGTGAGACATTTCAGTTCTACTCCCTGAGCAACGATTCAACTCGGAGGCTAAGAGAGCTCGTATGAACCACGAACCCGACCGCAGTTTCTCCAGCTATTTGAAAAAAACTCAAATATATGATGGACGCACAAACAGTGACATTTGCCTATCCTTAGTGATATTTGACTCGAGAGGCAGTTCACTGCTGTTTGCTGTCCCTGCCATATGTCATTCATTAGCGGGGATAAGAGGTGATTTAACTTGTAAAATGATTCCAAATAATGTGGCAGACTGTTGACAATGAAACGATAAAGTACTTGCCAGACTGAGCGACGAGGACGAAGAGGTTACGATGCTGTATTTTTCAGCCTCAGTCCTTTCGAGGCATCCGGTTGAATGATTTTTTTTCCTCGAATGTACCATGTGAGATTTATAGCAGTGTTCTATCATCAACTTCTTTCATTTCTGGTGAGCGTTTCAGTGATCGCTGTTGAATCTTTTGATTCGGTTCATTGGACCATTTGATCTCTCTCTCTCTCTCTGTTTGTTTCAGTTCAGCAGAATGATGAAAGATGACAATCAGGACGCATTCAAAACCGTCAGTCAAAAACCTGGCCTGCAGATATGGACCATCAAAGTGAGCCAGCCCCAAAACAAACATCGCAAAGCATTGCAGCTCCACTTTAAGCAGGCAGTGGCATGAATGTATTCACATTTTTTTGTGTGTGTTCCCATTCCTCAACATTCCACGTGTTTTTGATGTGATGCAGAACATGCAGATGGCGCCTGTTCCAGCCCAAGGCTTTGGCAACTTCTTTGAGGGGGACTGCTACATTGTTCTATATGTGAGTACGGTGCAGGCTGATTTCCCAAGAGGCCTCGGCGGGGCTCAACTATAATTATGGCGTGTGCCTTATGCGTGCCTGGATAGCATATGTGCCAGTGTTGAATCCGAGTCTGCCGTGTTTTTACGTGCGTATCACCAGATAAGCGAGAGCAAGGGCTCGAGTCGCTCTGCGGACATCCACTACTGGATAGGGAACGCCTCCACTCAGGACGAGCAAGGCGCAGCCGCCATCTACGTCACGCAGCTGGACGAGCACCTGGGCGGGAGTCCAGTGGAGCACAGGGAGGTGCAGGGCAGCGAGTCGCCTCGATTCAGGGGCTACTTCAAAAACGGCATCATGTGAGTCCCAGACCCCCAGTGTGTGAGCCAGGAAGGGATGGTGATGGTGGAGTAAAGAGAAGGAGTCACACACGCGCGCGCACACAAGCTGTAATCTCTGTGGCTTACGACACTAATCCTTCTGTATGAATTCATTACGACACACAGCACACTCTTTGGGCTGCGCAAAGAAAGTAACATTATTTCTTCTCATCCTGTACATTAACCTCCCACTTTCTGTTTGTTTATCACACAGAACACAGAGGTTAATCTCTAAACCAACACTCAATGTGCCTCTGCATTCATGTCCCTCTGTGGCTCCCTCTGTCTTTTTATTGCTCTTTTGGACTTTGGTCATGTGCCGTTTCCTGTTCTCTCCTCAGCTACAAGAAGGGCGGGGTGGCATCGGGTTTTCACCATGTCGACACAAATGCCTACAACGTCCTGCGATTGCTGCACGTCAAAGGGAGGAAGCATGTCACGGCCAAGGAGGTAGGCCTCAGACCACAGCCGCATTCCACTCCCTCTTCAAGAAATTCTGGCACACTGTGATGCATTTTGTTTCCGTCGGAACGTTGACTATGACATTTCATTTCACCCATTTGAATAAATGGAAATGATTTGATAAGTGACCACCGTGTTTGCGTGGCTATGTGCAGGTGGAGGTGTCGTGGAACAGCTTCAACAAGGGCGATATATTTCTCCTGGATATCGGGAAGGCCATCGTGCAGTGGAACGGCCCCCAGAGCAACAGGAGAGAGAAGCTCAAGGTAGCGTAGACCTCAGTTTCGTTCGATTAGTCGCAGGCGCAAAAGCTGAAGTGCATATTCCATAAAATGGCTTCGGTAGTCGAACTTTATTGCGACATGTTGATCCTCTGCTCTCTCTCCGCAGGCCGTGCTGCTGGCTCAGGACATCCGGGACAGGGAGCGTGGGGGTCGCGCTCAGATTGGCATAGTGGAGGGAGGACAGGAGCAGGAATCCCCGGAGCTGATAAAAGTCATGACGGTGGTGCTCGGCCAGAGAACCGGGCACCTGAAAGAGGCCGTGTCTGATGACAAAGCGGACATGGTGCAGAACACCAGCGTCAGGCTGTACCAGTAAGGACTCGCTCTCTCCAGCCATTGCCCTGCTGCAACATAAGTGGGGGGAAATGTGTTGTTTATCTCCTGGTCTCTCTCCTCAGTGTGTCTGAAAACAGTGGGAATCTGGTGGTTCAGGAAGTGGCCACGCAACCGCTGACGCAAAACCTGCTGCGCTCCTCGGTAATCAGCTTTTAAGCCCTCGAGCACGTTCTTCGGACATGTGTTGTATAGAAATTTGGTTCTGGCCCGTGGTTCCTCGTTAACGGTTTCTTCTTTGGTGTCTTCGCGCTGCCAGGACTGTTACATTGTGGACCAGAGTGGCTCTAGTGTGATGGTCTGGAAAGGCAAACAGGCCTCAAAGGTGGAGCGGCGAGAAGCTCTGAACAGAGCACTGGTGAGTTCACTGATTTATTTATTTATTGAACGTACAGTTTATCAAAGGTCGAGGTGTACTAAAACGTTCTCCACATGAGGTCAGTATTGCTGAATTCAATATTTGCCCAAAAGCATTCTAGAATTGTACAACCCGATCATCATGAATGACAGGATTCTAGAAACGTAACATTTTATTTTAAAAACATTTCTACCAGGGTTACATCAAGGCCAAGAACTACCCGCCCAGCACCAGTGTGGAGGTGATGAGCGAGGGAGGGGAGTCGGCGATGTTCAAGCACTTGTTCAAATCCTGGAGTGATAAAGATCAAACCCAGGGTCTGGGTACCACCTACTCCCCGGGAAAGATAGGTAACATGCTTATTCACATCTGGGTCTGAAATTCCCTTTAGAACAAATAGTCTCACATGCAAAAGACCCTTTGGCACACAGTACATTGAATGGATGTGGTCTTTTTGGAATATTGCCATGCTCTGCCAAGCTATATGAAAGAAAACAGATGAGATCATTCAGATGTTTGTTTGTTTTTTTCCCAATTCCCCGAATGACCCTGGTCCCCGTGCAGCTAAGGTTGAGCAGGGGAAGTTCGACGTGATGGAGCTTCACGCACGTCCTGAACTGGCGGCACAGCAGCGCATGGTGGACGATGCGTCCGGCGATGTTAAGGTGAGTGTATGGACACACGGGAAAGTGGTCCCACATTTTGGATTGCTTTGAATTCAACTCCACGTAAAGGTTATGTCATTAGGTGTGGCGCATTGAGAAGTTGGAGCTGGCGGAAGTAAATCCAAGTACTTACGGGCAGTTCTACGGTGGCGACAGCTACTTGGTGCTGTACACGTACCAAAGATCCAACCAGCTGCAGTACATCCTCTACATGTGGCAGGTCAGCAGCATCACACATCTCATAGATTTAAAATCCCTGTTTAACAAACAAACAGCAGCTTTCTAGCAACATTCCTTGATGACTTTCACCAGGGCTGTCGCTCCACCAAGGATGAGATCACAGCATGTGCCTACCAGGCTGTCAATATTGACAACCAATACAACGGAGCCCCTGTACAGGTCAGGGTGGTGATGGGAAAGGAGCCTCGCCACTTCATGGCTATTTTCAAAGGCAAACTCATTATCTTTGAGGTAGGATTTTGTTTTTCTATATAACTGATGCTACGTTTTAATAATGGTCTCTATCCAGGTTGTGCAAAAAAATTCGACTAGAATACTGTGACTTTATAGTTCTAGGAAAAAAAGCATTAAAACGTCAATCATACAGTATGTGGTCCCATGAAAGCATGTTTAGCACCAAAACTACAATTATAAGGAAGTTAAAGAAAATAAAGAGTGATGGAGAATCACACATTTGTGTGATTCTATTTTTCCTTGTGCGTGTGTGTGGCCGTAGGGTGGAACCGGTCGCCCAGGTGTGGTCAACCCTGAGGAGGCTGACTCCAGGCTGTTCCACGTGAGAGGGACCAATGAGCTGAACACCAAAGCCACCGAGGTCGTGGCCAGGGCGTCCTCGCTGAACACCAATGACGTGTTCCTGCTGAGGGCGGAGCGCATATGCTACCTGTGGTATGGAAAGGTGAGTGTTTCACAAGCTGCAAAAAAAATGGTATTTGTATTTGCGTTTCTTTGCACACTTTCACACAAATCTGTGTTTGGCTGCTCTCGGTCGCCAGGGCTGCAGTGGCGACGAGAGGGTGATGGGGAGAGCGATGTCTGATGTGCTGTCCAAACAAGAGAAGCAGGTGGTGATGGAGGGCCAGGAGCCGGCTGAGTTCTGGATCGCTCTGGGAGGAAAGGCCCCCTACGCCAGTGACAAGAGGTAAACACAGACGGCAGCAACATCTCATCTCTGAATGGGGATGGCATATTTAAAAAGACGTTGAGATTTACACAAAGTACAGCGGAGTATGCCCGATGGCACGCGCACTCCTGTGCGCCTGTAAACACGCCGGCCCTGATGTCTGCGTTATTCCAGACTGCAGAAGGAGGAGCCTCCACACAGTCCCAGGCTGTTTGAATGCTCCAATCAGACGGGCCGGTTCAGGATGACCGAGGTGGGCGACTTCGCCCAGGATGACCTGGACGAAGAGGACGTCATGCTGCTGGACACCTGGGAGGAGGTGAGAGGTCACCCACACTTTGGGCTGATGTCTGCAGGGGCACACCAATATATAGTCTGCTGGTGTCCATAAATGAACATAAATAACAAGCCGCAGGTTTTATTTTTCAAGTTACTTTGGATCAGAGAATAAAACATTTTATTCAAAAAACAATCATTAAAAAAAAAAACGTTCCCCACTCAGATTTTCCTGTGGGTTGGACACTTGGCCAACCAGCATGAGACCAAAGAGGCGTGGACCTGTGCACAGGAGTACCTGAGGAGCCACCCTGCAGGCCGCGACCCCGACACAGCCGTCAGCTTTGTCAAACAGGGGTTCGAACCTCTGACCTTCACCGGCTGGTTCCACGCATGGGATCCTCATAAGTGGAGTGTGAGTTTGGATAGTCTCTCTGTGATCGCAGCGGGAGACGGCGCAGTGTGATTAATAAGCCAATAATGCATGATCAAAGCATTACCAATCACTATTGATAGTAATGTATTGTACGTCAAAAGTGATCATGGCAAAGACATGCAAATATCTCACAAATGCTGTGAATAATCTCGTGTGAGCAATTAAGAGGAGCATACAGTCACATGCGGAGGATTTCCTTGATTGTTTGATGATGATGATGATGATGATGAGGACGACCCTGCATGCTGAGTAATTTCAGTCCTGGCTCCCTTGATCCTCTCAACAGGGGGGCAACTCCTATGAGGAGATGAAAAAAAAGCTGAGTGATGCAGCATCTCTCTCACAGATCACTGTAGTAAGTGATTGACACTGATCCATACTCATAATTTTCAAAATATACCCATGTAATTGTTACTAATATCCCCAGTGTCCAAAATGACAAATTTATGCATGTTTACAAAATGAAAAATCACCCCAAAAAATGTCTTTACACACTCATCCGTGATTTCTGCAGGACCTAAGTAATGCTGGGGTGAGTGGGGGTGGGTACAGGGCCCCGGGTGGGCCCGTCAGCTCACCTCCGCTCTACAAGGTCCATGGAGGGGATCAGTCCCAGAGACCCTCCGCTCCCACCAGTCCGTCCACCCTGAGAGGCCAGTCCACCCTGTCCCCTACCTCAGGCTTCAGTCCTTCATCCCCCTCTGCTGGAGGCTCCGGGACCTTCGTGTCCCCCGAGCTTCTCGTCAACAGGGCTCCCAGCGAGCTGCCGCAGGGAGTGGACCCCGGCCAAAGAGAGGTACACGACACAACCTCATCCAATGCAACGGTTATTTTCGTTATATTTTCTCCCCCCTTCATATAACAGATGCACAATTAACTGAGTCTACAGAGACAGTGACAGTTACATTCACACACAACTTTACGTTAGTGGTTATACACTCACAAACAAAACAAAAAAACCTTAGAGACATTAAAGAAAAACACAACAAAAAGGCAAAATCTAAAACATGAGACAAAGAAAACTCCAAAATAGCTGCAGAGACGCAACAAACAATGACTTCTAAGTGAAGCAAAACAACAACATTGACCCATCAAACACATGTTAAATGTACCACAAAAATACAATAAATGAGAGGCACGAATAACAGCTGCAAGGAGACATGAAATGACCACGGAGCAATGAAAAACAATTCCAAATAGACACTGCATCCTTTTGTAGTGTTGTGTGTTGTTTTGTGTCTGGGTTTCTTGCTCTCACAAAGGGGAGAAGAGGGTGGAGGTTTCATATTTGCATTAACATGTTTGTGCCCTGGAGCTGTTTGTCTCATAATTGCTGCACGGATGATGACTGTGGTTTAGTGGGAGCTGATGTGAGGTGGTGACGTGATTGGGATGCAGATGCATGATGCACTGGGAGCGTGTGCACAGCAGGGGTCAGCCTAACTGTTTCCCGTCGCTCCCCCCCTCCCCCGTCACAGGCCTGCCTGTCGGATGTGGATTTCGAGAACCTGCTCGGATGCTCCCGCGCCGACTTCCTGCGCCTGCCCAAGTGGAGGCAGAGTGACTTGAAGAAAAAAGCGGGACTTTTCTGAGAAGACTGTGGACCCCTCCGCCTCACCGTTATTTAAGGAAACAAAGTGTGAGGCCGCATTTTAGCTGCTGTTGCTGAAAAATATAGGCTGGGTAGAGGCCATAGCCCTTTCATCTGGATCTTAGAGATGCTATTTTCAAATATCAACACAGTTGTAGTGATTAAACAGTTGCATAGTAATATATAGCTAAACATAATAATTCTTGAAATCACAAATTTGTTGGAGGTGACTTAAACTAATTATGCTGGATCATTTTACCTATATTTTTAAATGATTGGATCTGATCAAACCCTTTTTGTTATTATTGTTGATTATTCTCATATTGTGCAGTTGTCAATCAAGTAAATGATGAATCATTTACACAAAACCTTAACTCAGTGACTATGATACTTTTATTTGAGATCTAGTGCAAAAGATTCATGAGATACTGAAGGCACTGACAGTCTTTGGTTTGTCACAGAAACGCAGCTTTTGTATATCAGATGGTAAAAAATAAAAATAATAACAATAAAATGTTGGGATTTAAAGGATCATTATGTCTGGAACAGATTAATACATAGTAAATACGCTCTTTATACCCACAGTCAACAGAAAAAGGTGATTTTAGCGGTTTTAGTCCATTTTAAATGATTAATATGGATTAATATTTGATACCACACTGTTCTTACTTGTTGTCACGATGGTCGTACATCTAAAAGCATCTGAATCAATAGCTGTCCAACTCGAGATAAAAACACTTGAAATGGTTGTGTGCTTGTTGTATTGAGGAAAAAAATATATATTATTTCTATTATAATTTTCTCTGAGTTTCTGGAAATATGGCAACTGAAAACAAAAACAAAACTGTCTTGCTTTAGATCATTTCCGACACTTTGCTTGTTCGTTCACCCTTGTTTCGTGGCTATACAGGAATTCTCACACCAGTGTTTAAAAATCTAAAATTATTCTATGACAGGAACATTTTAACAGACAATTGTGAGTCAGCCGCTTTTGCTTGGAGGACAAAAATAAACAGAAAAGCCTGGCATGAAGGTTTTTTTTTTTCCACAGAGGAGTCTAAGGCACGTCCATGAGCATGATGTGCACAAAGAGTCCAGCGGAGCAGATGATGTCACCTCTCTTGGTCATCAGCGGGACATGACGATAGCCTGAGGTGAGAAAGAAGTTATATGTATGGTTTTTGTCGTCACTGAAAAATTCCGAGTTTCTTTTTTCAATGATGTCGCTTGCCGCGTTCCTTTTTATATTTCGTTATTTGTCAAATATTTTAAAACCCGAATATTTCAGACGCCGTTGTCCTTGGGTAAGCTCCTGTGTGTCATTTGAGCATTTAACATTCACCCTCGTGACTCCAATAACCAGACACAAAATGCAAAAAAGCCAAAAGTTTGAGGACTAGACTTTTTTTCTTTTTTTTTTTACCGTTCTGCACGCTGGTGAGGGGTAGACAGTACTGCCCGATGAGATCATTCTGGGATGTTGAGTCATAGTCCTCCACCACAAACTGCACCATGGCCAGCTCTGGGACGTTGACGATAAACTCGAAGTTCTCATTCCACATGGGGTTGAACCCTACAGGGGTGGATTATTGATCCCATGAGGGAAGTCACTCATATGTTTGTTTGTTTTTTCTCCCCCAGAGCTGATGATTCATCTCAGGAATCGATCTGTGCATGGAAGAATCCGGCGTAACTTGTGATAAGTGCGCGTGCGTTTGTGTGCGTGCGATGCTCACCGTTGTTGTCGATGTGGTGCGTCTCCTGGCTGGCGTTGTCAGACGGCACGCCGTGGATCTCCACCCTCACCAGAGGGTCCACGATGGATTTGTGTTTGTCCTTGTTGAGTTTCGGTAACTGCTGAGCTGAGATGACCTGTTAATGTAGGAGATATGAGATAGAATGAGAATGTTTTGATCATCCCTCAGGGATACATAAAAAAGGCTTTTCGGTGTACATAAGCGTAACGGTGTTGCAAGAAAAAACGCCTCACCATGACATGAAAGCTCTTCCTCTTCAGCCAGGGACCTTTTCTCAGTGTGCTGGGATCAAACTGAGAGGACAGAGTTCTCTGGAATTCCGGTTTCAGGATGTAGCCACAGAAACCGTTGGGCAGAAAGCGGCCCTGATGTACGTGCATCTCTTTGGAGGGCGTCTGGAAGTTCAAAGCCACTAAAAAAGAGAGAGAGAGAAGGGGGAGAAACGCCGTTGTTCTTTACTCAGTATGAGTGACAGTGATAGGCTGGACTTTTTTTCTGCACCCAGCAATGGCAGCGTACCTATCTGGCAGCCCACGTTCCACATGGGCACGGGGTTGTAGTTGGAGGAGTCGGTCCTGGAGCCCGCCGGGTAGATCCTGCTGAGTTTGTCCATGTTGTGATGCATGTAAGCGGTGGCTACCAGGACCCGTTAAAAGAGGGACATTTTACAAATTGGTCATAGTCCGCTCGTGATCAATGAACATGAAGTCTGTTGCCCAGCTTGTTGTGGCCGAGCCGAGTTTGACGCTGTGTTTACCTGAGGTGTCGGCCAGGTTTAAGGCTTTTTTCTCCTTAAAGGACGACATCTCGTAGAAGGCCTGGTTGTCCTTGGCGTGTTCGAACCCGTTGAAATGGACGCTCTTACAGTAGACGACGATGTCTGAGAGCTCTTTGGCAAGTTTAATCTTTGATTTCTGAAAGAGCACAGGTCCTTTTACATGTGATGCCGATAACTAAATGTTGTTGATTTTATTGGTAGCGGATGACATGAGCGGGACCCACCTTTGATTTGGCTTTTTGTCCGTTCTCCTTACAATCTGCGGCCTCGTCCTCCTCGGACACAGTGTCTTCTTCTATGGTGCTGCCGCTGTTGTTGGTGAAGGCAGCGTCCAGCTTGTTCACTCGCTTCCCCTTGATGATGAACTTTCCTCTCAACTCCTGCGCGCCAACAAACAAACACTATGTCCCTATGTGTTGTGCAATTTCCAAACACACAACTCAAGATACTGCGCAGTTTCAGGCCACGTCATTGCCAAATGCAGTAAGTCATATTCCCATTGAACCAGTCAGAAGATCTTGTGCAATACATGGATCATAAGAGAAATCACAAGAATTCACCAAAAATCACCCAGGAGTGGTGCATTTTAAACACAGTGCACACAAGGTCTTTAAATGCTTTTAGCTATTGTATTCCTATAGTCTTGGATTTGGGTTGGGTTGAAAGAGCAAGTGTATGAGGAATGAAACGAGGGAGAGGTGGCCTCCATCTGGAAGGATGCACCAAATGCACTCAGCTGTCCACTGCTCCGTGGCCTTGCATGCGCCACAGATGGGTTAAATGCAGAGGTCAAATTTCCCCCGACCTGTTTGTGTTTGTGGGATGATGTTCAATTCTAAATCTAAAAAAAGAAGTAATTGAAATTGAATGGACACACTCCAACCTCTCTTATCAAACGAGATATTCTCCCAAAGAGCCAAGCTCGGTCCGATCTTGTAATAACATGTTAATCAACAACTGATAAATGCCATAGCCAATACTGAACGTTTTCTTTTTCTAGTCCCACACGAGGGAGGAGCGGAGGCTTGCCAGATGGTTTATTTGGTGCTCACATAATGAGATGGGCTTTACTGTTATCTAATCTGCTTCCCTTCCCAAACAAATGTAATAGTCAAGTTAAAGTCAACAGGAAAGTGGAACAAAATGGATGGCACAGTGGTTCATTAACTTAAGAGGTGGAATTTTTAGGCGTGGTCTTGCGTTGGTTTTTACAGAGCCAGGCTCTGTACTCAGTGAATACAGTGTGTCCCACAGAGTTGGGGTCAAAGGTCTCACACACACACACACACACACACACACACACACACCCACACACCTGAGGTGAGGGGAAGTTGGTGGGCATGGTGTTGCCCAGCGGCCTTGTGACTAGAGCGTCACCCAGTATGGAGATGAGGTGATGGGCCATGAGCTTTTGTTGGTCCACGGTGCAGTGGTTCTCCAGGGACAGGATCACCGGGTAGTCGGACGTCTGGAAAAACGAAGCGGAGTGTGAAGGGCCTCTTTGTGATTTGGAAGAATGACAACAGGATAAACCTTTTGAGACAATAGCCTACTTACTTTGAAGGCAAAGTCTTTGATGGCTTTGATGACGTCTCTGAAGAGCACTTTGGACGTGAGGGTGTAGCCGTGATAAATAACAGGCTCTCCGTTGGCCCCGTCCCAGCAGTCCAGCTCCACGCAGCGGCAGCTCTTCATAAGGGCTCTGCAGGAAAATGGAAAAAATAAATCATGATCACCAACAGGCCATAATAATAATAATAATAATAATAATAATAATAATAACAATAACAATAACAATAACAATAACAATAACAATAACAATAACAACAATAATAATAATAATAATAATAATAATAATAATAATAANNNATAATAATAATAATAATAATAATAATAATAATAATAATAATAATAATAATAATAATAACAATAACAATAACAATAATAATAATAATAATAATAATAATAATAATAATAATAATAATAATAATAATAATAATAATAATAACTAAGTATTTACTTGATGTAGGCCTCGGTGCTGCTGGGCCCCTTGAGCTGGTCTTCCATTAGGTACGTGTTGTGCGAGGAGGAGATGTAGTAATGGTTGAGCGGCTGTCTCATGTCCTGGTACACGCGTTTGTGGAGCGGGTTGAGAATGGATCCCTCCTCCTGGTGCATGTACATCATGAAGCCGTCTTTGCTCATCTGCTTCCTTTGCTTCGCTGGGGACGCAAAGGACACGCGAACATGTGTGGACTGCGTGTCAAAAATGGGAGCAGACTTGGGGTTTTGTTTCCAGGCAAAACATAACCTACCCGTTTCGTCCACCTCGTATTTCTCGATCAGCTTGACGGCGTCGGCCGCGGACGCCTGCTCCCTCTGCTCATTCAGCAGGTATTTCAGCAGGTCTCTGTCGCTCATCTGACCCTCCGTTTGAGCGTACTTGGCGTAAATCACGTCGATCTCCTCCCGCTTCGTTAGGAGCTCGTAGAAGTGCTCGATCTCCGGGCCCTCCAGGGCGCCTGAGTTGGACTTGTCACATGTCTGTGGAACACAATGAGACATACGGAGGAAATCGGTCAAGCGCAATTGCATGATTTCAGCAATGAAAGGACTTTTTGAGACTCGCCTTGAAAATGTCGTCCGCGTAGGTGTCGTCCACTTCGACGTTGATCTGTCGCAGGAAGTGCTTCAGCTCCTTCAGGGTCATATTGCTGTCGTCGTTCTTGTCGGCTTTCCGCATGCAGTTGCGGATCCAGCTGGTGTTTAGATGTAAGGATCTGGCCCACGCTCAAACACTCATGGGGAAAACAGCACTCTGCCAAGGATACTGCTCTCTCTTCTGCTGGCGGCTGAGGCCCTGCATGTTGTTGATGATCTTGGTCAGGCCGCTGACCCACTGCTTGGCCTCGTCGCCGCTGGACGCCAGCAGGTCCAGGTTCCTCTTGCGTCCCTTGAAGATGATGGAGAAGCACTGGTCTTCGTCACTGGGTTCGGTGTGTTTGTTGAGCCCCTCAGACTGACGGCCCACGCGGACCGAGTCAATGTCGTCAATGCTGACTGTGTGGAGGGCAGAGAGGCGAGGGGCTTTTATGAAAAACAAGACTTCCTCGTGCCTAAAATGCCAAATACAGTGTTGTTTAACATTTGCATCAAGTATTACATTGCAGAAATAAAACCTGTTGTTGGCTCTAGAAGACACACAAGTGGTTTTGAGAATGGTATCAAATAGTACTCTCTCTAACTAAGTGTCAGTCACAGTGGCCCCTTGAAGGGCAACTTGACAGTATCTCAGGGCGGCAGACGTTTCGTCCACACGGGCCACAACAGCGGCGGATGCCGGAAACTGTTTTTTCTACATCTTATCAACAGGAGGCTTTTGTTTCTGTGCGGTAGCTCACGTCTGTGGCCTTCACTCACATGGAGCATGACGACAACAGATGAAAAACTAAAAAAAACACAGAGCATTTTGGCAACAGCCACAGAGTTATTTTGAGGCAGTTTATCTCTCTTCTTACCAACGTGCAAGCGTGTGCACAACCACGGCTGATAATCTCACTTGAAATGGCAACCACTGCCTTTTTCTTTTTTTTTTGTTTTAAACAAAACCTTCCAAGACAACAGGCTTACAGCTCAGGGGCCCCTTACATTGTAGCCGGGGTACACTCACAGTGTTTCTAGCCTTGACCTCCCGAGGACAGGGTGCTCTAATGAAGAGTGACTATTGTTCCAGTGAGAATCAGAGACGCTGTAACCCATCTGAAGGTCAGGCTTCTCGAGGAGAAAAACAAAAAACGGTGCGGGGGGCGTTGTGGTGGAACACTCCCGGGGCAGGACGGGGGTCTCCGCTCAGCTGACTGCGGGATGAACAGAATGCCTCCGACGCGCCCACCAGAAGGGGAGTGTTTGTGCAAACCGGGTGTGCACATTATCCACAGCACAGCGGCCCACTGCCCGGCCGATTCGGGGCCGGCGCGTTTGGAGCCGTTTCAGAGAATCCCGTCTGGAGAGAAAAACCCACCACAGTGTCCGAGACATGTCGACCGTGTCGCGCAGGCATTGCTTGAATACCGCATGCAATTTCGCACAAAGAGCTTACTGTGTCGGCTCGACAAAAGTTGGGAAAGACGACACAACTCAGTGCAGTGAAGGAGATGGTGTTATTTACTGTTAGTTAGGCATGTCAGAGCGTGTGCGTCCAAACTTGACCCTTCACGTTAATATGAGTGTTGCAGGCAATGGGAAATGAAACAAATCCATTTTGAGGAAAAGGCATGCAAAACAATAACCACATACTTGCCCTATCTGTGTGACTTGCCTGACGGTATTGTGTAGTCAAATTTGGATCTGATAATTCTGTTGATATTATCACTGTGGTAAACGTCACCTATTCTGCTCTTTGACAAATCACAGCGATGTGATAAAATCGGCAGATTTCTGTGACATTGTTTTAGCGGAATGCAAATTTGACATCTACCTAGTTGTTGCACTTGAGGAAAATGCGTGTGTGTAAATGCTATCAGGGCCAAAGCTGTTCACTGGTTGTGGGCGAAAAGGCAGGCCAATCAAATACAGCTTAGCAGTACCTTTGGGGTCATGGGAGTAGAGATAGATGAGACTGAAAGGTGGCCATAGTCATGTCAAGTGCTCTAATCAATTCTTTTAACTTCAGGTGAGATAAGCAAAAAGTAGCAATAATTGATTGTTTAACTGCTCATAAGAAGTAGAAATAATGCAAAAAAATATTGATTGTTTAATCAATTGTTTGTTTTCCTCAGATATTGTGGCACAAAAAAAAGTCAAATGACACTACCTTGGTCTAAACATTATTATTTGTGTTTCCCAGGTGGAAAGAGCTGTGTGGGGGGGGGGGGGAAGAGGCGGAAAAACAGGAAATGTGAAAGCAACAGAGGACGGAGCTCGCTTACGGCACGAGACCACGACGAGACGTACAGTATGCAAATAGTCTTGGAACAGACTGTCGACAGATGTGTATATGAGTTTGTGTTTTGTTTTTGCGGCCAAATCTGCCTCAGTAAAGCACAGCAGCAGAAGAATCTTAAAAAAGAATACGTGCTGTCCTCCCACACTCTCACCTCATGCCAAATCGCTTAAGCGCTGCTTGTGAATTGCGTCTGGCAAAAAGTGGACAGGGAAGCCACAAAACACGCCGCCTGTTTCCGTAAATAGGGAAATGCCTGCGAGCTTGAGGCACATATCGAAGCCAATGGTCCAAGAGAAAACGAGAAGAAACAAGCTTTGGCACACGGCCGCTCACGCTGCTCAATCTGAGCCCTGTTGTCTGCGTTATCTGTTGTGTCTGTCTGGGAAATGTAACGCGGCGCGCTGCTCTATCTGTCCGTGTTTGTTCAAGGCTCAGGCCGGGGCAGATGTTATCACACCTGGGAGCCACAGCCGCGGCTGGGATGCGAAGGGAAGCCTGAGCTACCAGAGGCCAAGGGGGGGGGCACGGGGCCCCCCCTGCGCGGGGGGGGGGGGGGGGGGGGGGGGGGGGGGTATGCGCATTCACACCCTGACAATGGGTCACTGGACCAGAAATCACAAAAACACAATCTCTCTCACACACCCACGCTCTCGGAAAAAACATACAGCGAGGATTCCCCACTAGTGTATTCCAGTCTTTGGCTGCACTGTGTGATCTGTGTAGGTTGTTTCCACTCCACCGCCACCACCACCTCTCATAATCTGTGTTTGACACTACCGGTGAGATTTGAGGGGGTTGCGTTGTGCTATGTGGACCACAAAGAGCTATTGTTGAGATATGTATGAGGCGCTCTCTGAATTGGCAGAGAACTAAAGAACGGACGTGCACATCAAAAAGACACAAAGATAAGAATCAGTTGGGCATTATGGAAATAAACTCACATCCCTCAAACGCACAGTGTAACCCTGCAGAATTTGTCACTCACAGGTGTGATTCTTCTTGAACACTCTGTGGGACTCGTGCCACACGGTCTTGCAGTCCTCTTGCAGCCTGAAGAAGCGGCTCTTTTTCCAGGAGCTGGAGCGGACCTTGACCAGGCAGCCGCCTACCAGGAGGAACTGGAGATCCGTATCCCCCTCCAAACCTGTGGGATCAGGGACAGAAGGGAAACACAACATATTCGTACATTTAGATGGGCCACTGTGTTGTGTCTCTACAGAGGAAAAGGGACGGCTTGTGAAGCCAAAGAATGACGACCGGGGCTTCAAAGCGACGGCTAATAACACAGGAGTGAGCCAAAATGTTACACTGTGTTGCATGTTTCTGTCCTCGGATGGCAGTGTGTGTCGGGTAATCCCACAAACACCGTCCGGCTGCTGGAGAGACTCACTCACACTTTATGCCTCCTGGTAGAGTGTCAGTGAGTCGCAGTGGAAGTGGTTTATCATGCAATTTGCTGACTATAGACTTCTGGGAATCCAGCTGTTATCTGTTTTTTTTTTTTTTTTTTCAACTAAACTGATGTCCGCTGGGTTAGCAGAGGGCAACTGGGGATACGTGAATTCACTCATTTGGGACTGTCTCATGATCGTGGGCGTCACCACAAGATTTGTTTTCTTCTTCCCCCTCTGCTCACTGAAGCTTTCTGTTATGGACCTCAACGTCTTTTTTCCAATTTTTTATAGCAGCTTCTACTTTTTTTTTTGGTTTGTCTTCTGTCCTTTTACATAGTCTCTCGTTGCCATGAAAAGAACGTTTTTACTGGCTCTTGTGAGGCAAGAGCCACACATATTTTGACGATTTCTCACACGCCCCAGATCATAAATGTGAGTCATAGAGTTCATCGGAAGGGAGTTTAGAAGAATAAGATGACTTTTTTTTTATTTTGTATTGTCACATGTCTGTTTGTTTCTAATAACAGGAGAGTGATCGAGTTGAGGTATGAGGTTCCACAGAACACACACACACACACACACACATTCCAAGCAGCAAAAAAAAAAGCCATTAGACATTTGTGGAACAGAGGCTCTGATTTATAAACAGCCGACTGATTTAAAGGGCGGAGCAGAAATAAACAATGTGCAACAGGCTGCACAGTAAACACGACATGGTATCTGAATGATTTAACTCCCCTCTTATAATGATATACTGTGACATACACTCCGTGCACAATATTCCATGACAGTTGTGCATTTGTCTTGTTTCCCCTTTTCCAGATGAGACATACTCAGGATACTGACACAGAGACGCATGGTGAGAAATAAATAAGAGCAGAGAGGATCTTCGAAACTCTCTTGAAAGTTCAATCTTAACTTTTGTCTCTTTGTTCTACAGCCAAAGCCTCCTCTGGGATTCCATCGTGGCAGGAAGGGGGAAAAAAAATGCACGTCCCCAGGCAAAGAGCGAGAGAGAGAGGAAAAAAAGCCTACACAACGAGCAGCGATCAGCACAGCCACACCAACAGCTCAGGTTACATTTGATCGCTGATGAGTGAGGATTTAAAAAATGTCTCTAGAATCTTTATGATTGTGTGTGTGTGTGTGTGTGTGTGTGTGTTTGTGTACATGCCGAAACTGTGCACTGTGCACCTTTGGTGGACTCACCTAAGCGTTTTCCATTCTCCTGTGCAATCTTTCCTACTTTCTGCTGGAAGGCGAGTTCCTCTGAGCCCGTCCTTTTGGGACGTTTGTGTAAACACGACATTACGGATTCACCTTTTTTTCTATTTCTAACCTTTCAAGAAAGACATTGCTAGTCGCTGAATAATCTGTGCTCGGTGTGGAAGAGAAGCGGCGGCACGTCGATAATCCCCCGTGGGGCGGGTCTAAACTCATCTATAGCGCTGTCATTGCAACGGGACCCGTCAGCTGGGAGCACACTGGACTTTTAACACTGTAACCACTAAATCAATCATCTTTTTATTTTCCATGTTGATGTTGAAACACTTTATTGTCAGTGGGTTGGGTCAACTGTGATTGGAAACTGTAATGCTGCCAATCGTAATTCCAGGGTAGTGTCATTGTACAGATTACTGACCACATTCCAACATCTCACAAAAAATATTCATAATAATAATAATACGCTGCGTTATTTCCTTTAATGATCTGATTTGAGTACTTTATGTTGCGTTGAGCTGCAT
Source organism: Colistium nudipinnis (assembly GCA_016785305.1). Lineage (NCBI taxonomy): Eukaryota > Metazoa > Chordata > Actinopteri > Pleuronectiformes > Rhombosoleidae > Colistium > Colistium nudipinnis. The sequence goes on along the minus strand of JAFBJU010000683.1, from coordinate 678,797 downwards.
TAACCTCGAGCTCCCTTTTCTTTTTCCATGTGATCTATAGCATAGGCTACTCTCTTTTTTTCCTCTCCAATACCATCATCATTTATCATCAATATAATATAATAATAAATAATATAGCAATGCCATTGATTCCTCCCTGAGCTCATGAGCTGTGAAATAGCACCACCCCTTGATAAGAAATGCTGCTCTGATGGCAATATTTTTGAATGTTAACAAACAAACATAAACCAAGTTTTAAATGCTTCAGTGTACATTGATAACTTTGCCGTGACATTTTGCAATCACTGATAGAGCACCAGCCAACGCCGGCCCACATCTCCCTGTGTTGTGAAAGTACAGCTATGGCTGGTGAGGTGACACCAACACACTTTATCCTCCTGCTGTATGACACGTGATATTTTCATGGCAACGGATATGTCACCAAACAAAAACCCTCGCCCCTATATTTGGATGAACACATTCACCATGAAAACAGATCAAGGACGGGGGGGGGTGGTGGAATTGAAAGTCACGCTCACCTTGTCAGAAAAAACACAAATATCTCCATGGATAAAGTCACTCAAAAACAAACACACAGGACACATAGGAAACACTGTGAGGTATTTAACTTAGTGTGAGCAGTGAGTTCATAGTGGTATTAGTAGTCAGGAAGTACATTTCTCAGTATCCACTCACCATGTTTCCCAGCTGTGCCGTTTGCCTCCATTGTGATTTCTCACTCAACATAAATCACCATGCAAAGGGATAAAGTCCTTTTCCCCTCCTCCTCCTCCAGTATATGTCTCAGTTATATGATCACCACAGCCATAAAGTGAGTCTGTTTGTAGGGGAAAATTCCTGCCTATGTCCCCCTTCGAGCCGACCCACACAGTGCGCAGTTAATGCCAACCCATCAGACTCTTATGCTCCCTCAGAAAACACACCCACAGCAACACCGGTCTGACAAGTCCACCACTGTGTGTCCTCTCATGACTTTCAGTCAGCGGCTCCCTCTATTGCTGGAAACTACACTAAATCTGTAGATAGGATCCCAACTCCATATATTAAAAGAATTACATTTTTGAACCAGGACTTGACATTGATAATATGCTGTAGATATACAATGAAACTGGTGTTGTGTAATATTGTATTTGTGCACCTATAGAGTTATTTGATGAATATAGGGTGTTGCCCCATTCTGGCACAGACCTGCCATTCACGGCCGCGTGACGTGTGTTCTTACCTCTTCCCTCCCTTTTTGTTTTGTTTACATTTTTTCTCCACCAGGCACTTAATGTTAGGTACATCATCACTCCACATCACGTGTGCATTCAACATTACTGTAATACCTGACAAAGTAAACCCAGATAAAGGAACCAGGTGTTGATTCAGGAACAGAGAAATGAACTAAGGAAACAAATCACAGCTGAACACTGCATGTTTTAGTCAGTGCACATACCTGTCACTCACCTGAACACAACTGCACTTTCTGCCCTGGAATATTATTATCATTGGTTGCACTTATCAGAAAACATTGAGACAGTAGAAGTCGAAAAGAGTTTGTGCATTGGTCACACAGGGTCTTTTTTTCTTTGTTCGAAATGTCATATCTCAGGGTCTCTAGACAGATCCCTCTTTGTGCCTCTCTATTACCAGGGACTGCCAGCCTGTTCAGGCCTGTGAACTTGTGTGCTGGGATAAGCAGTGAGAAAACTGCTGTTGTCTGATAGACAACGAAGGAGCGACACGAGTAAACAATTGCCTCTTTGAGAATCCCACTTGAGCACCGAATGGGCTGATCAGCACAATCAAGCATTTTGTTTTGGGTGAATTGAACTTAACCTCCGGAGAAATAATTTGTGACTTTAAATACTTCCCGCGTGCAACAGGTTTTTCTATGGCAACAGCTCGGCATTTGTATCAGGCAACACGCACCTGCTTTTCTTTGGGTGGTACAATGCTTTGAAAATGGAAAAGTCGCATAATACAGTATGATGGAAACAACTGTATACGTACACAATTACAAATTAGCACAGGCTATTCTTTCCAGTTAGGGTAATAGAGAGTTTACGAGGGTAATAGGGACAGTGCCACACCTCGGCTGACAATACAGAATGTAGGCGTGTTCTTTTCTCCAGGAAGTCTGGTCCATAAAATGTACAATGTGAATGTCGATAATTAAACAGACGTTTACAAATAATGTATTGAATAAATATTAATATTTATGATGAATACATGTATAAATCAATACACAATTGTAAATTGGCAATTGATCAATTATTCAGTTTAGTGGAGATAGATCTTTCACCCAAGTGAATAGTCTAAGAAAAAGTGTTGATCGACGATGCTTTAATGATAAATACAGAAATGAAATATAGACAAACCTCAATTTTTTCCCCGTTCTTTTTTATTTCTGTTTAGTGTTGCAACCGAAAACGTATTGGGTTGAAATGCTTGTTTCACATTCATATCACCGAATAGCCCCACCACTAATAACATATTGATTTAGTTATGAACATATTGCCAACCACTATGCTGTATTCCCAAAAAGATAACATAAATGTCGAATCCAAATCATGTACTAATTTGTGGATTCAAATAACCTTTTGAATGAGTTCAGGTGTAGATAGAGAGGGGGGAGGGGGGGGGGGCAGACGGGGGGGGGGGGGGGGGGGGGGGGGGGGGGGGGGGGGCAGACGGCAGGATACATTTCCGTAGGAAATGGCTGTGGCCTTGGCAACCGCATGTAAACAAACATGGCAGACAGGAAGTGGCATCCTCAACTTTAGCTGTATGTTTCGTTGACATCTATTTTACGATTTTTAAGGCGCATTGACTTCCCACGGTCAACAAATCTACCCGGACGGAGGAGGATTGTCGCCGCGAGTGAGACATTTTTTAAAGATAGAACACTGCGGGGAAAATGTCGGAACTCTGAGATCAAAGCGGCGGCGGCGGCGGGTTTCCGTGTCCGTCCGTGTTTGTGTCCTCCTCCTCCGTCCAGTTAAACAGCACTATATACATAGGAGAATTTCCTGGTTTATCCCACATGGCGTCCTGTGTAGCCGCCGAGATGGAGGACACGGACCCAGTGATAGAACCGCCTGTCAACATCAACAGATCCGCCTCCAAAAAATCACTGGTAGGATTTTAAAACCCTCATCACAGCACATCTTGTACATCCTGCAAACATACGCCTTTAAAAAAAACAAAACGGCATATTCTTTTTTTTCGTTCATTATTTTTGCATTTCAGGACATTTCTCACATACTTGGGAGCACTTTCAAGGATCTCTACTCCAAAGACATCATCGGGAAAGACACTCTGTCCAACCTCATCAAGACAAAGGGCGGAAAGAGCCGCTACCATGAAAAGTACGTGGAGGAGCTTCAACAGGTAAACTCACACGGTCACTGCAATGCAAAACTTATATCATTACTGTTTATTATTATTATTATTATTATTATCATTATTATTATTATGTTTTAAATCACATAGGCCCATGCTGAGTACAACCAGCGTATGAAAGAGTTGGACATGCTGGAGAGCCATATCATTCGAGCCCGAGCTCAGGCTGCAGACCACGAACGCCGGGCCTATAATGGAGAGACAGAGATGAAAGGGGACATTTATGATCACAAGGGCCTCCTCACAGGTGAGATGTGAAGTTCGGTTAAAATTGATGTCATACTGTACTGAAGATGAACTCACTCTAAAAATGCTAATTTCATTTGATGGTATTTATTTCAGTCAAATCCGCCTATGGCTGGTGCGTGGACGGAGAGCTTCTCGAAAGCAACAACCTGATTTCCCCCCAGGACTACTTACCTGAACAAAAACAACATGCACCAGCACCTCGAGCACGAGCAGCAGGTTCCACGCCCTATCTGTTACTCTAAAATGATTATAATAATCATTATTTACCATGATTATTATGGGGTTTTCCCCCTGACTGTTTGTTTTCATCTTTTCTTAACAGTGACACCAAATTTTGCCAAACCCACCATCGCCTCCACCATGCACCTAAACAAGGACCCCCAGGATGATGGTTATACCTTCATTCCACCAACCACTGTATTAGAAATGAACGAGTTAGATCGCAGCCTGACCTTTGAGTCCGGCTCATCTACACCAGAGAGCAGGGTTTCTCCCAAGGAGGCGAGGATTCACACTGATAACACTTATAATTGTAAATGCACAAACTATAATATGAAATATAAAACCTTGTTTTCTAAATCAGACCAAAGCCATACCAAAGTGGAGGGGGGGGCTAAGCATGCAAGAAAAGACAGAGGCATTGGAGAAAATACAGCGGATGAAAGATCGACGCACCTTTCTACGCAATCCTCAGTTCCTTCCTCCAAACGCACAGCGCGGCGGCCAGTCCCTCATCCAGCCCAGGACTAAAGCAGTGAAGACCAAACATGACAGGGAACAGACGGGGAAACAGAGGTACCAGAAATGTTCTGACTTTAAACTCCCACTGGAACAATTTGTATTATTATTATAATAATTATTATTATATATGATGTTGTTTGTCTGTTAACCTGGATGTACACATTACATTCACACATGGGGCTGTTGTCAGGATATTCAAAAGATGAAATCAGATAACTACCCACACATACACACACATGGCTGAGTTTTGCGTTTTTGTGGTGACAGCTTGTCATGCAGCTCACCGACGCCGTCTCTGCTCAGAGCACAAAAAAAAAAAAAAAATACTCAGGTACAGGTTGCGTTTGTTTTCCGTCTGTTCCCGACAGCTCGGCCGAGGATCCTGTCCCAGTGTTCCTTGCAGAACCCCCAGTGGTGCTTTTTAGTGAGTACCACTTGGGACAAATTTACGAGGTACGTTTTGAAGATGTTTCACTCACCCTAGGCGGACCTCAGCTTATTTTACCCCGAGATGAAACACGGTGAACACGGCCTGTGTCTCTGTCCTTCCTCAGACAACACTGGAGCTGAAAAACGTCACTTCCTCGTCCCGTCACGTCCGTGTCCTCTCTCCTTCCACTCCTTACTTTTCCATTGGTCTGGGTGAGCGTTTCTTTTTTCATTGTGTCTCAATAGTACAGCCTCTTTATACCCTCTTTGTAGTGCAGAAATCATCAGGCCTCCCTGCCCCGTTGTTGCAGCCCTTTTTTTTTTTTAGATTGAACAGGTTTGCTGGTGTGACAGGAGTGAGGGTTGTGTTTGCTCTGGCAGGGAGATTCCCCGGTGAGGGAGGTATTGTCGCCCCTGGGATGAGCTGTAAGTACACGGTCCAGTTTGCCCCCGACTCCCTGGGAGACTTTGAAGACTTCGTGGAGGTGGAGGCCCAAGGTGAGCACCTGCTCGTGGTGCCGCTCGCAGCCAGACGTCCGCCTCCGGTCCTCACACGTGAGTCTCAACCTGGTGCCTTTTTTTTTTTTTTTTTTGCACATCGGTGCACTTTATATGAAATTGCATGATTGATGTGTTCCCTCCTAATCATTGTACAGTGCCACGAGTCCTGGATTGCGGTTACTGTCTGGTTGGAGGAGTGAAGTTTGTGGAGTTTGTGTGCCAAAACGTTGGCCTCAGCACCGGGACCTTCTGCATCTTCCCCAAGAGCCGGTGGCCAGCTTCAAACCTCAGGGTAAAACACGATAACTGTACCATCGGCCTTATTTGCAAAAAAAACAAAAAAAACATCATGTGCTTGACTGGTTCTTTTTTTGTAGCCTGTGGCTAAAACCTACTTCTCGGAGAATCCTCCCTTTGCAATCGGTCCGTCTTTTTTTGTGCTGCAGCCAGGAGAGAGCACGGTGGTGGAGGTGAGTCCATTTTGGAGTAGGAAGGATAAAATGTACCGGTTATACCTCTTAAACATATTGTTCATTTGACTGGATTAAAATCACAGTTAGTGTCAGCAGTGTTGATGTAATGTAAAATATATATTTGACATACTTCAAATAGAGTGGGTTAAAATGAGGGAGAGTTATATCTGTATACTTCTCACTTTTTTTGAGGCACTAGTTTCACTTCTGTGCAGTTGTGTGTGTGTGTGTGTGTGATTCAGATGTTGGCGTTGCCACGTGTGTGTTTGCAGGTGGTGTTCTTTCCCACTGCTGCTGGGAAGACCTGTCAGGTTTTCACTGTTGTCTGTGACAACTGCCAGGTGAAAGAGATTTCCATCGAAGGTGAATCTCCCTCGGAGCCTCCACCAGCTTTTTCTTTAACGATACATTTCAAATTCCCCTGTGTCTGGTGACATAGGATATGATTCCCGTTTTGTTTTCCAGGTGACGGACAGCAGATCGCTCTGGAGCTGGTGTCTGTGTCTGGGGAGAACGAGCCTCCCGTGTTCGGGGAAGTGCGCGACCTCACCGCGGAGCACTTTGTCCGTTTCAGCCCGTGCAACGCTCACTCTGTGCAGCAGAAAAAAATCATCGTAAGAAACAATGTGTAAGCGCAATACTTTGCATGTCATCATCAATCCTCGTCACACAAATATCGTTTGTGCCATTTTTGGCCTCGAGCAAAAAACGACATCCTAATTAACTGTCACTAACCCTGAGGGAAAAAAATCGCAATTTTTCTTTTCTCTCTCTCTCTCTGTGGGGATGAAGCCACATGGAGCTGCCTTTCCACTGGCAGATCCTGAAGCCCAACCTGCGCCCTCTGCTTCCATGGGAAAGCCCTGGTCCTCACCACATCCAGTTCCACCTGGCCGCAGACAATGCTTTCCACGTTTGTCCCCGTACAGGCTCTCTGGGACCCTGCCAGGACCAAGAGTTCCTGTTTACGTTCTCTCCTAAGGAGGTGGGAAGAAAAGCAAAACAATCAGGGTGTCATTATATCACCAGTAGAAGCCAATTTTCTTATAATAATATAATATTTTAAATGTTTAAATGATCTTATTAAGTTGAGGGACTACCACAGTGTCTGTCACTTGGTCCTGAGGGATGTCCCACAGCAGCCACCAGAGCCCAGTGAATACAGGTAACAATTATTTGTATATCCATTGGTGAAGGTCTTTGTAATGGGAATATTAGAGTTATATATTAAGGTGTTGTTTTGTGTTTCTGTGTGTGATAGGTCCAGTGCCCTTCAGCCTGTGTGCGCTGGCTCCAAGGTGAGCGACGTCATCGTCATGGAGATAGAGGTCAAGGGGTTGACACATCCGTACAAGGTCCTGCTGGAGCCCTACGCTATTGTAATCCCCGGAGAGATTCTGATCTGCAACACCGCCCATAGGAAATTTAAGGTTGTTTAAGTCACAGTCAGATGTTTTTTTTTAATGTCTACTCCCAGATTATCCAGATTTTTAATTGTGGGTTTCTATGTTTTGTGCCGGGCAGATGTGGAACCACAGCATGACCTTCATCTGCTTTCAATGGGAGAGGATGAACAGCAGCAGCCACATAATAGAAGTAGAGCCCCCCAGTGGCAGAATAGGTGTGTTACACAATGAAGTGTAAAGTCACATTGTGCATTGTATGTTGTGAACACAATCTGGGATTTTGTTTTCAATCAATGGTTTCACTATTGACGGTTTTGTGTCCAGAGGAGAACGAGTGCTTTGATTTAGACCTCATCGTGACCGGAGGGAGGCCGGAGAGGGTTGTGGCCAGTCTGGTGTGTCACATTGAGAACCACCACGAGCCCATCACCTTGGCTGTGGAAGTGGCCTTCAAGGTAAGAGAGTGTCACAAAAACGGTGACTGGAGACTTACATGACTTACATCTTAAGATGTCACAATCTTAATTAGGCAAATAAAGTTCAAATTTGCAGACCTCTTTATGCTGATGGTCTGATTTTAAATAGGGTCCCACGGTGACGGCCAGTCTGCCCAGTGTTGACTTTGGGCTCATGGAGCTCGGGGAGCAGAAGCTCACCACCCTGCTCCTCACTAACACCACCCAGGTGGAGGCCATCTGGAGCATTGAGGAGAGTCGCCCAGGCAAGGACAACACACAGGTACAGTGGAATAACATGACAACACACATTCCAATACGCTTTTAATAAGACCACACAGGTGTTGATTTGTGATGTTGTAATCTGTGTTTGTGCTCAGATCTTAGTGGAGCCGTGCAGAGGCGTGCTGCATCCCATGGCCTCCTGCAGTGTGGACGTGTTCTTCATGCCACGTTTCAGCCAGCTGTTTGAAACGGAGTTGGAGTTGACGGTGGAAGATGGAACAGGATGGTAAAGAGGCGCGCTCACACAAACCCTCCTGTACTTCTCCCGGGCCAGGCTTTGGCAAAAAAAATATTCTTGAGCATGAAAGATGTTACTGGGTGCTGGTGTCCTGCAGATAAACATGAAGCTGTGTGTGTTCCGCGCAGCCACCTGTGGGTGCGAGCAAATGTGCAGACTCCTCGGGCGTGTCTGCTGAAGTGCGGGCTGCTCCTCTCCGGCCTCTACGTTGGAATTCCTGCCACGGCCACGGCCACTCTGTTCAACCAGACCCTGCTGCCTGCAAACTTCTCCTGGATGGTACGCGGCACTAACTGATGTTATCATTTAATACTATGTGAAGAACGAGCGTGGCATCATCAGTCCTTTTAGCGCGCATATAACTCGGGGAAGTAAGTTTGACGTTTTTTTTACCCTGCAGACTGAGCTGCAGGGTGAGCAGGCGTCGCTGTGTGCGGCCAGTTTTGAGCCCTCCTCTGGAACTCTGGGCCCCAACGCCAGCGCAGACATCACAGTTCATTTCACCTCCCACACTGATGTAAGTTCTGACCCTACCAAAAAGAGACATTTTTGTGGAAATGTAAGTGTATTTGACGTTTCGTCCTCCTGTGGGTATTTCTGTCTCTCTGTCCCAGCTGGACCTGACTGAGGTGGCTGCGCTCTGTGAGGTCCCGGGGATGAAGTCTCCTCTCGTTCTTGCCATCTCGACCTCCAAATCCAAGACACTCAGTGTGGTTTACTCGCTGCCAAATATCGGGTAGGTACTTTGATCTGAATCCTACCGGCTATCCATCCAACAGCGGCCTCAGATTCATATCATATAAGTGCCCGATGGCTCTTCTTTTGCTTCTAGCCCCGCCCCTGACGGTGAGAGCCCCTCGCCCCTGGTACTCGACTTTGGACGTGATGTCGTTTTGAAGGAGACGGTTAGGAAGCAGTTGGTGATAACCAATGAAACTGCCGTCCCCGCCCCTTTCCGCATAGAGGCAGAGTATTTCTCCTGCCAGGCCTCAAGGCCAACTGACCACTCAGAGAAAAGGTAAGGCAGGAGAGGAGAGGAGGAGAGACGGATTCTACTTCACTGTGGATCTGACGCAGGCTGTATTTTTATCTGCAGACTCGAATATGTTAAAAAGACACCTCTTGTTGCCAAGAAAGTGGAAGAGAAATCACATGGGGGTATGCTCTCACTTTTTTTTATCATGATTATTTATGTGTAATATTTATTTGGGAATGAAGCAAGGCGGAGCTCCCGGCATTTCTAGTTGCGATTCATTGATTCCTTTGTCCGTTGGTAGAGTTTGTGAGCAGCCTGCTGGCTGATGGAAAAGGTGCAGCTTTCCTTGTCCTGCCAAATAAAGGCATGCTGGGACCCTTCGAGTCCCAGACTGTGGACGTGTCGGCCTACACTGACATGTGGGGGGAATACAGAGATAATCTCGTATGCAAAGTACGATGCCCTCTCCAAAATTTTCACTCATGCGTCCATTTGATTGCAGACCGACGAATGATGATATCTATCCCTGCAGGTTGGGGACCTCGAGCCCACGCTCGTTCCCATGCTGATCACGGTGAAAGGATGTCCGCTCTACTTCCAGATGACAGGCCCGCAAGCAGTCCCCCAGAACCAGGGGCCAATCATACGGTCTGCACCGCCCTCAACTCAGTCCACCATCTTTTGTGTGTATTTGACCATGATTTGAATCGTTTGCACCTTTAGGTTTGGCACACACGTGTCTGGCGGTGACACAGTCTCCCGATCTCTCCGCGTCAACAATCCCACCATGTTTGGTAAATGCGTTCATTCATACATGCTGGCATGGGAAGAGTTGATTTCCTGTCCGTTAAGTTAACGGTTACTGAAAAGATACAAGCAACAGAATCCGTCTGTTATCCTTTGTTCTTGCATCCTTCATTTGATAATTGCAGTTTTTGGAATATAATTGTCGTTTCTGCTTGGCTTTTGGGAGAGCAAGACCAAAAAAAAAAAAGAGCAACACTCATTTCATATTTGTCTGTTAAATATGATGCTTGGCCTTGAGGCTGGCTTTAATAAAAAGGGATTTAATCTGAATCTTTATTTGCTGTCAGACATTCGCACGGACTGGAAGACCTACAACGTGGATGAGGATGATCCTAAATTGGTGGACGTTGTGGTGACATACGGCGAGGCCTTCCCGATCTTAGATGCCGACGGCAATGAGCTGATGAGTGAAGAATTAAGTCTTTCGGATGGAGACGTGGAAAGGACTCACTCCTCAGGCTCCGAGAGAGCGAGCACCTCCCTCCAGAGTCAGACCGTGAGTGCATTCAATGTAGACACACAACCAGTGGTTGAAAATGGAAAGATTTTTAGGATTTGGCCTCTGGGAAATTCTAACGTAAATGGACCGACGCGTACACAGTTATGTTCTTTGACCGTCTCAAATTGCCTTTCTCTCATTGATTCAGGACATGGAACGGGAAGATGGCCGTGACCCAAAGGAAGCCGGCCTTTATCCCCTTCCTGCCAATAAAAAACTCTTCACTGTCCACGTCCAACCCCATGTGGGCAACTTCTCAGATTACCCTTTCTGCATCACGCCTCAGCAAGTGGTACGTCGATAAAGAAACATTTAATTGAATACTGAAGCGCCACACTCACAGTTTCTCTTCTCTATTCCAAGGTGATTCCAGCAAAGAGCAGCAGCACTATCCATGTTTCTTTCACCCCTTTGACTCTTTCCGGCTCGGCTCGCGAGTCCAAATGTTTGGGTGTAGCTCAGGGTTTCATGAGCCTGGACTCAAAGGTAACATGCTCGATACATATCTGGAAAAAGCCCTAAGGTAGAAGACTCTGATTCGTCCTAAACTCCTTTTGTTGTGTTGTGTGTGTCTGCAGATGGCTTCCTGCGTCCAGGGTAAAGTTAGAAGAGTTCAAGGTTTGGATTTGGAGCCTCTCAGGATCGATCTGATAGCGGCCGTTAAGTCTGCGACGTGAGCATTAACAGCCAAACTACTTCTATTCCTTTCCGATGCATCCCACTCAATTGATACTTGCTTAAAAATACAATCAGCTGAGGTCTGGCATAGGCAGATTAAGGTGCATCTCTCCCTCTTGGCTCCCCCGCTGCTGCAGGCTGTTAGTGCAGATGGAGGAGGACGATGGGGTGCTGGACTTCCACGCCTCGGCCGCTGACCTACAGAAGCCAAAATCGGAGAAGGAGGTCTGTCCCGAGCAATCCGCTCACGCAATCACACAGGAGATGAGATTCCCACGGGTGTCGAGTATTTCCAAGCAGCCGCGCTCAGTGTTGGATTGGTCCCACAGGTGTCAGTGCGGGAGTTTCTGGTTGTAAAGAGCCTCCAGCTGCAGAACACCACGGAGATGCCCCTTCACTTCCAGCTCTGGACTCTGGCTCCGTTCGTCGTGCTGAAGCCTCAGCCTCGAGCCTGGACCAGCACCTCCAGCAATTCGCCCAATGGGGACAGCGAGCCTCTGGTGCTGCAGCCACAAAAAGGCTTGCAGGTACGATGAGGAGAAAGACCTGTAGAATGTATAAATAGAAGACAAAAATGTTAAGAGGTGCGATGCTACTGTTGTCTGTGAATGCCAGGTGAAAGTGGCCTTCCACTGCGCTCTGCCCCTCCTGGACCTTGTGGAGCAGACGGAGGCAGACGTCCCTCCTGGGGTCACGTTGATCACCGATGCAAGAGGGCAGAGGAAGCTGAAGTTTGAGCAGAATCTGGAGATTCACTACAGCAACAACAGCCTGCAGGTCAGACGCTGCAGAAATCTGTCCGAAGGCAGACATGGAAATGTAATCATTAGTTGTCGATAACTGCAAAATATCCGACCCCTCACAGAAGTCGTTTCCTCCCTGCTCTGATCAGGTTGTGCCTCTCCGTGCTCATCTGGTGATATCTACTCTACACCTGTCCACCCAAAGCATCAACTTTGGCTTCTGCTTTGTGGGGCACATGCAGATGATAGAAGTAAATCTCTTCAATCACGGAGCCCACGCACACTGGAAGTCAGTGATAGGTATGTGCTGAACTTGAATCAGTCTGGAGCTTTTCCAAAGCCTGTGGAGTAAAATGAGATGAGTTCATGTCTGATCACTTCACTCGTACGGTCATCTAAAAGGGACGTATATGCATGTGTGTAATCTAATGTGTGTGTCTGTGTGTAGAATCAGATGAAGGGGAGCCTTGTGTGTTCAGTGTGACGCCAGACTTCGGCTTTCTCAGGTCCAAGGAGCGCCACGTCACCAGCTGCAGCCAGTGTCTGCACATCAATTTCACCCCATGGTAAGAAACAACCTTCCACTCATACAGTTCTATATCTACTCAGAGATTAATACTGGAATACCAGAAAGGTAATACGTTGGCTCCATATACGAAACAGGCCCAGGTTTCTGACGTGTGTCCTATCTCTTGTAGTGAGAACAGAGAGTTCAGAGCCACAGTGGTGATCCTGTCTCCTCTGGTGAAGACTCCCCTCACTCTGCAGCTCCAGGGATCAGGTTCTTTTGATGAAGAGCACAGGTGTGACTAGATGTTCCTGGAGAGTCATGGTTACCAGGGGCTATGGAACCTGCTCTTATTGTACATAAAAGACAACTCAGACGGGGGGTTAGGGTGTTGGATGGGAGAAAATATTGAAAGGCGAGTGAAACCATATTTTATTCTATTGATGTATCCTCTTTAAATTTGAATATGACTGTTCTTTAACAGCGATGTCACAGTGGTTGTTATCTCTATGGTCCACACCAAGACTGAGAAAACTATTGCAATGTATAAATGTGTATGTATAAATTGATAAAATATATATTACATGTTTTGTTAACACGTATTTGTTCTGTTTACATTAAACCATCAACCCCATGAACAATAATGATGCCAAATGCTATTACAGCGTTGGCCAAGCTCAGATATAATTGGTCAGTAGATGTCATATGGTTAAAACTTCTTGTTTAAATCTTGTCTGTGAAGGTCATCCGCGTTATAATAAGACCTGAAGGGCTTTTGATTACTAAAAGTTCGTTAATGTCTTAATTGAGTGTCTACAGAAAAAGAAAAACGTTGTTGTACTTGCTCCAGCCGTCCACGAGGGGGCGGTGCTGCACGGGGGTCGACGCCGCTGCCTTGGAAACGCACCAGCGGAGCGGCGTCACCACTTCCTGGAGCTCACGTGACTTCTGACATCAGAGGCGCAGCTCCGGGGACAAACTCAGCTCCTGTCTCTCCCCAGTGTTGTGTGTCCGTGTGTATGGGTCTGTGTACGTGAGTTTGTGCGGAGACAGGGTAGATTAAAAAAAAACTTTCCTGTGAAACGCACCAATTAATCCCGCCGTGTGAAACCAACAGCTCTGGATTATGCACCTGGTAGAGGAGAAGAACATCTGAGCGCGTGAACACAGATTGTGTGTTTGTAAGAACTGCGCCTCAGTTTCCGGACGGCAGAAAGATCTGCATCTGTTGGGATTTTTTTTTCCTGTGGTTTCTTTGTGATAAGTTACTCTACGCGTTCAATCCAGATCCAGAAAAATCCTGCAGCCAGCGACGCAAACATGGAGTCGCACAGATAACAAGGTAAGAATCATGTCCGTGTTTGGTTTTAGTGCCTGTTACAAAGATCACTGCCTGTATGTTGTTGTTTCCTGTTTGGAAATGCCCGGCGACAAGCATACACGTGCAGCAACAATGATGATCATTGTTAATAAAAAATGTAGTTAAAAATTCATAAGCCTGTGAACACTTAACTTGGACTGACTGGAAAGGCCTTCAACCAAGTGGAAAAGGGGTAACCCCCAAATATATCGCACTGTTGTGTATCCAACGTCAGTGTACATTTTGGCAAGCACAGATCCATAATAAACATTTTAAGATTTAAACCAATCCTATTTTTGTGAAAAAATGACAATTGTTTTGATAGACCCGATGTTTTTTTTCCCCTAATAAGTTATTTCCAGTGGCAAATACTCTTCTCAGTGGTAAATTGCATACATGTAATGTCTGGAGGTGTGAGGCACTTTTGGAAAGACATTGTCATCCTTCGCCTGTGGACTCATTCATCCTCTCTGTGGTTTTTTCTCTTCCCCTGCGGCTGTCAGTCCACCAGTCCTCAGTGATTCACGGTGGTCAGTCAAAGCTGCTTCCTCTCTCTCTCTCACACCATCCTCAGCTCTTGTCCTGGGAACTGCTTCACGTGTTTCATTGCTTGTTTTTTTTCTACCTGGGTTTCTGCCCATTTCTTCTCTGTGCATTTTTAAAAACGTCCCAAGTCCACGCTGAGGGTCATTGTGGTGTGGAAGTGGCAAGGATGCTGCTGAGCTTCAGCCATTGCCCAGCGCGCACACACACACACACACACACACACACCACCGTGATGGCAGAGCTCTGAGACAGTCCACCAAATTAGATTTTAATGAGGCCACCCTGTCCATCAATTCAAATCAATATGAACTGCACTCGCAGGAGTCTGAGCTGATGGATGAGTTTATCAGCACATTGGCATGCCCCCCGGGGGCTCCGAAATAGCCTGAAAGTGAGAGTCAAACTGTCAGGTGGAATCCGCCCACAGGCATGGTTGGTGTGCCTCAAGCAAAACAATCCATTTGGCTGATTATGGGACTGGGTCCCACAGTAGAACGGCCAGCTGGAGACAGGCAGTGGCTTACTAATTAGGTTTTAATGGCACTAATAAAGTTAAAAAAAAACAGGGACTTTCTGTTTCGCAGGTTTAATTAGTGCAAAGTCTGTATTGGGAAATGAGTCTATGACGGTGTCAGTTTTGAAATCTTATTTACAGCCTGTGTTGTCATTTTTTTTTTTACTCTTTAAACACATGTCATGTGCCACAGAGTCTGCTCATGTGGGCCGTGTTTCTCAGCAGAGAGAGAGAAAGAACCGCCACGCCGACTCCTGCTGCGTCCTCTGCCGAGTGTCTTCCTCAGAATGAACGCAACCTCCTGCCCACACACTGTCCACACACTGTGAAGTCATGATATCTGTGCTGACTTCACAGAAGCCTGACCACTTGCCAGACGCCTGGAGGTCAAGGGTTACTGTGACTCATAGCCAGCCTAGATTATCTTGCCTGGAAAGCCCTGTTTTAGGTGTTGCTTGGTAACAGAAAAAAAAAAATTGAACAAAACAAATTGTGACACTAAAGTGTGAGAAAGTGTCATACCTACGTTGACTTGCGTGACGCAATGTTATTAGATGGTGCAAAGGATTACGTTTGAATGTGAATTGGTTCTGGGCAGAATTCAGATCCTCTCGTAATCTATGAACAATTACTCAAACCTATAGTCACTATTCTTAAAGCTGTCGGACCAAAACTTGCTAGGCATGAATGTGTCAAGAAGACGCACAGTATCTGTCGTAACCTCTGCAGTGATGGGAAGACGCGTCCTCCCCACAGCCCCCCCCCCCATCCATCCAACAATCAGACCTTTGTGTCTTGAAGAAGGGGCAGAGAGTAGCAATCTGGATTATACCATAGCTACACCAAAGCGAGGTGGCTGCAGCATCTTGCTTGTCAGCTGCAGAGACGGGGAAAGGACACTTGAAGAAGATTGTCTCCAGAGTATACACAAGATCAGAACTGGGCGAGGATCCACCTCTCAGATTGGCACTCGTTGAAATTGCTGCAGCGGCTGGCAGATAACTCTGATTGTGTTTGAGTGGCCAAGAAAAATCCCAGATTGGAACCCTGTGAGAAATGTGCAAATTAACTGAGAGATCACATTTTTGAAGAAGGTTTTCCTAAACGGCGTGACAGAGCCCGAGCTGGTTTGCAGTGAATACATTTTGGCACGGCACAAATACAGGTGTGCCAAGAAGGCTGCGGCACACCCAAGATGACGTAAAACACTAACTAACTGCTGAGAGTGTTACTCCTGGACATTGCTGGATTAATGACTTGCTTATACATGTAAAGAAACAACATAATAAATGTCTTTGCCTTTTGTTTTCAGCTTTGCCATAATTGCCGTGCTCTATAAAGGTCAGATGCAGAAAATACAGCGACAATCAAGTTTAAATTTGGTCTACAGCAGAACAAAATGAGAAAGTGAGGGGTGTGTGAGTGTTTTCTGGTTTGCTCTGCTTTTCTGGATCCCCTCTCTTTCTCTGTTCCACAAACAAGGAGGAAGTTGTCCTGATTGAGTTTTGTCTGTACGGCTTGTCTGACTCTTAGGACAATGCCATCGGCAGCAGAGCCAGAGGCTGCAAGGACGGCCGGATAGACAACACACAGCCAGACTGGGTCAGACAATAACACAGAGGACGAGTTTGTGTACAAAGTTGCATCAAATTCCTCAACTGCTCCGGCGTCCTTGTTGCAGATTGTCTCCCGGAGCATGTGCATTCAAATATGACTTTGTAAATTAAAAAGTGACGCCTGATGGGGATTTATTGCTGAGTTGTTAAATGAAATTGATAGGAGGGACTCTTGGCATGATCATCATAAAATGACTTTTAGATGTTTTCACTACGACACGCGCGCACACACACACACACACGCACACACACTCGCATAGCTCAGATATTGTTCATGGACAAACAGAGACGCGGTGGCAGAGCAAAAAGCTGTTCCAGTCTCGTTCCTGAACCACAGCTGTTTGACATTCCGTCTTGTGCAATGGCTCCGAGTCCATCAGCCGTCACCGCATGGCCGCGTTTGGCTGGAGGAGCACAATGAATGAACGGGCTTGTAATAGCGTGTCGCCGCATAATGGGAAAGACAGCTTACTCCGCAGATTGCGCAGAGATGCCTCTCGAGGGGGAGAATGTAGTCCCGGCGATCCGAGGAGTGGACGTGCTGTGGACGTGGGGAGATTCACTCCCTTCATTTGGCTATATTTAGCGAGCGGTTGCGTGGCTGATGATATTGGCAGATGGCCCTGTCTTATCTCCGAGCTAATAGAGCCATCGCTTCCACTGAGGAGGGTCCTCTGATTGGTGCCACTCAATCCAGTTAACTGCCGTCCGTCCCTTTGTGTCCTCATTATACCAACTACTTTCTCGTCTCATTAAAGTCCTGAAGCATCAAATGCCTTTCACACTAATTTCCACTATAACTGACGAGTATTCAAGTATTCAAAATCAATTTTGACTAAACTTGGTGGAGGCCAGGAAAGGACCCATTGCATCCGTTTAATTGTAATCCATTCTGTATTGTTTTTTCTCCCCCCTCGAACCTACCAAAGGCCAAATAAATGGAAATGCCGAAAATGTTTAAATATCATGAGGCATTTAGTGTTTAAACAAAAGCTATACGAATATTAATAATACAAAGCATGGGGAGCCAAGGCTACGCTAAATGAGTAAATGAGGCCCAGCGTAGAGGGACGTCCTCCTGCATCTGAAAGCCCCTCGGCCAGCTCAGTGTGCAGGAGGACAGAGAGCATTGTGTTACTTCCCAGAAGGGGCCTGCACAACCCCTCTGACTCATGTGGGGTGGCCTCGGTGCAGCCTTGGCGCAGTCTCGGCGGACAGGACACCCCCGCCGCTGACATTAAAAAAAAAAAAAAAAAAAGAAAGTCACCTAGATACTCGTGGCTCACTAATCAGCCCTCTCTTCCTGCCCATACTGAAATTCAGGCGGCCCGACGGGTATTGTGACTAGCTCGCCTTGTCTCTTCATGATGTCAGGCCTGGGATTTATTAAATGTGACCTCATCCCCAAAGCAACTATGTTCTGTTCCTCAGTTTTTTTTATATCATGGATACAGCATTGAAAGGCCTGCACGTTATCAGCTTTTGTTAGAAAATGAGCAGCACATCAATCAGTTTACCGACTCTTAAGTTGTTTTGAACGTAACTCCGTTTCCCATGTGTCCTGTGAGGGTTCAGGCTCCATGGCCTCCATCGCTGTCTTGTCCTCTCCACCCACCGGCCATTGTGCTGCTCTCTCCCTGGAAATTGTCATGCAGCGGTTTTGCATAGAAGCTGTGCTGGAGTAGAAGATGGAAATCCAGCGCGCACGTGGCACAGTTTAGCAGTTGAACTTTGACATGATTTCTTCGGGACTCCACGAGAGTGATGTCAGCCATGAGGTTTCGCCGCTCGGGCCACCGGGCAGCTGCGGGTCTGAGGAGTGGGGGGGGCGGGGGACTTTCCCTCGGAGACACTGTTTACGTGGTTAGAGAGAGTGATGTAACGGGGCTGAAAGAGGGCCGTGTGTGTGCACATACGTGCTCGCCTGCACGGCCTTGGCCACGCTGCCTGCCCAATCGCTCCAACAAAAATACGATGGCTGCGTGCGGTTTTTGAGGAGCGTTGCTTTGTCTGGCTGAAACAATCCCCCCCCCCCCACGACTTGCGTGTGAAAGCCCATCCTCCTCCTCCCCTCTCCTCGTTTTAATTAACTTCCTCTGTCTTTTCAGCACAGTCCTCGCACTGTGACAACGCAGAGGCCTCTGCCAGTGAAGCGTTGGCCCGGGCGCTGACGTAATCCGCTCCGGCGCGCGAAGTGCGTCAGTGTGTTTGTAAGCACTTCTGGATGTGCGTGCCGGTTGCAGGTGTATCTCATGATTTTTCTTCACAAATAGTTTTAACAGAGAGAGCGATGGCGCGTCTCCTCTCTTGTGGGGGGGGGGGGGGGGGGGGGGGGGGGGCCCCCCCTTTGGGGGGGGGGGGGGGGGGGGGCGCGGGGGCGCGTGTGGCAGCAGAGCGGCCGGCAGTTTATCATTTTGATCCTCACTCTGACTGCCAGGACATGTGTGGAGAGTTGGGCCGGTGATCAGTGGGCACCAGTAGCCCGGCGTCACGCTGGGCAGAGGGGCGCAGCAGATGGGCCATCTGGCCACTCGCTGGCACAGGACAGGGGCTGCTCTGTCCCCTTGTGTGTGTGTGTGTGTGTGTGTGTGTGTGTGTGTGTGTGTGTGTGTGTGTGTGTGTGTGTGTGTGTGTGCGCGCGTGCCGTCAGCAGACCGGGCGGCGTGGCGTCAGGAGACCACCTGTCCTGTAAGCCACTCCTCGTCTCTTTCATGTGTGGTCAGCAAAGCCTGACACGGAGCAGTGGCATATCATACCCAACCCCTCCCGGCGCTACCTCCCATTAGGTGTATGACACAGATTGTGTGTGTTTGGCACGTCGCGCTCTTTGTGCACGTTGAGTGCTCACATGGTGTTGTGTAGCGTTACAATAGCGCCTTTCTCACCGAAAAAGGGTCACCCTTGAAACATTTTCGCTCAGGCTTCGTGTTCACGCTTTGAAGTGCTGGTCCTTAAGCTGTTGTGATTGTGCGACTAACAGCACTGCAGTCACCCTGGCACCCCGTGTCCCTGCCCTGCCGGCTGTAAGTGGCTCCAGTGGCCATCTGTATTGTTTTATGAAGAGTTTTTTAAGCTCACAAACGGAGAGAGACTGGTCTCTCTGCAGACAGTCTCTTTTTTTCTATATGCTTTGCATTGTCCTTATGGATGCATAATGCAACCTCGATATATTCCCATAGATATGATTTCATTTGCACTCTGAGCTGCTTTTGATTGAGACTGCACAATGAATCGCGTTCACTGCGAAACACGTGAGCCCTGAAGTCAGCAGATGTTCCGGTTTCTCCGTCGTAACAACTTGTTGCTGGTGCTCTCATACTTCCTCTTTCAAAAGAAACGTTCACAGGGCAGTGTTTTCCCCAACCATGAACCTGCGGAGACGCCGCACTGGTCACTTTCACCCGTTTCCCAATATCCGAGCGACACAGGACCCAGAACCCCCCAGCGGAGCCCCTAAACGACCGACTCCCATCTCTCTAGCAGCGACCCTTCACATAACCCTAATTTCACTCTTATAACCCCTATAGTGGGACTCGGAATACAAATGATGGAAAGTGATTTACTTTGATTGCAAAACAGCTGCATGTTCTCCACCGCTGTTTTCTTACTAGGACACAACGTCTGTCAGATGTAAAAGGCAGTTTCCTGTATCAGCCCATTATTTGATGTGACGACAAATGTTGTCTTTATGCTCACCGTTGTACTAGATGAAGCCCTTATCTTATACCTGCGGCTGACGGCTATGGCGGTTGGGCCAATACCCAAGCCTGGCACGGGATCTCCGGGGCACCCGGCCCCTCCATCATCATACACAGAGAAACTCCTGCAAGGCTGCTGTCTGCCAGGGGTTTTCGAAAAAAGGATATGTGAACCACAAGAGACCATCCTGGTTAAATAAAGATTAAAAAAAAAAAAAAAAAAGCAAGGGCAACGATCATGTGGGGGAGGGGGGAGAAGCTTTGTGTTGAAACTACCACCTGCGTCCTGTTTTGTCATTGTTTTTTATGCAATCACAAAAATATTGTGTGCACAGAGCTGAAGGAAAATGGCACAGTTCTTGGATGTTGATATGTATTTGTTTTTTTGTTTCCCTCTCAGGGTGAAATCTTCGCTTGCAGAGAGAAGTTGAGCTCCGTGGTGGAGTTCAACAGGGCCACTTCCTGATGATGACAGTAAACATGGGTGAGTAGCATTCAACAGCAGGTTGCTGCACACCGAGTACATACACAAAAGCCCCGCCCCATTACTGGGGACACATAAGCACCAGTCGCACTTCCTCTGGCAGGAACGGTATGGAGAAAAATAGTCAGAACACACACATGCATACTGTTTTTGCAAAAGAAAAATCTCGCACACATACGCAGTTTGTGTGTGTGTGTGTGTGAATAAAACACCACTTAAACAACGGACATGCTCTTGCATTTGCACCGGTCCTGATGGCCTGAAAAGGGCCATTCCTATGGTCATCATATTTATATGGCACATCCCCTCAGCACGCCCGTTTTCTCTTAAATAGACTTTAACTGTAAGGCTTCTAATTTCATGATGGCACATTTGAGAGAATTAACAATCTTATTAAGGTTTGTGGTCAGGATTATTGTTCTCATAACAATTAAACACTGGATAATAGCTATGAAACATTTTTCACTTGAAAGGGGTCGAATGTGGAAAGTTGATGTTGGAATATAGATATTAACACAACTTCATCATCATCTTTGTTATACGTGAATACAATTCTATATTGACATATTCTGTTCATTCTTCCTGTACCTCTTAACTGCCAATATAAGTTCACCTCTTTTTCCAATTTTCCACAGATGATGGTCTCCAAAATGGACCCGGACAGCACAGGAACGCACAAGGTAAACCTCACCCGAAGCTCGAACGAAACACCACTTCAAGTTCTTTCCCATCTTAGTTTCTGAACGTTCGCACATTGTTTACCACTTTCTCTCTTAACGTTAAGGCCTCTAGACACCCACAGTACCATTAGCATTAGTTGCCGAGCAGCAGTGTTGTTGTTATGACCACATTGTCACCGAGAGTCACTAGGCCTCCATCACTGGATGCCGAACAAGTCCTATAATTCAATCTACACAAAGGCCACTTATTACGTCTCCATTACATTACAGTGGTAACATGAGCGGAGCCAGGCCCAGAGACGCAATGTCACAGCCTTCGGATTGAGAACGGAAGCGTTTGCAAACATTCCCCGATGAAAAGGCTTTCAGCGTAGGCCTTGTACAAACACTAATTGCACACCTTTTCTCACACACCCACAATACCGGCGTTCTTCTCAGTGAAAGATTAACTTCAAGGGTTATATGCGATACACCCATTAGGCGTGAAATCAGCTGTATCGCAGTTTCGGCAAACGGCAAGGTGTGTCTTTAGAGTGCCCCGTGACTGCTATGGGTGTGTGTTTCTGCGTGCGTGCGTGCGTGCGTTGTGCGTCGGAGCTGCGCTCATGCTGCTGTTGCTGCTGCAGAGTGAGGACACGTTTGGCTCCAGCTGCTAATCCAGCCGGATGCCTTTGCCATGATGTGTCTCTCGGCACCAGGAAATCCCCTCAATGTCTTCATTCAGGCAGCCTGCCTCGTATGCACACACACACACACATACACACGCACACACGCACACACGCACACACAAACACACACACGCACACACAAACACACACACACACACACACACGCACAAACACACACACACACACCATTACTGCCTCACTGGCCCTCACACGCACACACGCACACACACACACACACACACACACACACACACACACACACACACACCATTACTGCCTCACTGGCCCTCACACGCACACACACAATGTGTGAGCTTGCAAAACAAGCCTCTTAAAGCCAGCGCTATACTTTAAACACTCTCGGGACTGACGCATATGGCTGGATTCCTCCTTTTCAAATGTTTAAAGCGGAGAACGCGAACCCCCCCCCCCCCCCCCCCCCCCTAAAGCGGAGAACGCGAACCCCCCCCCCCCCCCTCTCCCCAAACTGCGTGAGCAGGAGATCCAGCTACAGGAGAGTAACTCTTGTTTATGTAAACTATCTCGGACCGGAGTTCCTACATTCCTCATTTCACCGACTGCCAGTTTCACAGTTCTCAGCTTCAGCCTGAGCAAGAAAGAAAAATAGAAAAAAGAAAGAATTATGCCTGAGTGATGATGCAATGGACCAGCAATCAGCCCCCATTGTGAAACGCTGCTCAGCTTCCTGGAATTCCCCCTTATTCTTATGCTGGTCACATTTTGCACAAGACACAACGTGAAGCCCAGGAAATGAAGCGCAGGTAACCCATCCGTTCCACAGAGCGGAGCAAATTATCTGGGTCCCATTGACCTGAGGATCCCTGAGGTTCCCGGAGCTGGTTTGTGACGCTGCTCCTGGCACCCGTGTGCGTGTGTGCGTGCGTGTGTGCGTGCGTGTGTTCGTGCGTGTGTGCGTGCGTGCGTGCGTGCGTGCGGCTCTGAGCACCACCACACATTTCTCACACTCTCACTGCCCCCCACCCCCACCCCCCCCCCCGTCTGCCAACGTGCCCTCCCACTCCTCCCTCTGAGCTATTATCCACACAAAGATATATACTTAACAGTGATTGTGTGTGTTGTGTCCTTGACTTCGAGTGCACTGTGTCATCCAGAGCTCTGAGCCAGTGATGCTTTATGGGAAACAAAACTAAGTTGGCAATGGTGAGGAATATTTCTTTAAAGGCCTTAAGCGAATCTGGCATTGTATTTACATGCTCTCCTAAATGTTGCTGAAATTGTTGAGTGAATGAGTTGCTCAACAGATGATTGTGAAAATGTCCATTTCATGCTGCTTCCTGTTTTACCTCTTGTCACAAGTCACGGAGAAATAATTCACATTGTACTCTAGTACATGTCTTTGTTGGCTGCAGATGGTTTATTTACTTTACTTTATAACATTCAAAGGGGCCCTTTTTTTTGGTAACTTGAATTCCATGTTGCTCATGATAATGCTTGAAACTTACACGATTACACTTATTCATGTAATTGCATATTTTATATTCTAGTATTGCAACAGTCTGCAGTCCATTTATACATAATGAAGACAACAACAACAACAACAACAAAAAGTATTCAGTCCTATACAGTATATGCAAGAGATGACTGA
Organism: Colistium nudipinnis; assembly: GCA_016785305.1. Taxonomy (NCBI): domain Eukaryota; kingdom Metazoa; phylum Chordata; class Actinopteri; order Pleuronectiformes; family Rhombosoleidae; genus Colistium; species Colistium nudipinnis. The sequence continues at coordinate 655,229 of JAFBJU010000683.1, read as the reverse complement.
TTATTCCCACGATTATTTTTGACAGGGTTACAAAATGCCTTAGGAGAAAATGTTCTTTACCCCTCGTGTCTGTCTTGGACGGATTCAATCAAAAAATCCATTCATTTCCTGATGTGGAATAACTTGGTTAGCCAAGCTACATATTCATAACAGAGACGGTGACTCAGTTCCTGCCTGTTTGAGGGGACAGGCCTGGTTGAGCTGTTACTCATCAACCTCTACTGACATGTGTACTATAAACAACCATGTGTGGTTATGAACTGGTTACTAGGTGTGGAAACAGTACCGGAACATGTGTTACTTAACTTTAAGGACTTTTATTCTTATGGGAAAACTCCTAAACTCCTAAAACAAATGTATTGAGTTGCTGAATTAACTGTGAGACAAGGAGTGTGTGACGTGCTGTTGAGGCCAAATGCATTATACAGATTTTTTCCTTCTTCTGTTATTTGACCTATGGGGTGGATAACATAGTAGAAACACCTGAACACAACAGTAGATTCGTAGATTTCATTTTGAGCTGTTTAAATGAAGTCACCTGCCACGCAGTTTATGTCGATGCTACAGTATGTACTGTAGTAGCATTGCCGGCGTTTTTATGTGAATAATCTGACGTAAAGTTGGTCATTTTATAAATATCAGCCCTTTCCTGGCCCTTTTTTTGATCCTATTTGCTCTGGGCAGGGATTTGTGGGTCTAACTTTTCTTATCGCTTTGCCTCATTCAGCTTCTCTCTCAGCGGAGGGAATGTGCAGGTCACTGGCGAGAGGAGTTGCGCCATTCCTCACCTCGCTCCTGCTGCTATATTGGGTTTGTTAAACAAGACGTCCACCAGCTCCTGATGTGGTGAAACCTCAGTTTATGTAAGCCCGCGGGCTGGGCCGGAATGAAAGTTAGTGGTGGCCGAGACAGCTGGTGGAGAGGAATATTTTTAAGACCAAACCCTAAGTGTTGCTGAAGGTTAATTCGGGAGGAATTTCTGGATTTAATACTGGGCTTTAAGTGTTCAGCACTTAAAGTATCTTGATAGGTTAAAGTGTGACATATTCATCTGCGCAATTTGGGTGTGTGTTATTGTGTTTGTGCATTTTGTGGATGAGAGATCGTGTGAAGGGCGAAAAAGCATACGCGGCATTATTACACGCCTCTGCCCTTTCACGGTGTTTTGTACAGACAATTTAAGGGACGTCGTCATTGCCCTGTTTATCCACAGCATCATAATCGATCGCTGCATTCACACCTAAATGCGATAATGAGCAACAAAGGCAAAGGTTTGCCATTGTTGCAACAGGGAAAACATAGATGTTATGTGTAATATTGTTACGCTATGCTCTAAGAGAGAGATGGCAGGATTCTTTCCATTTGTGGAAACTCCACGGAATGCCTCAGAACAGGAAACGTCAGGGCAGGTGTTGCCTCACCGTCTGGTCAGAGCCGCCAAAAGTTCCCATACAATCCGCGCGACAAAATATGAAGGCTGTAACACTGCGCGTCAACAAATGTAACCGGGGTTAACCGATGTGTGTCTCGTGTGTCTTCAGATGACGAGGAGGCGCTGAACTCCATCATGAAGGACCTGGCCGCCCTGGGCCGCTGCTACACGCAGCACCACAAGCCCAAGAGCAGAACCTTATCCTACAAGCAGGTACGGTAGACGTCCCCCTCTTCCCCAGCATGCATGCATTCCAGGTGTAGATTTTTGTGCGGTTCAAAAGTTGTCGCGCATTCTGCTCGATTAGTAACCGTACACACTGGGAGCACAGCAGTGCCTGTGACTCTCGCTGTCATTCTGAGTTAACGCACAAAACCATAGCTTCACTCAACTCCCCTTTGGATTTTTATTTTTTTTATTTTTTTTCCGCGTGGCTGACAGCTCTCTGGCTGACAAAGTCAGGTGAAGGTTGTGCTGTAGTTTTGGGGGGAGAATACAACTGAGAGCAGCTTATTCTCAGTCTAATTTGAGCATGTTACAGACACTAATGCGATTCGCGACCGTTCACAATAATGAAATCTGATGAGAAAAGCAGATGTGACACTGTGCCAAATGGGTTTTGTACATAGTGGAACCATATGGCATTGTGCAGGTTGACACAATAAAACAATAGTACTGAATGCTGCTCGTACATCAACAGAAAAGCATTTAAAAAGAAAAAATGATCTGGGGGGGGGGGGGGGGGGAAAAAAGGGGAACAAACAATTTACGTCCATTGCCTATTAAATGGCCACAGTAGAGCGATGCAGGAACTGTTGAAAATCATAAACGGACACATTTTGGATGGCTTATCGTCCTCCTTTATGGCTTTTGTGCACTTAAAAACTGCGGGGCGTCTAGGATTGAATTCCCCCGATCTCTTTATGGCTCTTTCCGAAGTTGTTTAGTCGTCCGTTTGTTCCCCTCTCCGTGGAATGATAATTGGCAAATCCTCTCAAAAGCACCAATGTTTATGATGAGACGTAAACAAACGGCGAGTTTCCGCTGAGAGCGCCGCTGTCCCCTGCGGGTTTGCTCCTTTTTTCTTCTTTTTTTTTTTTTTTTTTTTACCCAATACCCTGCACACTGATTTGATGTCAGCGCAGGTTTACCAGCATGACCTCATGCAGACACACAGGCTCCTCCAGATTCCCCCCACACCCCCCCCCCCCCCCCCCCCCCCCCCCCCCCCCCCATTGCAGAGAGAACAATTCTGCAACTGCAATACACACACACAAAAAAACATCTTTGTGAAGATACTTTACTATTACACTTTTTGTCCCCTTAAAATTCCTCGTCCCGTCTTATCGCTTTCCCGAATCCCACACACAAACAGTGAATCGTTTTTTAACTTTCCACTTCCATAACTCCCCTCTGTTGTTATTTCTCCTCTCCACAGGATTTAAGAGTCAAGCTGGAGCATGAGAGAGAAAAACGGTATGTTGGAACCTCCGTATTGTTTTTTCTGCTCCCCTGTCCAAGCCTTAACTCCTCCGTTCAGATCCTTTTTTTTTTTTTTCTGTTATGCTTTGCCATGCCTGGGATTTTGTGTCGAAGGGAAATCGCTGCTACACGCCAGAGTAGCATAAAGAAAGGGAGGAAAAAAATAAAATAAAAAATCCCGCTTTGACATTTAGCCCAGGCCTTGTGTTTCAGAACTCGGACGGGGCAGTTTGAGAGTGTGTCCAGTCTTCCAGGGCCCATCCCAAAATGAATTCTTCATCGTCTGTCTGTGTTTTCTCGTTCTCCTCCGCATCCTTTACCCAGCAGCCATCTGTTCAGCCGTAGAGTGAGTCAAGAGGCAGAGCCTGGTTACACTAACTCTGACAGCCTCCGCCACGGTGCCTCACGCTTTGTTGACCACGTCGTGAAAGGCTTTGAAAGAGACGAGCTCAGTACAAAACACGTTTAGAACAGGCAGACGCTTTATTTGGTGCCGAGATTTCTTTTCGTCTACGCCAAGATGGCACCTCTATCGTTCCATGTATGGACACTGCTCACGTCTCTCAGGTCATTGTCCCGGCCTTGAGGTGTTCGCCATCCTGGGACCCCCACCCGAACCCCACGTTCAACAACTCACAGAGAGAATGAACTCCTGAGGGGGAAGTGGCCAAATGTGCGGTGCGAAAACCCTCCGAGGGCGCCCGACCGGGAGCTATTCCACATTTCGCTGATTCACCCGCCTGTGGACCGGAGGAGGAGCAGGCTGTGATTAGGAGGCCACGGGCTCACGGGCGCGAGAAGAGAGAGGAGAAGGGAAGACGACACGCTCCTCCAGCGGAGAACAGCTTCACACCGAGCCTCTCCTCGTCTCCTGGGCCCTAATTGGCTGCTGCTGAGGCTGCTGCTGGCGAGGAGGAGACGAGTTTTTTCATGTTCCCCGTCTCTCTGCATGTCTGCCTCGCGGCCGTCTTCTTTTTCTCACGCTCTGCCCCGCACGCTGCGCCCGCTCGCTCTGGAAGGCGTCATCCGTAGATTTCCTTTTTTCCTTTTTATTCACCCCGACGGTTCGCACTTCTCGTCCTCCGCTCTTCTCTCGTCGTGTTGTTTGTCAGATGGCTCGCACCGTGTCAGGCTTTCAGTCTGGGCTCCGAGAGGCAACGCTCTGATAAAGCAGTGTTCACCTCCTGCACAGCATCAGGTTGGGTACGTGCGTGTGAACAAAAAGCCCCACTATTTAGACACTTATAGAAATGTAATATTTTGAATGAAAACCTATAAATCGTACGTACGTTTTTCCTTGACAGCCAAAGCGGTGGCTGATAGGCTTTCTATCAAAAAAGAAAAAAATACAGTACAATTAGAATACGGTTTGCGGCCCAAGTGTGAATTTGGCTTTCAGCAGAACCCATCAGATTGGAGGTATGAGGAGTCCCTGAGTCAGGATAACAGTAATGTCTGTTCACAATGGAATCACATTGGACCGTCTCTTTTCATTGGCAAGAGCTGAAGGTCTGGGCCAGGAAATACGAGCTAGTCTCTCTCTTCCCCCGGCTCGGGCTCTCCTGCCAGAGAGTTTAAGGAACGCACCCCCCCCCCCCGTGTATACACGATTGTGATTGTGTTCACGAGAGAAAGGGAACGCGAAAGGGAACGTGCGTCCAATTGCTGGCACGGAGGAAGGAGAGCCATATCTTTCGGAGCCGCATCCTCGTCCCCCTCGTCCTCCTCCTCCTCCTCCTCCACATCCCTCCACCTCTTTATCAGACACACCATCGCTCGAGTATAAACAGAGAGACGCAGAGCGTTTAGTTGTGCCGCTGCCCGCCTCTGATCTACAAGGCCTCCCTCTTCCCAGAATCCTCTCTTCAAATGAGGGAACCAATGAGCAGTCATTAAGATAGCCCGAGCTTCTGGCCGCTGATGAGGAAATGGTCAGGCAAGAAAACAAGTCCTTTATCAGGATACTGGGAGGAGATGGCGGACTGGGGATTCTTCCGAAGCGGAGCGAGAGAGAGAGCGAGAGAGAGCAAATGGATAGAAAAAGAGAGGAGAAGAAATGTCGTGGAGAATCCCTTTCTTTGTCTTTGCTTTATTTTCTCAGGCTGTCTCCTTTCTTTTCCTCTCTCTCGCAGTCTGTAAATATCTCCGCGTCTCTGTATCTTTCACTCTGTCACTCTTTGAGAGAGTAGGGAAAGACACACATCCTGCTGCTTTTTTGCTGCCGCTCCAGATTTTTTTTTTCTCTCTCCCCCCCCCCCCCTCCCCCCTTTCCTCTCAGGAAGTTTCCCATCTGCCTTTGTGCTGGCTTAGTGGAGAGGCCCGGTGGTGTTGAAACAGTGTCCGATGCACACACTGATTGGGAAGCACAGTCATGCATGTGGAGTTCTACCAACACGCAAGAAAACCATACATACACACACTACAAACACGGGGCTGATAAGCCCGGGCAGACAGTGCACACGTAGACACCGGGTTGATAAGACACACTCCGGTGCATTCTGTTTTTTCCGTCGCTTTGCCCGCTCCTCTCCTTGACCCAGTTGACCTGTCCATTTTTTGGGGATTCTCCTCCTGTTACCATGGAAACCCTGCCATGAAATGGTTAAGAACTGGTTCGGAGAGAAACATTTTTAAAGACACGTCGAAGCAACAATGGGTGGCGGAAACAACAGAAACGCTCCAACCTATAGGAAAAAGCTGTGCAATCTTAATCTGCACTGCTCCATTTTCACTTTTACTATTTACTATGTCTCACTATTGTGACCTTGCTAATAAACTTGTAAATAACTAATAGTGAATAAATATGAGCAGGTATCAAAAGCTGCAGCTTAACATGACATCAGCCTCTTTCACTGACCTCTGACCCGGCCGGCCCTCTCTGCTCCCCAGAATCATCCCGTTCCAGAGGCCGCTGAAGTTTAAGGAGCTGATGCAGAAAGTGACGGAGGCTTTTGGCCAGCAGATGGACATGTTCTTTATGGAAAAAGAGGTAAAAGAGCAGCTGGTCCAGATTGTGTGCAATTGTTTCGCATTTTTGAGTTCAACATCCACGTCATTAAGGGTGATTTAGATTAATGAGACGCGTCTGCAGCGGCAACATCCACTGTACGTCATGCATGCGCGCCTGGACCCCGGTTATGGAACAATGGGCAAGGAAAGGTCATGTGCTGTATGTTTTCTTGTCCTTTCAGTTGCTGCTGCCCCTGAAGACCCAGGAGGACCTGGACCAGGCGGTGCTGACGTTGGGCTGCAGCTCGGGGACCAACGGGCTGCTCAGGATACTGCTCAAGACTCCCAAGAACAACCACGTGAGTGCCTAACACAGGGCACTGTTCCAAGTGCATTATTTACAGAGACAGACGCGTATAATATATGTCCTGCTGGGATTCAGTCTCTGAGCTTTATTGTGTGAATAACAGCCATGATAATAATAAAACAAAAAGGCTGAACTAGATTCCTTTGTGGACAGTTTTCTGTAGTATTTCTGCTTTTTTTTTTTTTTATCGACTGTATCAGAGCTACTATTTGCTAAATTTCCTCTGGTGGCATCATGACGTAACTGAACAATGATGCAATGCTGTCCTCACTTCCCTTTTATGAGCAGTCTGTCCTGCTGTGTTTCTTTCCCGTTCTAGTACCTACAGGTGAACAGCCGCGACAAGCAGAGCGAGATGAGGTCATCGCGCTCCCTGGGAGATCTGAAGGGCTCCCTGCTCAAAGGCTCGGAGAGGGTGCGCAAACACTCCACGGGTGAGCCGGCGCGCCTGAATGTTTCATTTAATATCACAGATCCAAACTATTTTAATTAAAACCTGTGGCGAGGAAAGAGACAGGAGGCGGTCCAAACCTGCTGATGTGGAGGTTTCTGGCTCTCCCTGCTGAAACCTCAGGGACGGCCTGTCTGTGTCAATTTACAACTAAGAGTGATGCCATCGTCACGGGAACGTTAATGGCAGGATGAGGTGCGCGCTTTGTTCAGACGGAGCGGAGGTGAAAGTGACAACTTTTAACAACAAGAGGGACGACGGGTCGGAGCAAGGACGACTTTCTGCTCTCATACCAAGCAGCTCTCTGCCTGTTTCCTCATCGTCATCATCATCATCATCCTCATTCCCATCCTGCACCTTGATCGGTTGGACACTGTGCTCTGGAACTGTGGGAGCGCCTTTAGATAATAGTGACCATAGTCCCACATAATAATTGTATTTCCTTGTAAGAGATGGATAGCAAGATGGAGTCTACTCATCTTCTATACAACGTTACGGCCAGTGGCTGGCCAATGAACAAGATGCAATGAAATATTCCAGAAGCCGCTCGGAATCGGATGCTTTTTGTTTTCCAGCGAGCCTCGCTGTTCATGCCGAGCTTCATATCTAATGTAAAGATATGAAAGTGATTTTTAATCTTCTTATCCGACTCTTGCCAGAAATCTCCAATTGTTGCACTATTCCTCACAGACAGATAAAGGTCCCTTTCTCGTCTCGTCACGCTTTGCGGCCGGCTTACGCGCCGCGCTCCCCTCCTGTCGTCCCTCCCGGCTCGTTTGGTAACGCGGCATGAAGGTTTATTTTGCTGTGTGAAATACGTAGCTCATGCCCCCCGTCTCCCATGTCCTCTAATCTTTCCACTCCCCTTGTATCAGGTCCATCCAGAAAAGGTCAATGTTTCAGCCGTACATCAAGCTCCGACACAATCTCGCACACGCGACCGGGCCTCGCTCCCCAGTGTTGCATTTGCATTTTCGCATAGCAGCCCGAAAAACACTTTATGACCGCCGTCAGCGCCAATCTCTCTCCCGGAGCTCCATTACCGTCAGCGCTGTCACCGTCTCCATTCGTATAAATTGTATAGAGTTACCCGCTCGGTGTCAGGAAGGGGAGGCTGAGAGATAGACGCGTGAGTGCGTGTGCGTGCGCGCGTGCGTGTTTGTGTGTGTGTGTGTGTGTGTGTGTGTGTGTTGGCAGATGAAAGGTGACAGGAGAGCGGTCACACTGGATGGTTGAGTGAAGATGTGATGTGAGCCCGGGTTCCTCGATGACGTACGCCAGCGGGGGGGGGCAGCGTGGAGCAGAGATATATAAATCTGTGACGGAAAAGGAATTTGGAATTTCAGCTTTCAGTCAAAACAGGCACTTTACTCAGATATTGTTCCAATACGTCGTCCTACCGGTGCGGACTTCCATTAGGTCCTCTTTCTGTCTCAAGGACGCGTGCTCGGTCCTCATCGCAGCTCAGGCGTGGGAGCGTTTGTCACAGTAATTGAGGTTAGGGGTGGCGGCGGTTGGGTTTCGTAAGCCATCTCTCGTCCTGTAATCCTGGCTCTCTTGAACTCGTACCCATGAATAACAGCCTGACGCCATTTTTTTTCTCCCTTCTCTTCCTGACTGTCTCTTTCCCAGGCTCCCTCCACACAGGTCGGACGTCCCCGCCGCCGGGCAGCGTCCCCGAGGAACAGCAGCAGATCGCCCGCCAGGGCTCCTACACCAGCATCCACAGTGAAGGGGAGTTCATCCCTGAGACCCTGGACCAGAATGTAAGAGCCCCTTTGGCGAAAGGACAAAAAGAAATTGCTTCATTATTGAGCCAGACTCAGGATCCTCAGGATGTGTGGATTTATGCAAAAGTGCAATCTCCCATTTGACACAGCAGAGGTCTTATTTTTTGGATTTTGTGACTCATTTGAATGAGAACCGCTCTTGCTTTAACGACACTTCATTTTCACATCTGACCTGTCCATTTTGCTTAAACTGGGAAGCTACCGCTGTAAACATGGTGAAACAAAAAAAATCACACAGCCTCTTCTGTAAAAGTGCACTTTTCACGTTTTATGAGTAAAAAAACACACTCAAATCCCTTGCTTTGATGCCATAAACCGAATAAACACAGTGGCACAGTGGCTTCAGTACTCAGGCCTCTCCAGAGCCTCATAGTGAACTGCAGTTATACCCCACTCCTCTGTCTGCAGTGCTTCACAATCTCCCCCAAATAATTGCATGCTGTGTGACACTTGATCTCTCTGTGTTATATCTGTCAGATGCTGGATCCGTTCGCGAGTGCAGACAACTCACTGTCTAACAGCTGTCAATCAATTGACCAAGCACTGGACAGGTGAGTCCTCCTGCGCCGCGCGGGAGACATTTATTAGCCTCGTCTGTGTGGGCGTATATTTACGCAGTCGAGATAATAGTTTTGGGGATATTGGACTTGTTTTGCATCACAACGTTGGTGTTAACACACTTTGTCTGTGTGTGTGTGTGTGTGCGCGAGTGTGTTGCCAACACACTCGCACACACAGAGGCAACCAGAGGGTCCTAGCGGAGCTTGTGAATGGTGTTGAAGGCCAGCAGGGCTGCGTGACCCAGCCTTTCTCTGCCTTTGTGGAGAAAGGAATCGGGTCACTCTGCTATTGCCATGGCAACAAAAGTCTTATCTGGACGCCTGGATTCCTCCGTTATCATGAGAGAGAGAGAGAGTCAGAGAGAGAGACAAAGAGAGAGAGGGGGAGAGAGAGAAGCAGAGACTGAGTGGGAGATGTGAAAGAATGAGCCAGAATAAAACGAGTGAGTGGTGAAAGAGTGAGAGTGAAGTGGAAGGACTGGAGAGTGAAAAGAGGTAGGAATCAAAGGGAAAAGAAAAGTGAGATAGGGAGGGAGAGAGAGAGAGAGAGAGAGAGTGAGAGAGCGTAGGACGGAAGCAGCTCTACCTGCACGAGGCTTATCTGGGCCCCAGGCTGCAGAACAATGGCAGGAAACGAGTGCATGGAACTTTTCCCTGCTCGCGGGCATGCGTGCCCCTTATCCAGGGTCTCGTGGCCCCACGCCGCCCTGCGCTCCGCAGAGACGTCACTCTCCCGTCGGGTCAGCGGGGCAGGATGGGAAGTTTATGGGGTGGGGGGGTTGGATGTACATCGGGCCCTCATAAAAAAATGATGGCGTTCGCTGCCAGTTGCAGCAACTCCACACTCCACTTTCACTGTCCTACTGTCGATGCGCCTGTGTATTAACTTTCATCTAATTCACCCCCCCCCACCCCCATTGTTCTCTTGTCATTTCAGCCCTCCTTTCTCACAGAACAACCGAGACAACAATTACCTAAACCTCAACTATGAATACAAAGGTAAGAGGGGAGAAATCTGCCGCGCTTAAAAAAATATATAAAAAATGCTTCCACGCCGTTACACAAAGATTAAGAGAGGCGGGGAAAAGCACGTTGTTTTTCCTTTTTCGTTGAAAAGTTGTCGCCCCCCCCTGCGCTGAGGTAATTATTGCCACACAATCGGGTTTTGGCTGTGGAAGAACTAAAGCTCTGCTCCTCTGGCTCCTGATGACCCGAAATGTGTTGTCATTGGCGATGCCCTCTGAGGATCACCGGGGAGGAGGAGGATGAGATTGTTTGATGGTTTCATCGAGGAGTGCGTACTTGAAATGGGGAATGGGTTCCTGATGATTTATTTGCTTTTATTTAATTTTTTCTTGGGTCTCCAGAGGAGATGAAAGGAGCACGATACCATCTTCCACACGCTCCTCCTCTGCTCAGTTGTCCACCTTCTCCCTTTCTCCTCCGGTCCCAGCTTTGCTCTGCGTCTGGTTCCACTTCCCGGTGCTTCTCTGTCTTTCCTCTCTTTTCATGGACACTTCCTAGCCGGGTCCCACTCGCCTCTTGATGCTCTCCCTCCCCGCCCGTCCCTCGGGTCCCTGTTTGTCCCCTTTCCTTCAGAACCCAGATCAAATAGAGCAGGAGGCCAGATAACACTAATCCTGGAGAGCAGCGGAGACACAGCGGCTCTCCCGATCGGCCATTTTCCTCCTCGCGTGCCTCGTCCCCATGCTGTACATTAAAAGAAAATAAAAAATGATAAGAGTTGCACACGATGGGAGTCTGGGAGCGCACGTGCCTGCCCGCGCGCACGTGCCTACACACACGCACAGCCCTCCCTGATGTAAAGCTGTGTGGCCCTTCCTGCTGAGGCCTACGGTGCTTGTTTACCGTGGACCGTGAGGAGATTTTTCCTCTCCGTCCCACGCTGCCAAACACAAAAAATAACTCCCGTCTCCATGGGATACGGCCACAAAAACAGCGCGAGGGGGAGGCAGTCATCTGACACGACAGCTGTTTTCAATTGCAAGCGGCTCCGCTGCTCTCCGTTCAGCGTGTGTGTGTGTGTGTGCGCGCGCGCGCCCTGGCCTGCGTCAGCAGTGCTCCCCACCTGCCTTCACTTAGTGCTCCGCTGGGTTCAGAGCTGAGGCTGAGCTGAGTGCACATGAGCTGTTTTCTGTCTCTCCCTCGGCTTGCGGCGAGGCGACGCCACAGCTTAGCCTCGGCGTGTGAAAAAGCCGTCCTCCATTCTGCGACTCTGATTCGACACGCCCGAGATGAGCCGGAGCGGCATGGTGCCTGTCGTAGTGAATATTTTTTTTTTAAAACAAAAAAAAAAAACGTGAAACCTCTCACACCTCCGTCCGTGTGTGTCTCATCGGCTCAGAGCGAAATGCAGTTTTTATTCAATCGGAGAAGTGAGGAAAACACACGCGGCCGTGAAATGAGATGAACTATGATGAAGTTGTGAATGCACTTGTAGTGTGTGTTTGTGTGTGCCTTCCCTCTCCTCCCCCGGCTGATGGGTCTGCTTCGTTGCTCCCTCTCCAGGTCGCCACGGGAAAGGAGGGACTTTCCCTCGCCAGTTCCAGTTGCCCAATCGCAGCAAGGACTACGGAGACCGTAAGGAACAACAAGACTTTTATGACACAGATTAAACTAATGCTTTAATGGTTCACGCAACACGACCTTTGTCTCATTCCACGACCTCCTCTCCTAATGTTGCCACTTCCGGATGATATATTTGTTTTCCATATTGTTCACTGCTTTGACACATTTATGTTTTTTCGGCACCCTGTGTACATTGGATACGCAAAGTGCTGTCCCAGGCAGCTGTTCGTAACCGCTTACTCAGAGGCTAACCTCGGCGACCAATGATTTACATTTCCCTGTGGTGAACCTGAACTTGTGTAAAAACACAGCGCCCTGCTTCCTGTCTGACAGGAAGTGGGACGGAGCGGCGAGAGGCACCCTGCTCTCGCTGGCCCCCGAGTCTCGGCCAAGAGTCCGCGCAACACCTGTAAACCTTTTTTTTTTTGTTTTTGTACGCGCGTGTCTGCAGGTCGCAGGACACTTCCCCGGAGCTTCATGCCACAGGAGAACCTGTTTCAGCTGGTTCCCTCCAGTCGCACGCGCAGTTACAACGGAGAAAGTACGCTGCAGTACGGCGACCTGCGCACGCTGGGACGCTCCTCTGACAAAAGCTGCCAGCTGGGCAGCGCCAAGTGTGAGTAGCTCTCCTCAAACCTTCATTTCGGAAATATCGGAAAAGAGAACAACTACCGAGCGGGGGGGGGAGATTTCACCCGGAAACAGATATAGAACCACTGGTCTATAAGCTGTTGGCTGTGGTTGATGAGACAATTCAGAGAGGAACCGTTCAGGATGGTTCATTTCATCTACATATTAAGAGTAGTGCCAGGTACCGATAAATGGCACTTCAATTGAATTCCCCATCATACCCCCGCTGTATCTTTTTTTTCTCTGTGAGACACAATATCGAATCCCCTTCCCCGGTACAAAATCACACGTCCTTTTGGTATGAGTCAAAACACGTCAGGCGCTGAGAGCTGGGGTAGAATATTTGATCAGCACCGTGGGACACACAAGGACCCAGGTGACAAGAATAGCGATCAGGTCATTTCTGATTCTCCGGTCGTTTTTGATCTTATTTTCGAAACTGTATTTTAAGTAGGGCGTACTATGTGTGACCCTTGTTTTTTTTTTTTTGTTTTAGAGGAGATTCAGCACTTCAGAACATGGGCCTCTTATGCTCAATATAAAACAAGTGTTTCGTCAAATACCATATCGTATTTCTCAACCTGAAGGCTGACTATTTTTTGGCATTTAAAACTCAAGTGTTGTACTTGCTCGAGTAAAGTTGAAGTGATTCTTCGGCCTTTGTTGAAAGGCGTCCAGGGCCAAATGGATCTTAACTGAAAGAAGTTAAAAACAGAACAACTGACCCGCTGAACAATCGATCGATCATAAATAATAGCGAGAGAGACCGTGAGGGTGGTATTTTTATTTGAACAAATTGCTTGAGAGGGGAAAAGTCAAACATAGTGTCATGTGAAGTGTTTCAAATGTATTATGCCAGAATTGACAATCAACGGCTGTCAAACATGTTTAAGTACTGTAGTAGTAGGTAGACGGATAAAGATCGGTGACGCCGTGTGTCGTAGCAGTTTGCCCAGAAACTGTCTGTGAAATGAAACCTGTGGCTCGGCAGTCTGCGGCGGGCGCGTCCTCCTCACCCACACACCACCAAAACACGCCGGCCACAGAGACACCCCGTTAATACCCAAATAAAGCCTCAGAGTCTGGGCCTGCGAAAGATGAGAGTTGCTCAGATGATCTTTCCGGGGTTTGACAACTTCTCTCTGGGCTGAGCGTGGTCGGACTCGTATGTCTGGGCTTTCCCCCTTTTCCATCCGCCCGCCGAGAGACTCTGCGGTTGGAGTTTGACGTCTGGTCGCGGTGGAGTTGCTGCGCGAGTTACGGCCGGCGGTCTCGCGGTGGATTTTGAGGCATGCAGCGCAGAGTGGATGTTTGTGCTCCAATCAGTATAGCACGTTTGATTCATCCAGCTGCCCGAGGGAGCTCGGCAACGGAATGAATTACTGCTGGGTTTTCATCATGTGGTGTTTTTTTTTTTTTGTCGTCGTCGTCGTCGTCTCTGCAGCGCCGCGGGCGCCAGTCAACTGGCGACAGGGGAAGCTCCTGGGGCGCGGGGCCTTCGGGGAGGTCTACCTCTGCTACGATGCCGACACGGGACGCGAGCTGGCCGCCAAGCAGGTGCCCTTCGACCCCGACTGTCGAGAAACCAGCAAGGTGAGGGAGAACCACCAAACGTCCGTTACCCTCCAACTGTGGTGACGAGGTTTTTCGATTTAAGTTGCTCTCTGATCATCCAAATTCAACCACGATTTTCTATCTCTCTCTCTCTCTCTCTCTCTCTCTTTCTCTCTCTCTCTCTATCTCTCTCTCTTTCTCTCTGTAGGAAGTGAACGCTCTGGAGTGCGAGATTCAGCTGCTGAAGAATTTGCGTCACGAGAGGATTGTTCAGTACTACGGCTGCCTCCGGGACCTCGAGCAGAGAAAGCTCACCATCTTTGTGGAGTTCATGCCGGGGGTGCGTATCCTGCGTTTGCATATATTAAAGTCCCATTGTCGTCCCGAGAGTCTGATCGAGCCGCTATCACGAATAACTCTGAAGCTGAATGTCGTGTGCTTAGTTGTTTTGGCTCTGGAGATAGGTACGCGGAGATTTTAAGACCAACATCGAATCAAAGCCATGCAGGCCACATCTGCAAAAAAAAAAAAAAAAACATTTTCAAAATGTCACCAGCTGTCAACAAACATGTCCTCGGCGGTTGGTGTCAGCAGAACGGCTCAGTTTACGAGATCATTTACTCACCAAACGAGTGCCTTAACGAGCTGCTGTCGCCTGCGGAGCCTGAGTCTGCTTTTAATATTTCCGTGGCCATATTTTTTCCGAGTGGCATCGAGTGTCTTAGTCACACATTGTCTGGAAATTGGAAATGTTTATGTTTTCACTGGAGAGCTGGCAGAGCCGAGCTGGGACTGCTGCACCGCTGTGGCTGACCGATAACACTTTAGTGGCCTGAGGGAGTGGATGTGGAGGGGAGGGGGCTGGGGTGGTTGGCCTGCCGAGAGCCGAGGAGCCGTTGAGTTGTCTTGTTGACAGCTGAGACCTAAGAGGATTTTTTTTTTTTTTCAATGTTGGACTCCAAAAGTGCGTCACAGGTGTCGCTCCATCAGGTCTGTGCCGTTGCAATTTCCTCGCAAGGAAATGGAACAGGAAATGAAAGGAAATGCATTGGACATTGGAAGGTGTTTGGACTCAAAATGGAGCGAGTCTCCTGCAGGACATTGTATGTTTATGTACTCGTTGTTTTTTTGTTTTTTTTCGTACTTGAATTTTGGCTGGGAGGCTGCTTTTCCCCCAACAATACAAAACAAATCCCCTTCAGCTGGCACAACCCTATTTTAATTTCCATTGTGCACAGCCTTCCAAAACAGATCTTCTATCCTTTCGTTCACATTCGCCGTGACAATGACACAGTATTGGATCACAATGCATTCAATGTAAAGCTAGAGAAGTGCATAAATCAAACTTTCTGATTTCTACTAAGTCTTTCGCAGACTTTTTGACGTTTTCTGCGTGTGCTCCCCTCTCTCCAGGGCTCAATAAAGGACCAGCTCAAAGCCTACGGGGCGCTGACGGAGAAAGTAACGAGGAGATACACCAGACAGATCCTCCAAGGAGTCTCCTACCTTCACAGCAACATGATTGTTCACAGAGATATCAAAGGTGACTTGGAAAAAAAAAAAGTAATTCATAGTTAGACTTGTGGCCAGACTTGTGGCACAGTGTGCAAAAGGGGGGGGGGGAGGCCATCTCCACAGTTTCCGTAAAACTACACATTCATTCATTTCATTTTCTATGACATTCCCTGACTTGGTGATTCATCATCTACAGAGTGAGTCTGGAAAAATGTGCTATTTTGAAACTGAGATATATTAGGCGTCATGCTGGTGAAATAGGCAGTTCGAGCCAGTCTAAAAATGCTCATCGGCGGACGGAAAGGCTTTAGTCTGGCTGCCCGCACACTGCTCTGTTTAGCCACAGCCAAGAGGAGGGCAATCTAACGTCTGACGGGGGGGAAAAAAGGGAGGGTAGGTCTCACAGGACAGAGCTGGGCTCTATGAGAGTAGATGTGGGTGGGATTTTCTTTTTTAAAATGTTGAAATGCTCTTCATATGCAATATATACACTGCATGCTCGTCTCACCAGACAAGAACTCATCTGTATGCGGATTTCTGATAGGGCTCGACATCGCAGGCACGACATTAGAAAAGGAAGTTTCTGTGAATGTGATGGTCCCCGGAAGCCAAACAAAACCCACAATGCCCCTCACGCGATGCATTAGAAGGCCTCACATGCTCGCAACAAGATGTCCAGGCCGTGGCAACGGACCCAAGGAGCAAAAGAGGGAAGGGTTCCAGCTTGTTCGTTCAGTCACAGTCTCTTCCTTTTTGCGCCTCTGCCCTTCAGTGGGTGTAGAAAGTGGCGAGCGGTTTACATTAGTCACTGATCAAACAAGCGGGGCCGCCTGAAGGAAACGGGAAAGACACAGCTGCATGTTGGAAAATAACTGAGGAAGGAGACATTTGGTTTTCGATCCATGTGGAACAGACCTTTTATTCAGGGTTTCATTTTTCTAATTGCTGTAAATAAGTGCGGTATTTCCCAGTGTGAGAGGAACTTGAGTGGAGTCTGTGTAGTGTTTGCCTGAGGTTTTGCTGAATTACTGTTCCATCACCCCAGACGGGTCAAAGCACAGAGAAAGGTTGCTTTCCTCCTCAGCTCCTTCCGTCAAAGTGCTGGCTCGGCCACTTTCTAACCACTCCGTAACGGCCACCTACATTAATTGAACCTGCCCCAAAATCTGTCAAAAGTCTCTCGTTAAGGTTACGGACGGTCCCCGGGAGACAATTCAACAAAACAGAGTTTTCCATTTTGCTTTGTTCCACCAGGTGCGAACATCCTGAGGGACTCCTCTGGGAACGTGAAGCTGGGAGACTTTGGAGCCAGCAAACGCATCCAGACCATCTGCATGTCTGGTACGGGAATCAAGTCCGTCACTGGCACCCCCTACTGGATGAGCCCGGAGGTCATCAACGGGGAGGGGTACGGCCGCAAAGCTGATGTTTGGTAAGGATACGGATCACGTGGAGCTGTAATGAGGCCCGAAAGGGAAATTAGAGCGTCCAAGCGCAAAAATACGTAGTCGTAGCAGAAGCTGTAAAAATAATGCTTTTGGGTGGCAAAGCAGTAAATTCAGTGGAAACGGTGGTGGAGCTATTTATGTCAGCGAAATACCTTTAAATGTGTCAATACAGGATATAGGTGAATAAATCAACATGAGCTCCTGTAAAATATAGTGCACAATAGGGACAGCGTGTAATATTCAGAGGAGTGCTACTAGAAAGGGACACATGATAATATGTGAACAATGTTTGTTTAATTAAACAGAAAAAAATGATATATCCATTTGTGACGCATCTAATCTTCATTTACAGTTTTAAATTGGTTTTCACTAGTTTATCGTCCACTCTTCTGTCCATGGGATGATAGCACTGTGTGCTGACTGATTTGACCATGGAAGGCCACGTGAAAACAAACATGCAATAGAAACACTCATTGAAACACTCAGGGCGGTCCAAAAGATAAAAAATAAATCCTTAGAAAAAAAAAAAAAACATACAAATATCACCATCCAATAAACTACATTTAAAAGGTTGATGCCAATTAGATTTTAGTAGTTTAAAGTGTATTGTAGATCTGACATTTAACTGACTCTGCTGTATGTATGTCTTCAGGAGTGTTGCCTGCACGGTCGTGGAGATGTTGACCCAGAAGCCCCCCTGGGCTGAGTATGAGGCCATGGCGGCCATCTTTAAGATCGCCACCCAGCCCACGAAGCCCGTGCTTCCCGAGGGCGTGTCGGACGCCTGCAGGGACTACCTGCGGCAGGTGTTTGTGGAGGAGAAATGGCGGCCGACTGCGGACTTTCTGCTCAGCCACCCGTTCGTGCAGGGCTGCTTCTGAGGCCCGCTGACCCCCCCTCCCCCCAGCGGGCCTGTGAGGCCCCGGTGCTTCCCCCCGATTCTCCGCCCCGCCCCCCCCCCCAGGGCACCCACCACCCCCATCCCCTCCAACACCAGGCTCCAGGGCTCAGCGCCACTCCAACTTCCTGCCCTGTCATCTATCACCAGTGTCTGCCTTGTCTGGACCCCAGCGTTCCTCTCCGACTGGCTCAACCCCCGGATTATTCAGCGAGAGGCCAGGCCGACTGCTGTCAGACCTCCGGAGTCCTCCAAGGCACGCAGCCCGTTCCCTCAGGACGGCACTGACAAGAAAGCACTTAGCAGTCTCACAGGCTGCAGACTGCTGCGGACTGCTGTCCTTTATAAAGAGCAGGAAGTGACCCACGTTATAGAGAGAAGTGCCACCTCGCAGTTTTTCTGGCTCTTTCTACAGCACTGGGTGTTATTCATCAGTCGCACGTCAGCTGCGAGTGAAATCAAGACGGTAAAATATTTTTATATGACACATACAATGTCATCTTTACAGACTCTTTTCTTGTCACCTAGAAAAAATTGTATTTTCGTCAACGCCTTACAATAAGAGTTTGTAAGCAAGAATGTCTTCTTTTTATAAAAAAAAACAAAAAAAAACGCATCTTTAAATAGCACTCACAACCCCAATTCGAAGGACCGTCACCATTGCACTTTTGATATCATGCATTGAAATCGTTTCCAACATGCAGGATAATCAGCCGAGGAGATATTTTTCTATTTGATGCATTTTTATATGACGTCTGTAGTCTGTGTCGATTTTTGAGACGGAAGAACCAAACTTTTGCATCGGTGTGCAATGTCTATGAAGCAATACCAACACTACTGTTGGAGTGTGTGACATCCAATCCGGCGTCCCACGCAGTGAGCCTTGTTCCACTCGGCAGTGGCCAAAGAAATGTCGCAGAGACGGAAGCTTTTCATGAATATTAGGCTGCGTCGATGTACAGTATTAGTCCCATCGGATTGCCTCGTCACCTCAGAGCCCTATAGCCTTTTCTTTGTTATGGCAGCTTTGTGCAGAGCAGACCGCACACACACACACACCAAATCAGATGCATTGACATCACATTGTGCTATTGGAAAAAAAAAAGATCATGAAGTTACCATTTACATACGTCGTAGTAGCGTCAGTATAAATGCAGCCGCCCCATGCCTTTACTTTGCTTGTCACGCTATCCGAATGGGTCTCTTAATGGCACACCTCGTTGTGTGTCAGGTCATGTGAGATAAAGCGTAACCGATGTCGCCAAAAAGGGTCGGGTTGTAAAGACGGGGCTAAATGCTTTATTAAAAGGAGTGAAGTGGAGATGGGATTAAACTAATCGAGGGGAGGTTGAATAAATAGTGGCTAGCTGTAAAAAAGAAAAGAAAAATACAGTGGCACTTAAAAGAATGATCAAATCTTTTCTGACCTTTGCCAGTGCCTTATCTGAATCTGCTTGTAAACACAAATGTTCACTGCCAAAGCGGGACGCTTCTTAATAAGATGAGCAGCTGTTCAGTAGAGAGCGCACACACACACACACACACACACACACACACACACACACACACACACACACTTGCTGAAGTTATTTTATATGGAAAAAAAAAAGATTATACTGTAAATACATGTTGTTCTGCACTTTTTTTGTATGAAATTTCTTTTACATTATATACAAATCTATTTGATGAAATAGCTACGTTATACAGTAGACTGTACTGTGATTTAGACAGGAGGATGTACGATTGTCTCCGAGAGCTGGTCAGCAGTGAGTAAGCAGTGAGGCCGAGAGGCTTTGGATCGGGACAGTCCGTTTTGTCTTTATGACAAAGCCTTGAAACAGGAAATGTATCATGTGTCATTGATCTTTTGTACATTTAACTTAATAAATCAAAGGTCTAAGGCTACTTCCTGTGTGGTTTTATTCTGTTGTATTGCCATGAAATGTCCATTTTTTTGTGTAGTTTTTAATCATTTTGAGCTCGTGCTCCCACTTTTAAAAAATACCTGTGAAACATGAAATGATCTTTCATATCTACATGTATTATTATTATAACCAATATCAATTTGGTCAAACTGCCAAATAATTTATTTAATGAAAAAACCCTGATAATTAGAACGCAATTTCTCTTGATGAAAGATAACTGAAATCTTTGACTCTTTGATAGTTCTTCCTCTCTTTCATAATTATGTTCATATTAGATTTACGTTTGGTATCATGATTATTTTAATTATTCACTGAAATAACTGAATCATTTATTTTTTATTTGATTTACACAACAGAGTTCACATTTATTTTTGGATAACACTTTTAACAAACTACAACATCCCTGAGGTGAAATCATTGAAAAAACGTTATTGAAGTAAACGGCGTGTAACGCACAGAGATCACGTGACTGGGAGCAGTAGAAGCAGCTGTAAGACGATCACCTTACAAAAGCGAGTTTTGTAACGTCGCGTGTGAAGACGTAAGGGACACACACTCACGCACGGAGACGGGTCGCCCGGTGGACTCTCATGTCAGACATGTCCAGCTCCAGGACAATCATCTGTTTACTGAGAAACGACCTGCGGCTGCACGACAACGAGGTAAGATGAGTCCGTGCAGTTATTGAACTCGGCGTTATTCAACGTCGAAGCATAGCTCATAGTCAGCGTCAGAGCGGACTTACATATCCAGTGTATGTGTTAAAAAGTCAACATTTAATGTGTAAACATGCGTGTGGGAACATTTAGAGCTGAATGTGTCGTTTTTGATGAGCGGAATTAAATATTTTTATTTGGTCCGTATGAATAACAACAGGATATCCGGTACTTGCCTTTCAGAACAAAAGCCTCGTTTTATATTCTATATTCGTCACAAAACAGCATATAGCATACATGCTGGTCTTATTATGTATGATCAAACTTTAATTTTATATCAAATAATTCCGTGTTAATAGCATGAAGGCCTTTGACGAAAGTGCTCTGGAAAAACTTTTCAAAATAAAGGATGGACTACTCCAATTCAGGGTGTATCTACTCAAAATCAATGTCCTTCCTCTCAAGAGTCCTGAAACATCACAGACCATATTGTTAATATTCACAGCAGCCATTTCTGCAATTGAATCGAGCCTCGTTATTTTTTTTTTGATCATAAATATGTGATATTCATGTGTTTTCGGTCTCTTTTCGTCCTGCAGCTTTTTCACTGGGCCCAGAGAAATGCCGAAAACATTATTCCTCTGTACTGTTTCGACCCTAGGCATTATGTGGGGACGTACAACTACAACCTGCCGAAGACCGGGCCTTTCCGCCTGCACTTCTTACTGGACAGTATCAAAGACCTCAGGAACACACTGATCAACAAGGGCAGGTAACTAAACCTGTTTACGTCCTTTATATGTCCTCAGCTGATGTCACGTGGAGTTTTACTCAATATTGCACAGTGCTGCTCGGTCAGGGTTATGCAACTGAAAACCTCATTAGGTTTAAAAGGGATCGCAAGTTTATGTGTCATGTTAATGTTACACAAACACAGAGGTCCTCAGCTGTCTAGGACTTTTTGATTGATATAGATTTGGCAGGATCAGGATGCACCTGGGCTTATATGGGGGTTATGTTTAAATTAAAACACCTCTTGCACACACTGTTCCCATTCCCATTTTTTCCGGTCTGTGTGTGTGTGTTTGGGGGGGGGGGGGTAGCTTGCCCTCTACCCAGGATGCAGCTTGCTTGGCATGGGAACCAGGCATGTGAATTGGGACTCGTGTAAGTGTGATGATTATTATTTTTTTATTTGTGTGTATGTGACAGCAACCTGGTGGTGAGGCGGGGTAAGCCGGAGGATGTTGTTGCCGAGCTCATCAAGCAACTGGGCTCCGTCAGCACCGTGGCTTTCCATGAAGAGGTAATTAAAAAAAAATACATATTTCTTATTTAACAAGTAACAAGTGATTTCGTGCTCTGGTGATTTTGACATTGTTCTCCCCTAATGCTTTCACTCACAGGTAACTTCAGAAGAGCTGCATGTGGAGAAGAAGGTGACGGATGTCTGTGCGCAGATGAAGGTCAAAGTTCACACCTGCTGGGGGTCAACACTGTACCACAGAGATGATCTTCCATTTCACCACATGTCCAGGTGAGAGAGGTTACGGCTTGATCAAAAATATTCTCTTTCTCTGGCATTTTCTTGGAAGTTGAAAATTAAGAGGAGATTGTCGATTGTAATCAAGTATAGTTCAGGAAGGGTTACATGATGGCACTGGGAATGTGTTGTGATATCTCCCATTGGCGTGTGTTAGGCTGCCTGATGTGTACACTCAGTTCAGGAAGGCAGTGGAGACCCAGAGCAGGGTGAGGCCTGTGTTTCCAACCCTGGAGCAGCTGAAGCCTCTTCCTCCAGGGTTGGAGGAAGGAGCCATTCCCACGGCGCAGGACCTGCAACAAACAGGTGAACATCTTAATGTCGTTGTTCCGACCAATACGAACGCCTCGACTCATTCAGTGTCTCTTTGGGTCTCCATGCACACTGACGATGATCAAACGAGCTCAGCATATATTGATTTCATGTGCCCGTCTGTTTCATTTTAGTGCAAATGTCTGCACAATTTGGAAACACAAATTGTTGACTTTATGCAGTGGCTTTGAGTAAATCCATACTGCCTCTTTTATTGGACTCAATAGGTAAAGTGCTGAGGAGAAATTTCCTCATTAAGTTCCTGCGAGCGGGGCACCTCGATTTCTGCGTATATATGATTAAGCCTTTATGGTAGTGTTAGTCTTAATGCACACCAGGGAGCGTTTAACGAGGATGAAGCAGTCTGCATGCTGATCTGCTGTTCCGTCTCGTTCTTACAGAGCCTCTGAGCGATCCTCGCTCGGCCTTCCCCTGCAGCGGCGGTGAAAGTCAGGCTCTGGCCAGGGTCAAACACTATTTCTGGGACACTGTGCGTAAAACAACCATTAAAAAGGGAACGTTTATTGTTGCGAGGAGGATTTATTATCTAGTGTAATAAATGCGGTGAATATTGTTTGGTAGAATGCAGTTGCATCCTATAAGGAGACCCGTAATGGCCTGATCGGTGTGGACTATTCCACGAAATTCGCACCTTGGTGAGTGTTTCATTTTCCTCTGCCCTCAACACAGAAGAGAGATTCATGTTCTGTGAAAGTAAGACTCTCTAAGGACTCTTAAGAATCTCTAATGCTGCCCCTCTGGCTTTTTTGCAGGCTGGCGATTGGTTGCATTTCGCCCAGGTATATTTATCATCAGATCCAGCAGTACGAGAAGGAGCGGACAGCCAATCAGAGCACATACTGGTGAGTGTGGAGTGGGGAGGACTGCAATATTTCGATTAATAAGATGCAAACTACTGATTCACATACAACAACTTCTGTCTCCACGCCCCGGCCTCTGCGCCGTTGTCTCACAGGGTGATTTTTGAGCTTTTGTGGAGGGATTACTTCAAGTTTGTGGGTGCCAAGTATGGGAACAGGCTGTTTCAGGTCAAAGGTAACCTATGCCCAAGTTTTCAGTCTGTTGCGTGTGGATGCACAACAAATGAATTGCAAAGCTGATGTTTATGGCTATTTCACCTCAGGACTCCAAGACAAATCTGTGCCGTGGAAAAAGGACATGGCGCTTTTTAATGCATGGAAAGGTTTGTGCTGCTTTTCATTTCTTTTATCAAACATTACAAAAAAAGAACCCATGTAATTTTTGTGTAAACTCATCTTAAATGACACGCTGTATGTTTAGATATCTGAATATAAACTTGTATTCTATTGACACAGAGGGACGTACAGGAGTTCCCTTCGTGGATGCCAACATGAGAGAGTTGGCAATGACAGGGTTCATGTCCAACTGAGGGAGACAAAATGTCGCCAGCTTCCTCACAAAGGACCTGGGCCTGGACTGGAGGATGGGAGCTGAGTGGTTTGAATACCTTCTGGTGAGTAGTGTGGTTCACCTTCTGAGTGGGTGTGGTTCATAAAGTATTTATTTATTTATTTTACATTTATAACATTTTACCATCTCGTATATAAAATGTATTATTTTATGTTGTGGTAGAATGTTGTTCCTTTATTTAGATTGTATTGTATATATGGACTTTAACTTTTTTTTTATTTTCCTCTAAAGATTGACCATGATGTCTGCAGTAACTATGGCAACTGGCTATATAGTGCTGGTATAGGAAACGATCCCAGAGAGAACAGGAAGTTTAACATGATCAAGCAGGGCCTCGACTATGACAATAATGTAAGTTGTTCTTTTTTTACTTCCCAATTCAAACAATGTTTGATTGCAATTTTTTTTCTCACTGACTTCTTTACTTTATTTATTGCTCGGTGACCTCAGGGTGACTACGTCCGGCAGTGGGTTCCAGAGTTGCAGGGGATCAGGGGAGCTGACGTGCACTCACCGTGGACCCTCAGCTCTGCAGCGCTGTCTCGCGCTGAGGTGTCCCTCGGTGAGACCTACCCCACTCCCATCGTCATGGCGCCTGAATGGAGCCGACACCTTAACAAGAAATCGGTGGGTGTTTGAGAAAGGGGAAGTGAATAGTTTGAATGCGTGCTGCTTTTTTAAATAGCTGTAAACGATAGTTGTGCAATATAATTAGGTATATTTACTCAATCACTTCATGTACATTTATTAGAGTATTTCTATTTTATATTAGACTACAGTTCAGAGGGATAATTTGACCCACATGGTATGCCTGTTAAACTGATTTTAATGGTTCAACATTAAACCACGGATTCCTGCGCCAAAGATGCCGTTTGCCTCTGAATCTCATCTCAATTTAGAAAAAATGTAACAGCAAAGCAAAGATTACGAAAGACTGTAATACAAACTGTTTCCTCTTTCATACCTCACGCATTATCTCACGACCCCTCGGGTCAATCTTGACCCTCTGAAGGGCCAAACGTCCTGCTAGGGAGTTGTTTGATGAAGTGTATATAAGGTAGTTAAGCCTCAGCTCATCTAACTGCAACAATAAAATGTATCCAGTGAAGCAGAACTATTAACAATGGAATTTTTTCTTTTTTTCCAGGGCGCCTCGGGACCTTCACCGAGAGGAAAGAAAGGCGCATCACACACTCCCAAACAACACCGGGACAGAGGCATAGATTTCTATTTCTCCAAAGGCAAAAATCTGTGATCTGATGGAAGTTCCAGTGTTGCAAAACTGGACTGTTGCTGTTAAATCCACGACTCACACCGCGGTGTTGACTTAAGGGAAGCTGTCACGAGCATTTGAGGAAATGCACTTTCCCCACATACTTTTGAATATCTCCATTTATGCCTTCAGTTCTGTAGAAACCCGGCCAGATAAAGAACCTTTCCGTTTCCTGTTATGCAGCAGCTGAAGCAGCAGGTCTTGTTGTGATTTTGCTTTTTCAGCAATAACAGTTCAGTGATAACAGTTTTTGTTATTATATGTGTGGTTATTTCATTTTTAAGTTGTGTTTTTAAAAACAAATAAAAACCTACAAACTCAAGATTCATTTCTTATTATGTTGTTCAAGAATGCAGTAACTAACTTTTTACAGAAGTTGACCTAATATGATATTGGATTTCTGAAAGCAGACAAGAGAAAGTACCAGCATCACTTCAGCACCTACATTGGTTTTATTGAACATGTCGCTGAGTGTCTGCCTCTGATCCTCGGATCGATAATAATCTCGTGCGCGAGGTTTTCTGCGGGTAAACAGTCGATCACCCCTCCGCCCCCGCGTGACGCACTCCGCCTGTCAGGCTGTCATCACTTCCTGGTTGTCTAGCCTGGTCTCATGCGTACACTTCCTCCCTCGCTGTATCCACACAGCTCGCTCTTTGGGTCGAGCGTTTGTTTTTTATCTATTTCTCCATCATGGCCTGCGGTTCCTCCAAGGTGGACCTGGACTCGATCCCCCTCACCGCGCTGAACGTGACCATGAGGAAGAAGCTGGGGCTCTACCTGAACGTCAAGAACACGGTGGCGGCGGACTGGACGGCCGTGGCCGAGGCCATGGGCTTCAGCTACCTGGAGATCGTGAACTACGAGGCGACCAGGAACCCCACCGGCATGGTCCTGGACGAGTGGCAGGCCCGCTCCAAGGACGCCACGGTGGGCAAGCTACTGTCCATCCTGACCAAGGAGGGGAGGCATGACATCCTGGAGGACCTCCAGCCTCTGATAGGTGAGTCAACCAGGGCTCTGGGTTTACTGGGACACGTTTCTCATATCGATCAGGTTATAGATCAACGTTGTTTCCAGTGTACTTCCTGGATACGAGTCACGTGCCCCCGCCTGCATTCTCTTATTCTCTCAGGCTGTTTTTAAGGTAAATATAAGATCCACAGAGCAAAGTTATTTGGTATCTATTGATGAGCTACAACTCTTTTCCTCAAACGTTTCAGATGTTTATATCCCCTTTCTAAAACACCAACTCACCATATGCACTCATTCACGAGTATTTATTGTGTTAATATACAGTGTACGGGCACATTATGTGGTCACTTGTGTCACTAAGCCAATTTGCGTACGTCAGCATCGCCCCGTTGTATGATAGTGCCATGAAGGAGTTCTACGTCTAAATTATTGTTTCATAAATGTTCACGGTCGCAAGTTATTTTGCGTGAGCTTGTATTGTACCCTCAACGCTTATGTGCACCCCTGATTATAACTCGCTATGTGAGCTTACACTCACAGGGCGTTCTTTACAAAAGTGCTCAGAACGAAACCTCTGGTTGGCAAAGACAGGAACTTCAGGCACTAGTAAAAGTAGCGTTAGTGCTAATATAAAAGCCCATCAACACTTCCTTTGGGAAGTTTCAGAATACAAGCTCACCCGAAATAACAAGATACAAAAACGACCGTAAAATAGATGAAAAACTATTTAGAATGCCCTGTGAGTTTAAGCTCATATAGTGAGATATATCATATTTGGTGCTTTCGTTGTGGTCCCAGATAAGGATGTGCAGAAATACTGTGAGATGGCAGCTAAACCTCCACTGCAGGTTGCTGAGGTGACCAGCTGTGACCCCCTCACCCCGGAGAAGTTTGGTCTCACCCTGAAGGACGCTGAAGGTCAGTGTCTGGACAACTTACATTCTTTTTGTTTAACTCATTTTGTAATAGGTGACATTTCGTACAAAATAATGTTTAGACCGACAGTAGAACACAAAGTCATCCTTAAAATGATTTTTATCCTTCAATAATAATAATAATAAGAAGAAGAATAAAGTGATCACAGAAATCAACATGCATGTCCATTTGAAATGGTATAGTTACTCCAAATATTCATCTGCCACATATTTCTT
Source organism: Colistium nudipinnis (assembly GCA_016785305.1). Taxonomy (NCBI): domain Eukaryota; kingdom Metazoa; phylum Chordata; class Actinopteri; order Pleuronectiformes; family Rhombosoleidae; genus Colistium; species Colistium nudipinnis. Next base: position 628,277 of record JAFBJU010000683.1, on the reverse strand, counting down.
TTGAGATTTCCTATCATTTAGGTTTACAATCCATAGACGTTATTGAGTATAGACTCTCGTTAGTCACTTCAACTTTCAGTATAATTACAATTAAGTGTGCATGTGCAATAAAGTAGGCACTTGCTTTTAATATGTCTAGGAAAGCCCCTGCTATACAAATAAAAGACATTGTGAAAGAAAATGAGGGTTAACATTTCTTTCTGTGGTATGGTTTCATACCGGAAAGGCTCTCACTCAATTTAATCAAATGAATCCTTCTAAATCTCTGATCACACATCTGCACCACTTCCCCGGCACACTGTGGTGTTTTTCATGCCTTTAATGTTCATTTCTTTCATGTGGGCCATTAAAGAAGGGGAAATAAAAAGTTGCCTCATTGAATGTAATCTAACTGCGTTGATTCCAGGTACTCCTGAGATGTTTGATGCCTTCATCTGCTACTGTCAGCGGGACTTTAAGTTTGTCAGCCAAATGATCCGTGAGCTGGAACAGACAGACTACAATCTCAAACTGTGTGTGTTCGACCGAGACGTCCTCCCAGGGTCCTGTGTTTGGACGATCACCAGTGAACTCATTGAGAAGAGGTAAGTTATTTCCCCCTGCTACCAATTTGGAGGTCTATTCTGTTGGGTTAAGTTTTTTTTTCTTTTTTTAATTTGAACTTGAAAAACTAAAAACTGGTCCTAAGTCACATTCACTTGATTTTGTACATTTTTTTGAATACAAAAAAAAAAATTGACTGAGAGATAGCAATCTCTGTTTCTTGTGAGCTAGCCCGTAAACACATCTCATCTTCTGAGCTTCACATTTTGCATTCAACTAAACTTTCTGTGACCATGTGTGCAGGTGTAAACGGATGGTGGTGGTGATTTCTGATGAATACCTTGAAAGCGATGCCTGTGACTTTCAGACCAAGTTTGCTCTCAGCCTCTGTCCTGGTAAGTTGCATTCTTGTTATTTTTCAGCATCCCTATCCTGCTTTTGCATACATGTAATTTACATTGCTTCCTTTTGTGCCCAAAAGGTGCCCAAAAGAAACGGTTAATCCCCGTGGTGTACAAGTCAATGAAAAAGCCCTTCCCCAGCATCCTGCGCTTCCTCACCATATGTGACTACACCAAGCCGTGCACGCAGGCCTGGTTCTGGGCACGGCTGGGCAGGGTTCTTTCCCTGCCGTGATCGTGTACCATGGGTTTTTATGATGCAAAGATGACAACAGTACATCATGGTCTGGATTTAAAGCTGCACAAGGAAACCAAATGTCACCAAAGTTCTCATAGAGCACAAACAGAACAGCCATTTTAATGTTGTTCTATAATGAGCCTGCCCACCTGTCACTATTTGGGATGTATGTGATTTATGACAGTGAGGAGGATCAGTTTGTAATTCAAGCATTTTGTACTACGCACTGTAAAAGCTATTTTTGTGTCGTAGACACTTCCTCTCACAAGCCAACTTTGAGAGTAGGTCAAAGCTTAAAAGAGGAAAATATTGTGTGATAGGTCCTACAAATGTCCAGTGTTATTATCTCCTGCTTTTTTCTCTTATTTCTCTTTCACCGTGATGCCTTTACACTTAAAGGCTTACACAATTTTTGATCGTTTTCAGAACTGTTGTATGTAAATAAATGTATAATATCTCGAATACATAGTTTGAGATTATTTTCAAAATAAATTGAATGTATTTTTCAAAGACAATTGCCTTGAATTCATAAAAGCGAAGTGTGTGTGGTTCTCCAGTGTGTGTCGTGATTGTACCACTTTTACGAGGAATAACACACTCCACCACAGGTGGCGCTAATTAAATGCTTCAGTAAGAAGAAGCCGGGTGAAATACACGCTTACAATTAACCCCTTGACATCCAATCATAGAGCAGCGTACGTGGTCTTGTCCAATCAGAGGACAGGATTCAATGACTGCAACACGCCTAATGTATTTTGCGCAGTTTGTGCCCTGGTTTTAGCCTCTCAGGCAAAACTTTCTACTCAGATGAATACTCAGATTTAGTTTAACAATGGGAATATTATTAATATGGAACAATTTGGATTTTATTCTTGGTAATATGTGTGAAATGGGAAGTTTGATCACTCTACGAGAAGAAGCAATGCCTGCAAAACTAAACTCGGCGGAAATATAAACCTTGAGTCGAGCCACCATTGAACGTGTGGCGGAAGTCAACGGCACGATTCGATTTTGTTCACGTTTTGTTTAATTTCAGCAGTACTTGTATGTGTAGGAGATGTTTCTTAAGATATACACTAGTAACAGATATACGGAGTACAGTGGGGTCTGCAGCAGTCGTTAACTCCGCTATCCACCGCGGTCCCACACTCAACATGTCCGCCGGGGAGGTCCACAGTCGCTGAGTAGGAATGCGGTAGGCGGGGCCGCGAGGCTGGTGTCAAACTTTGGGAATGACAGGAGCGCTGCAGGATCCTCAGAGAAGGGGAATTGTCGCCCTCGCTGGCCCGCGCTGGATTACTTTGACTTGTTTTCACGCGCCACCTCTGGATCCAGCAGCTCTCCGCACATAGTCCGGCCTCAGCAGATTCCTCAGCCATGTCGGAGGACTCGTGCTCCCAGCCCTGGTCCATCAACAAAGATGATTATGAGCTGCACGAGGTGATTGGTATGTGATCGTTAGCTTGCTAGCTTGTCTGTGATTTGTGTGGCGTTAACCTCGGAGTTAGCAGCAAACGTGAGGTTTAATATGTCTCCGGTGCCCAGCGAGCAGTGGGCATCCTCTTTCACCGTTTTTATCAACTTAGAAATCCCAGTCGGGCGGTGTCGTTACTCGGGAGCCAGTTACCGCTGGCACTCCGTCCGCCGGGGCAACGCGGAGGAAGAAAACGAGCGTCACGGCGTTACTGTCTCCTCAGGCTGGGACTATTTGCTGGAGCGCTTCCTTTGATCAGTCCGTTATTTGTACCGTTACTGTGAATGTAATCTACTCCGATGGCGTTACCTGTTCAATTTCCGTATTATAGGAATATTTACTATGTCGATTCTAAATGTTCCAGTTCAGACACAACCTAACCTGCAGAGAAGGGATTAAAGACAAGACAAGTCACGTTACAAACAGCATAATCCTGAAGTTATTCTCCAATTAACTGGGGTGAAGGATATATTGCATTTGAAGGATTACAGAAGTATATCAGCCACGTAACTTTGCTGTAGTAAATCATATTATTATGTAAATCATATCCTTATGGTTCACGCCCATTTCCAATTAAACACATTAGCTATTTGAGCACAGGACTTTTTCTGAAATTATATTTTGTCACAGTTTAATCCCAGAGAAGGGCACTGTGTTGGCTAATTTGCTGCATGACTTAATCCAGTATTGGCTAAACTCTTTGGAGATTAACCTCTGCTATGTGGCTTCTTACCAAGTCCCACATTACAAAAAAAAAGGGAAACCCCCATTTGATAATAAAGAAAATGCAAACATCATCAGTAGTACTTCGTTAAATCTGTTCTGGGATTTAACCTACAGGTATGGTAATTGTAAGGCTCAATCTCAATGATTGCTTTGAATGTATCTCAACATTTCTCCAGTTTCCATGTGAAACGAGGCGTAGGGCACATTTCCTGTGCAGTGTCAAACCTTGGTGAGTCCTGATAATGGCTTACAGGCCGACTGACACGAGGAATGACAGCTTTTACTTGTGAACTTCTGAAGTGTCCCATCCAATATAGCTGATCCTGTCCCAACTTTTGGAAAAAGGTTGTTGAGCAAGGAGAAGGAAAATAAAAAGCAGTGTGTGTGACATATAAGCAGAGTATTGACCTCTCGAATCAGTCAGTAAGTGACTCTGGTTTACTTTACCCAAGTGGTGCGTGCTTCCTCACCGGGGAATCTGTGTGCTTATAGAGACTCCATTCTGCAGGGCCTAAATTGACCTTTTTGTGTATTTTTAAAAGACTTGAATTTAACTTTAACCCATTTCTAAATTTCCCCTTGGTTTCTTGGAAAATTGGAACCTGGACACCCCACAAGATAACGCCCTTCAATTCGGCATGCACACAGAGATAAAGCCCCTCTTGTACAGAAACCAGTTCTGTGGCATTTTCCTGTGCGGTGTGTGACACAAATTGTCAACATAGATTTAAAACTGGTCAGGCTATTTCAAGGCTGGACTGCCCCATGCTTACTTAGGGGTTGGGGAAAGGTATCATGATCATCAACTCGGCTTCAGAATTGAACTGTGAGGTTAGTTGAAAGTTTTTCCTCCTTGTTTTATTAATTGCCTAAATCTGAGTACCAGTTAGCTCTGGAACAACACCCCTGGACAGATGAGCCAAAGATCAAGTTGTAACAGAATGCTGGGAAGAAGAGAGCATTGAGGAGCTGCTCATGATCCAAAGCATACACCTCATCAGTGAAGCATGGTGGGGGCAGTGCAGATCACCCTGTTGCCAACACAACTTTTTAAAAGTCCACCATTTAAGAATGCGTTTCATTGCTGTGAAGTAAATGAGCACTGAAGTGCTTTTCTTGTTCTCGTCGTGTAGAGTGTTAATGACACTGAATTTAAATCACGCCTGACAGGGACCTCCTCAGGATAGGGATTTGACATTTGCCTGAACATTACCCACTTGTAAAACCCTATAGGGAGTTTAACTATTCATGCCTCAGTAAGGAAGGCTTAGATAAGGTTAATGACTGAAGAAATAGCTTGAGCTGCAAGGAGCTTGTGTTCATATTAAGGTTGCATATGGTCCACGTTGCACAATCGGGTCAGGGTGGGCTGTTGTGGTGTGTTGGATCAGTTATCCAGGGTTGGGGTGTTGGAAAGCTTACACACTGCCAACGGCCAAAGCATCAGAGGCTACTCTTAGTATTTCACATGTAAGAACATGCACGCAGGTCTCCAAAAGACCATGGAAGCCACGCAAACCTTCTTTTGTATAAGCTGTACTGTACTGTATAAGCGATACTGCATAGGTCATTTTTGTTCTACAGCTCTTGACCTCAGCTGGAAGGTCGGTGTGCCGAGGATGGCCCTCGCTTAGAGTTTTGGATTATTCGTGTAGGCAGATCCTTACTTGAAACTTTCTTTTCCCTCCGTTTGTATCTAACAGACCCTCAGGTGTGAGAAGACGTCAGTAGGGTCAATTGTGGGACTATTAAAGACGACTAGTACAGCCTGGGAAATCGGGGGAAGAAGGACACTGAAATGCCTTGGCTGGTGGTGCTCTTTCTGTCATGTGTGACATTTCTCGTCGTACCTTTGAGTCATGTGTGGAATGCCGGGCCAGGTATGTGGAGGAAATGTAATAAAAAAACGGCTGACCTCAAGGCGGCAAACTGGCCTGCGAGCGCAGGAAAGACAAACTGTGCCGCTGCCCCTCTTCTGATCACAGAGCATGACGGAGGACATTGACACGGGCCTCACACAGTGACCTGCTCCAGTGAAGAAGCTAATTCAAGGCCAAGTTAATCCCATAAAGTGTTATTGTTTGCCGTGCACCTTTGCATATATAAAAAGATGTGCTATGAACACATTCTCATTGACTCCAATCTAGTCTTTTTCTGGCAAATCTTTTCACCTTTTCATCAGCCTATGGTTAATAAATTGGCCTCACTGTTGAATAGGGGTATGAATGCCAAAGTCAATTCTGAGGAGAAAGCGTTGACTCTTTCCCGTCCCCTTCACACATCGTTGGGGTATAGTGTAATAATACTTATTAGTTTTCCCATGCCAAGCTTGACTTGTTTGGAGGAAACATGCTTACAGAAAACACTGGCTACCCTTTTTCAAAGATCACGGTTGTTTTGTCAATATTTCTCCCACAGAAATGATCAAGTCGATTCACGCCGTCTGCAGATTTATTTCAATATCAAGAGAAGACCTTGACATCTACAGCTGTAGCCGCAGCACATACAGTTACAGAAAATGTCAGGGAGGATGATAAATATGAACTGAGATGCATAAAAAAACTTTTGTGAGGGATCCTCTGGCACACAAATCGACCAAAGATACACTACATAAACTGCATTTGCAGAGATGGTTTTCCACGAGCTGTCGGGTTGGGGGTGAAAAATGAAAGAAAAAAAAAAAAGAAAAAAAGGAAATCAAACATGAAAACAAATTGAAATCAACAAATCAACACAGTTTACATAACTCTTTGTGTCCTTCGGCCATGTCAACATGCCACATTTTCAACCGGCAGCTGGATCACCTTCATTAGATTCTGACTAATGTGGTAACTTAATATATTGATTTGATTGAGCCATCCACCTCCAAAATGAGCCAAATGTTGTTGTGCCTCTAGAAATATAAAGTATCAGCAAATGTATATTTTTTTTATGATTATTGTATGGTTTACCAGCAAATGTACTTCACGCCTTCCCTTTAACACACACACACACACACACACACACACACACACACACACACACACACACACACACACACACACAAACCCACACACACACACAAACCCACACCCTCACACAAACCCACACCCTCACACACCTCATGCTTGACATCCAGCCTTTATGTCCGTGCCAGAATGTTTAGCAGATTAGATGCTGGCCTGACTTTTTCAAAGCCCTGGTGCTGCGGGTGCTGCTGCAGTGCTTCCCATTGTGGGGATGGCTCTGCGCTTCCTCTCATTCTGACGGAGAGAGAGAGAGAGAGAGAGAGAGAAAGTGGCGATGATCTTATCCTTCTGTTCTGGTTTTTGTTATTGTGGTCGCCATCATCATCATCGTCGTCTGTGAATACGATAGCGCCTTTGTGCATCAAAGTTACTCAATTTGCAGCTTTGATTGGAACTTAAAACCATAATAATATATAGATATAGATAATATATATTATCTATCTATCTATCTATCTATCTATCTATCTATCTATCTATCTATCTATCTATCTATCTATCTATCTATCTATCTATCTATCTATCTATCTATATAGATATATATTATATAAAATACATACATATTTTATGTAAACCGTTTAACTGGATACAAAAAAAAATCAGAAGATGCTGGCTTGGAAGTAGTAAGTATCCAGCATCAGGTCTGTATTAAGTCCAGGCCCAAGCTGGCTGGTAGATTGAGCTTCTACATGTCTCAATGGCTCAGAAAGCCTCTCCGACCCCTGACCTTGCCCTCTGAAAACCCAACAATGTCCCCCTTTTTCATCTTCTCCACACACGCGTACAAGAACACATGCTCTCTGGCTTGTCCAGCCAGCCCTGACGACTGGCTGTTTGTTTGTGTGTCGGGAATTTACACAGCAACGTGCACAGGGCAGCTGGCCGGCCTGTGGTCCTCAGAGGGCTGAACTCTGCATCTCTGTTGAGACCTGGGAGGTTTGTTTGGTACCGGCGATGGTTTGTGAGAAGGAGCTGGCTGATGTATTTTTGTTTTTAAGTTTTGAGCAATTGCAGAGGCAGGGTTACTCGGGTGCTGGACGGGTTGAGCAAGACCGACCACACATCATCACAGGTTGCCAGTCAGTATGTGGCGTCCACTGCATGGGCCGGAAGTGGACTTCAGCATATACAGTGACCCTGTCTATCTGTAAATTACAGGAACATACAAGGAAATTGTGATTTTAATTGGATTATTTCAGAAAGCAAGAGTTTATGGTTAATCTCAGTCTGCGCTAAATTGAATAGTTCTACGCAGCCCGCGGTCCTAATTATCTTGAATGAAAACAGTTAAATAAAACCAGTAACATCTTTAGGGACAGCTTTTCCTGTTTAATTAAAATCAAGGAAGCATTTTTTTTTTTTTTTTTTCCCTTCTTCAATGTACCTCCCTGTTTAAACCTCCATACACCGCTGGCTCAGGGAGAACTCCAAACAATGAGCACTTTGTTAATATATTTGGGCATAGCTAAGATGAGGGCATGGGAGGTGAGGAAAAGCTTACTGGAGGGTGGACCGACTCTCAGCGAAGCCTGTTGCCGGAGTAGAATGTGCTCCCAGCACTTCTCGGCTTCACGTATACACCCGAGATCTTATGGAAACAGCCGTGTGTGCACGTGCTTGGTGTTGAACAAGTCGGTGGGTTGGTGAAATGACCTCACACAATGCAAGAACGGTTGCGGTTAGTTGTGGTATAAAGTAAAATGAATGGAAAATATGCTGAAAATGCCATGTTTGTAAAAGTATTGAACACTGTTTAGTTCTCATGCGACTCCTTGACTGCACTCATGACTTTCATTTTCTTATGACTCTCTATTGTTCAACCTAGTCTTTTTTTGAACTCTGCTATAGAGCCAGATAACCCTAAACGTCTGTATACTATGTTATTGGAATGAAGTAAAAGTGTTGCCGTCATGTTCTGTATTGATTATGACCGACTTACGATTATATTGAATCGTAGGTGAGGTGATGATATGTCTCCATGGTGTCTGTTTTAGGGAGTGGAGCCACAGCTGTGGTCCAGGCCGCCTACTGTTTACCACGCAAAGAGAAGGTGGCCATCAAACGCATCAACCTGGAGAAGTGCCAGACCAGTATGGACGAACTCCTGGTAAACACACACACACACACACACACACACGAAGCTCTGCAGAATAAATACCACTCGCATTTAGCATCTCTGTGACCTTGTCCCATTGGTTTAATCAAATGAGGCCACTGGCTTACAGCACAAGATTTCGTTCGGGGCTTTGTCTCTTTGCTCTGTGGGTGTGGATGGAGCCATTTCCACCTCTGCTTTTCATTACTGGTTTTCTCCTCCTCCCATCATCCCTGTCACTCTGGTCGTTCTTTGAAGGAGGACGACTGCCAGGAAAATGATCAGACAGCTGTACGACATCTTCCTCAGGGCGTTATTGTGTCATAATGATCTCAATGTGATCTTGGGCCGCAGCTCAGCACATTGTTCACTGTATGAGGTGGTTCTCAGCTAACAGCGTTTAAGTGTGAGAGCTGGAGGGATTATATTCAGATTTCCCTGTGCACGGAGACCATCATGTGCCCATTTGTGGCTCGCGTTCTGGCTTTGTAGATTATCTCACATATGATGTGAATTGACGGCCCATCTTTTTTAGTTTATTTGTTGTTTTTAGATCCTTGGGCCCAATTTATGTGTTAAGCTGCCACTTTTTAATACTTGATACTACTGACATCAGGAAATAATTTGTTACATAAGTCAGAAGCTTAGTTAATGGCCTTTCCAGTCCTCTCCCTTAATTATCATCCAAAAGGAAAAATAAATATTGTGTAAATGTATATCTGTGCATAAAATACCATGGGTATAGATTACTGGCAGATTTATCGGCACTCACTGGTAACGCTAAACCGAGGACGAACCCCTCCCAGTGATATTTGGAGGATGAATCAGGGGAATGTTGCTCCCGGATTCTCGGAGCAGGCGGTCACATGGACGACAGTGAGGTCGAATTTCCTGCCTGTGCCTCCCCCCCCCCCCAAAAAAAATACACAGGCCACTGAATAGCCACTTAAATGGCTAGGAAGCATTACATTAAACCCAGATTGCTTCTCTGAAGACGCATCTCTAAAAAAAAAAAGGAGGCCACAAGGTTTCAATGAGGCCTGCGTCTCTTTCACCTTACCTGTGAAATTCATTAACGTCATGTGTGCGTCCATATGTCGAGGCATGTTGGAGTTAATGGAGTCCATCACAGGCGGAGGTGCTTGTGAGTGACTCAAACTAGATTAGGGAGGAGGTGGTTTGTTTTTCACGTTGAGAACTAGGAAGTTGTCCTCTTCTATATTTACACAGGTTTTTACAAGTGTTGCTTTTATTGTGTTCTGCCTATGTCTCCTTTATTACACAGTATGAAAGGGATATGACTGAGATATAGTTATTGAAGTGAATATCAAACACTCTGTGCCACAGGAAATGCTACAGAGGCGTATTTTTATCCTCCGCATTAAGATCACCTCTTACTAAGGTCCCCCATCAACTGCAGATTGGTAACTTCTCTTTTCCTCAGTGGTTTTGAATGAGTGTTTGTGTTTGTTTGTGTGTGTGTGTGTGTGTCTGTGTGCGTGTGTGCATGTGTGTGTGCGTGTGTGTGTGCGTGTTTGCGTGCATGCGTGTTGCTGTGCGTGCTGCAGTGAGATTGGGTCATAGTGGGTGCGTGTGTGAGGCTCTGAGTAACAGATAGTGACGTAACATTGCTTCCATAGTGGTTTCTCTGTGTTTCTGCCATCAATGTGATTCTGTGGCACCAGTTTGTGACCCAGCACTGTTTTCAGTTTGTGACAATAGGTCATTTATTTACTTTTTTTTTTTGTCCACAGACGCATCAAATACAAAATAATCTGCCTCGGAAACAAAATCACAAAAAGGCATGGAACAGACTATGTTCTGGCTGTGATTCTGCATGGGGTCCCAATCAATGTATATCACACGCAGGGATGTTTCAAGTCACTCTGGGGGCCCCCAGGCAAAAAAATTTAATAAAATAAAAAAACAAAGCTTTAGCAAACAAAGCAAGTAGCATGGGGCCACCGATAAGGGGGTTCCCGATGTGTCATTGCAGTGTCTTCTTCATAGCAAGACATTTAAGGGGGTTTCAGGTTGTCGTTGCTGTGGACCAATGTAAACAGCTGTCTTTCGGGGCCCCCTTCTAGCTCAGGGGCCTAGTTTGCCTGCCTCGTTGCGACGCCTCTGATCACACGATTGCATTTATGAAATAAGCCAAAGTGACAATGCTCATTTCCCAACGAAATCCCCGTTATTTCTGACGTCATTGTAAAACAGGAATTTGAGTTGTCATGTTGTGGCGACATCAGTCAAAGGTTACTAATTCTATAAACCAATGTGATTTCCATTAGGGAGAGAAAAACAGTTTTATTAGATGGGTGGAAGGAGGGAACGGAGAGGCAGGCTGATGTTATTTATTTTGATTTTTTGGCTTATTGTCTGCCTGCTGGTCTTCCACAAATAATATAAAGCCATATTTTTACTAAATAAAAATGTCAATGGTTTTACACTTTTGACATGCATTGTGAAACAGCTGTGTGTATATAATGATATCAATTTAACACTACGATATAAAAAAGGATTTAATACAATTATATTATTTAATTAATTGTACATTTTTTAATTGTCATTCTAAGATGTGTCTTAGGGCTGCAGAAACTGTCGGTAGGGTGAAATATACGTTGTTAAGTATTCGGCTCTTGTAATACAGATGGTGACAATCAAAATGCATTTGACCATAATGACCTACACAGGTTGCCATATGCGCCTTAATCACTTGGATAGAGAATCAACTAAATAAATGTGATAATGGGACAAGGCCTTGGCTTATGAGACATGAATAATATGAAATTCCAAGTGCTTATACAGGTTTGAGCAGAAAAAAATTGACAAAAATGCAGCTATGTTTCCTTGATTTATGTTTTTTCACTTTACATGGTTCCCTGGACTGGTTGGATGAGCTTTTTTCTCTTGATAAAGATCAACACAGAACAGGCGACATTACCACTGAGGAAGTATTTCAAATATGCCTTCCACAAGCCTGAGTCAGAGGCTCGTGTGATACTGTATTTGAAGGTAAACAAAGCCGTAGTTATTGTAAGAGGAAATACACACCGCAGATGCACGATGCACCTTAACAGGAACGAGCCTGACACAGGCTGTACAGAAAAAGTGTTGTCATTCAGACATATTTAAAATGTATTTGCTTTCCAGTCAGCATTGGCCTGGGGAAAAATAATATTTCCACAAGGCTACATTTCATCCAATGTCAGGGGTTCCACACTACACACTGGAGAGTACAGGGATGGAAGCGATGGGGATGGTTTGAAGCAATGAGAACATTTCCAGGCTCTCTGCTGCAGCATAGGTTTACACCGACCTAATCCCCGCAACAAAGAGTCTCTCTGGACCTCACAGTGTCCGCTGGAAAAGATGGGGAAAACCTGCCAACTGCGGGGGCACGATATCCTCCCTGTTCCCCCATTGTTATCCTTCTCCGGGGTTACCATGGCCCACGGAGCTGCGGTGACCTGCCTCTTCCATTTGGCTGAGATCAGAGATGGGGGGGGGGGGGTTTGGGGGGGGGGGGGGCGGGGGGGGGGGGGGGGGGGGGGGGGAGCCGGTCAGCAGCCAACAGGCTGTATCATTATTGTTCTCTCTCAGCCTGTAGTATCCAAAAACAGAATGATCGGGGAGACGAGCCCATCGTGCTGGCTGTCTGGCCCGGCAGACTGGAAGTTATTCGACTGCTCCATTAATTAAGAAACGGCTTCAGGGTGCGGTACGTGGGCTCACCTGTTGCTCCCCCCATGGCCCGGTCTGAGAACCTTGGTGGGTTTTTATTTAACCGACTCTCCACACGTTGTCCTCTATCTGTTCATTTTATGCATGTCCGTACCCGTCGTGGTCTAATGAGTTTATTTCAACCCGCGCCCGCATCCGCCCTTATTCTGTCGAGTGCTTTCCACTGGCATGGCGGTGGCACCTGCCTCCTCCGGCCTTTCTTGGCGCGAGGCAGCCGCCGGAGGCCACGAGCTCAATAGTGATGACTGTGCAGCCGCGGCACATTGCTGCTCATGCACTTTGTGTGAGCTAAGCATTTATTGCTGATGGGACATCAGGCTTTGGTTGCTTACTGTTTGATCCACAAGCACCCATTGATTGATGTCTGTTTAACAAATGCTTTCCACTCGAGTGGTTAGGTTGCTCACTTGACAGGCTTGTGGCGCACCTTTCATGGTGCAGTGGCTGTATTAAATAACCCTGTATGGAATGATATGCGTATGCATGATGAAACCCACCTTCGCATTTTGCTCTCAGAGTAAATTATTGAATAAATGATTGTTAGTGCATATTTTTTTATTTTGCTGCATATTACATTTTCTCACAACTTTTAATTGACCGATTAATTAACCCCTACATTAGGTTAGTGCATGACCAGCGCCATATTTGACTGTATTACTTTAGCAGCCTTATGGGGGAATATTCCCGGCAAGTACGGAGAAGCTGTGCATCGATACGCCGCGTCAGTAGCGGGCTCAGTCTGTTTTTGTCAAGTATTCAACTGCACAAGCAAAAACGTCTTTGAATCAGTGGTCCCAACTCCAAAATCCGATAGATTTTCCTTTTTCTTTGGGAGCTTGTCTATCATCAAATGACTTTGCGACTGGTGTCGAAGTGATTGATTTGGTTCCAGCATAACCTCAGCTCTGCTGCTTTCCAAGCGTGCACATACACACACACACACACAAAATGTTCTTTACAGTTGTATAAAGGGCTGAAAAACAGCAGTTTTTTTGCACACTAGATTTGCAGTATATTGATCTACGCAACATTAAGATCACACAAAATAAATAAAAAATAGCTGCATCCCCAAAGCATCGTCATTAATTGTGACTGCATTGGGTTTATTTTCTCCAGGTTTTTCTCCTACCTTGGACTGAGAAGGCGTACCATTCGGATTCATTTGTTTGTCCTTCTCTCTCCTGTTTTTTCCTCCAACAGAAAGAGATTCAGGCCATGAGCCAGTGCCACCACCCCAACATCGTGTCTTACTACACTTCGTTTGTGGTGAAGGATGAACTGTGGCTGGTCATGAAGCTGCTCAGCGGGGGTAAGTGCATACCGTATATCTTATAATCTGAACGTCCTCCTCCTGGACCAACAAGGGAACGCCGTCAACGGATGCGAATAGGAGAAAAAATGAAAGAGGAACCAGGGGATGATTTGATTTGTATACTGTGGGCCTTGAATCGTATTATGGGGCAGGACCCCTGGTGATGAAAGAGGGGCATGGGCTGTTCAGCGCTTCTTGCCGGTGATGTTAAGTGTGATTGTAGGGAATGCGATGGCACTGATCCTCAGTGTGTCCTGTGTGAGCTGCAGCTCTTTCCGGGCTTTAACTTAGTACAGCTAATGACAGGGCAGAGGTAATAACAGCCCGCAGGCTGGCGTCATGGCATCCATCTGCTGGCGCTGCAATTAACCAGCCAGAGGAGCACGAGGAGGAGACCACCTCGGAGTTGAAGACCTTAAAATAATGCATCGATTGCATCTGCTTCGAAATGTGTATTAAGCAGCGTATTAAGATCATTTATTGAGCTACAGCAAATACATATTTGCAGTTCAGTGTTCCCAGATGCAGATGAAGGCCTCTGTTGCCAGACGTTTGACAAGCGACAAGCACTGTGTTCCTCTGACTCACAGGAGAAGACGGCTTAATGAGAGAAACAGTTATCGGTTAAGAGGCGGAACATTTGCCATTTGTCTCCGGTTCATCCTGCGTTCAGTCTCACAATTAATTATACCAGCATAAGTGTACACCAACGCATCCGGGCAAACATTTACACTGGGATTTTGCCCCTTCCCGCACTGCTCCTGGGGACCTCCGTGTCAACAGCGTCCCACCGTAACGGGCCGTGCCCAGGTGGCACGCCGCGGTCATCAGCTGCCAGCTGGGCTGCGGGCAGGCTGCCCGCCAAGCCACGCTCCGGCGGGCAGCCGGCCTCGCAGCAGGAGCACACGCACCACTTAAGATGGCCCCTCACGGCAGCCCTCAGCCTTGTTAAACCGAGGCCCATCGATGTTAAGTTTCATTGTGCGGAGTAATTAAACGATGGCCATGGTTGCGTCGGCCATGGAGACGAAGCTCCTCTCTGCTTTATAGAGCGTCACGTCACAGGTCCAGAGAAGGCCAGCTCTGGGTCTGCTCCTCCTCCCCGTCATCCCCATTTAAAATGATTGTTCCTAAAGTAATTCTTTTAATGTCCATATCATTGTTTTTACCTTTATATAATGTTTTTCACCTAGATAACTAGTCTTCCAGAATTTCAAAAAGAACTGCTCTCCTCTCTGGCAAATCCATTCAAGGCCAAACCTGCGGAGCCGAGTTGCCTTTCAGGAAAATCCTGTTCTGAATGCGAGGCGAACAACTGCTCCATCAGAGCTCTGCAGAACCTGTCGCTGGCCAAAGTCACATTTCCAGGAAACCAACAGCGCAGAGAATATGAGTCACGCCAAAGCAAGCAGGGGAATGTGTTCCCCGGGAGATCCGTGTGAAGCCTTCCCCCGACCCACAGTCGAATGTTTCTGGTGCCAGTGGATTTGTCCCTTCACGATGTGGCCCTCTGCTGTTGGCCAAATGCCTCTGTATTTGTTTGGAATGTATGTGACTTATGAAATTCCTCTCTTCTGCACCTCCTCTCTGCACCACCCTTGCTTTGTCGCAGCCACTCCCGTGCCGAACCCCCTCCAACTTTGGCTGGCAGTCCCCGTTGTCCTTTGGCACAGTTGGCACCACTTCTGTTCCCCTTCGCCTACCCCCCCCCCCCCCCCCCCCCCCCCCCCCCCCCCCCCCCCCCCCCCCCCCCCCCCCCCCCCCCCCCCAGTTGGCACCACTTCTGTTCCCCTTCGCCTTCCCCCCCCCCCCCCCACCCCCCCCGCCCTGCTCCCTCTCCTCCCTCTCTTGCACCTAAACCATTTTGCCTCATCCGGCATGTAACTGAAATGATGCCTCGACATATTTCGGAGGGTTTTGCGTGCTCTCAAGCTCTCTGCTGTCAAGAATCAACCTATGCCCTGTGATTTGCATGAAGTCTCCCTCCGGGGGCTTGGACCTGCACCGTCCCAAACCGGGCCAACAGGTGTTATTTGTCTTGGACGGCCACAGCCTTCCCCCCATACGAAACCAACGCCTCGGATTGTTAACCTGTCACTCAGTGTCAGCACGCTGAATCGGCCTAATGAGGCAAGAAGGGTTCAATCAGACGAATTTGAAAGAGGCTGACAGGGCCGGCATTTAGTGATCCTCCGCAGCCTGCATTGTGTGTGTGTGTGTGTGTGTGTGTGTGTGTGTGTGTGTGTGTGTGTGTGTGTGCGTCTTTTCCCCTCAGCGCCACCTCAGCTTAAAGGCGCATTGTCAGTGTATAATCTGTGGAAACCAAGCGCTATTTGATTTTTTTTCTCTACTCTCTCCCTTAAGCTTTGCAGAGGTTTTTTGACCCGCCTAAAAGGATAATTTGGCATTTTGGGGGAAATGTATATTAGATTTTTTAAGTTTTTGCTTAGAGTGAGTTGAAAAGGTGGAAACAACTTGCATGTCTGTATAGTTAATTTGCCGTTTGAGCTTTCAATAAAGTCTAGAAACCAGGAAACGGCTGACCTCGCTCCAGTCAAAACCCAATCTGCCTTCCAGAAATGTTCCAGCATTAAAATGAACAAAGAAAACTGTTGTTTTGACATTTCAGTTTTTGTATGGATTAAACACATGTGTTGATTGGTAAGCTTTAGAGCGGCTTATAGGCTGTTTGAAATTTTCTTCGGTTAGAAACAGGCCAGGTAATTCTCAATGTTTATTAACGCAGTCATTATGGTTATCCAGCTTCTAGAGGAAGTTTTGTACTGCGTGTTCAGACGTCATGTAGTGAGGCAGCCACTTTTCATCACCAGTCGAGTGAGCAAGGACAACATTAGCTACTCCAACACGTCCTCTAAGCACGCATTCCATTTGTTGGCTCGTTAGGACTACATCTCCCCTCTAATTGGTTTCCTGGCTCCGTTCACTGGGCTCTCCTCCCCCTGAGTGTCACCTGTCACTTCCTCGCCTCCCTCCAGCCGTCCCCGGAGAAGGAGGTGAGACGAGAGGAAACCGGGTGTGGGGAAAAATCAGACGGGCTGCATTTTCTCAATGAGCTTCAAAGCGGCGTCTCTTCAGAGACTCCTCGTCTCATCCTCCCCTCCTGCTTCTTTCCTACTCGCTCAGTCGCGTGCTCACATATGCGCTCGCTATCTCCCGCATGTCAGACACATCTGGGTTGCCTCCCTCCTCCTTCCCGTGTCAGTCTTCACTCTGAATGGGTTGGTGTGTTCTCCTCTGTGCTGAATCACATTTTACTACTGTGCACTGTCACTGCGCGAAGAACCCAATGAACCCACCCTCTCTCTCTCTCTCTCTCTCTCTCTCTCTCCCTTCTTACTCTGCAATAACACCGTCTGGTCTCAGGTGGCCCGTCACCGTCGGCCTCTCTGGGTAATGCAGCAACGCTGCGGGGCGAGGACATTCTGAAGTAAGGGAGCAAATAAATATCTTTGCGTTTTGGTGACAGCGCCAAACTATGGGTGCAATCAAGTCCTGGATTGTGCTTGAAAAGGACCTTGAAAAGGCAATTTCCAGCTTTTGTTTACTAGTGCTGCTCAGTGTGCGTGCGCGCGCGCCTGCGTGCGTGTGAGAGAGGCAGGGACGGCGTGATGTTTGTGTTTTTGTATCACTGCCGCACAATAAAGCTTGTCTAGCAAGTTGCCTTCTATTTGCTTCCCAGCTTTGTCCCCATTCACGCGCGTCACCCAATCTGCCGTCGTGTCAAATGCAAACACCCAAACCTCTTTTCAGAGAAATATTCTTTATTCTTTGGAAAGTGGCACAAAGGAAATCATACACCGACCGCAGTTGGACTTTTCATCCACGGCGCTGCCTTTATTCAGCGGCAGCCGGGCCGAGGGAGACATGGTGACCCGGCCAGGTCAGTTGGCAGAGCCGCACTGGTTCTCTGTTCACCTGGTCGACCCAAGACAAAAGTTAATCTGCACACTTATCTTTACTGCAAATCTCTACGAACACACACACACAATATTATTATTTCTTAAAACTTCAGAGCCAAGTATGAATTGGAATTTGTCTCTGCAGGGAAACTGTAATGATGATGTCATCCAGAGTTATATCCTAGCACTGCTCTGTAAACTGTAAATAATGAAATGATTCAGTAGCCATGGTGATATTAACCGATTGCCAGACCCTGGATAAGAAATGTCCTAAAATGGCATTACATCTTCCCACTGTTTGATCAATAAGACATTTGCCTATGTTTCAAGATACTGACTTTACCACTTTTAAAAACATAAATTGCACAATATAAATTCTTAAGGATTAGATTTACCCCGAAAAAAAAGGGTATTGATCGGGTACTGATTTCTCTCATTTCGCTTTTTTTTTTTTTCCCATGGCCAAATTAAAAGGGTTCGGTGTGTGCAAAAAAAGTCTTGTGTACCCACAATCTAATTTATACAAACAATATAAGTTTATACATGAGTTATCTTGACTGAACATCTGCCAATCCTCCAGGAAGTGTGTGTTTTCATAAATCCATTTTGGGTTTTTTCGAATAGGCTTAACAAATGAAATTGGACCAGAAATAAGTCAACTCATTTACCCAAAGGCTCTGCCTGCTGGATAGTCTTAGTCTTGTTCTTTATTAACAATAACAAATGTAGTACTAAAGAAAAGCAATGGAGCATGACTTTGCTTTTGTTTTTTATTAACAAATATCCTTGTTTTTTTGGTTGTTTTTTTTTCCAGGATCCGTGCTGGACGTGATCAAGCATATCATCTCGCGAGGCGAACACAGGACGGGTGTCCTGGACGAGGCCAGCATAGCCACCGTGTTGAAGGATGTGCTGGAGGGCCTGGAGTATCTACACAAGAACGGACAGATCCACAGGTAACAAGGCCGCTCTGCCCTGGTGCAATTCACCTTGTGGGGCAGAAATTCACCGCTCCGCCCATGACTTTACTCTATTATGGTCCACATAAACTGCATGGGATGTTATTTTTTATGCTGGAGTCTGTGTCCGTCGGTGTTTGCGTTGATTTATGTTAGTCAGTAACTCGGTAATAACACACACTGCAGACCTTGGGCATGGGTGCCCACTGCAGAACAGATTGCTGCTTGTCAGATGTAACGGCACAGATAAATTGTTGGAAAAGGGTGTAAAGAACTTTTCTCTTAGTGCACATGCACAGGAAAATTTGAAAAAATGTGTGAATGAGGTTTTCTCACCTTGGACCGAGACTGCAGCAGTGGTTTACATGTGTTGAGATTCAGTGTCACAGCAGCTGTTAAGGAACCCTCCCAGTGTCTCTCACTTTACGTTGTAAATTAATTTATCCTCTGCTCTTTACACAAGAAGATGATTTAAAGCGCTGTTTTTGTCCTGGGACATAAGTGCACACTGATATTACTGCAGAAGATATGCTGTTTATGACGGCATGGATCCACGTCGGACATAAATCACGGTAACGCTTCCTCTCCAAAAAGAAACCTCGTGCCTCGTGTTCAGGGCAAATTCATTTATTTTTAATATGTTTCTTTCTGTCTTGACGTCCATCCATGTAGGATTTCCATGGAACTTAACTACCAATATATGGTTTTATTATTTATATTATAGAACCTGATGCAAGTGCTAGACTGGTGAAGCATTCCAGTGGTGTGCAGAGATGGTCTCACCAGATTTGCATAATTTGATCGGCTCTCACAATCGGCCCTTAGAGAGACCACCTATCAAACTATGCTGAATAGATATCGACCGTTAACAATCAGGGGTTGATTAATTGGAGCAGCCTCAAGGGACACTGATTATTATCTGGTATCCTTTACCCTGATTCCGTTTTTCATCGTTCAGCATGGTCACATATTTTTTCTGTCTTTTGAAAAACTCTTGCTCTGTACATAGACCAATTCATGGTCTTATAGTCATGGTTATGGTGGCAATAGTTGCGTGCCACAGGAAACGTGATGCTGAAAGCTCTCCTCTAAGTCTTTCCAAGACCTGGCTAAGTCCCTGCGCCCGAGCTGTTACAATGAACCCAGTCATCACACTACCTCTTCTGTATTTAATATTCATTACTCACTTTTTCATTTTTCATCCCACTGACACACACACACACACACACACACACACACGGCCCGAGACAGGCTACACGTGTGAATAATGCATAGCTTTTAGGCCTGGTTAAGTGCTGACTAGCTTTCAGAGTAGCATGCCAATGAGAAACAAGGCTTGTTCGAAGACTTGAACCGTGGACTGGGATGTCTTGTCATCGGTTATGCTGGGTGCGCTATTAGGCGACTATATCATCCTCACCTAAAGAAGCACCAGATAGAGATGTAAGGAGTTGGTCGAAACACTATTTATAATGGGGTGTAAATTAAAAGGACAGTCCACCGCAGTACATGTCTGCCGCAGGTTTCGAGTATCCACTTCAAGCGTGATGTTGACGAGGTTATGGGTCAGTGCCGAGCACCCGCCTCCAGCTCGGCGGCCCCCGTCCAGAGAGACATCAAGTCTGTCCACCCCTGGTTTCTGAGAATCCTTGTCATGCTGAGAGTGGAGAGGCCATGGTCAGTGGAAACCTGTCTGCTGACACAAACATCCCGTGTAAGCCGGATCATATGAGCAGGAGCCTCCGGGCAGGGGTGACGGAGAGAGTCAAGTGGGCGAAGCCGTACGAGGAGTGAGAGAGCGTCACATGATGCGTTCCGTCCAGCCCGGAAAGCAATTAGAGTCTCGCGGCCCGAGCTGTAGGCTCGAGCAGAGACATTTACCACGAGGCGGCAAACTGCTCCACCTCCACGTTCACATCGACCTGGAAACTCTGTGATTGACGGCTGACACTTGTCCTCTAAGTTGAGCAGCATACTGTCACTATACACGGCACCAAAGCAGAAAACCAGCTGAGTCCAGATTTTGTATCTTAGAAAATCAGCTTGCGTGTTAATTATTGGAAAGCGATCCAAAAGACGTGCTGAGCTCATACTGATTATCGTCTTCTGAGGCGTATTACTTTGTCTGCGTTTTAGCAATAATCAGGTAATGGCTGTAGTTATGCCGCCTCTGGGAGCAACCAGACAGGCTCTTGTTGTGGATAAAAGCAAAACGTCGAAAATGGGAAATAAAACAAAGAGGTCTCGTATGAGAATACAATTCAGCCGCGTGGAAAAAGGGAGAGTATCGAGGGGAAGATATTTGAGTGGTCAAAGAGGGCGTAGTTAGAATGTTGGAGGTTTTTGGTCTCCATAGGAGACCCTCGGCACATCTCGTAAACCCTCTTTTACAGCCCTGTTAGGGGCACTGCAGGCCTGGCACCAGGATGTGATGTCACGGGGGGTGACCCGGCAGAGAGTGCGAGTGCTGCCA
Organism: Colistium nudipinnis; assembly: GCA_016785305.1. Lineage (NCBI taxonomy): Eukaryota > Metazoa > Chordata > Actinopteri > Pleuronectiformes > Rhombosoleidae > Colistium > Colistium nudipinnis. The sequence goes on along the minus strand of JAFBJU010000683.1, from coordinate 607,387 downwards.
GATGAGGAGGATAAATATTCCGGACAGTTTCATAGCCCGGCCGTTCCCACCTGGCTACTGCCTGGGTATCATTTCACTAGGCCACAAATCTGAAGGCAATACTGGTATCGCTTAAAATTCCATAAATGTTTTGGATGCACAGCACCTATTCGTTTTTCTCGCCACATTCCCAATAAGCTTTAAAGTGCAAAGAAGTGAGCGTAATATGTAGGTGGCCCTCCAGGCTCCACCTACTATATGAGCATGTGGTGGGATGACTAGCAGGACTTCAACTAGTGCTTGGCGTTTTTTTTTTTTTTTTTTTTTTCCATCTCCACTCCAGTATTTCTTTGAAGTTGCATGGTGCATTGTGTCACCACCTCCTCCCTCCTCCTCTTCCTCCTCTCCTCCTCTCTTGTGAATGTTAATGACTGCACTCTCTAGCTTTTCTTAGATGTGTATAAGAGACAGCCAGATAGAGATCGTAGCCTTCGTGGTCTTTTGAATGAATACAGGAGGGACGCGGTCAGATCGCGTTCAGGTCCAGATTGATATGTTTTAGCAGCCGTTGAATGGAATGCCATGGGATTATGTATATATTTGACATTGATTGTCTTCAGAGGATGAATCCGACATAGTTTTCCTGTGGTCCCATCCTCAGTTCAAAATGCGTTTTTTTTTTTTCCCCCTTTGGTTTATGATGAAGTACAGCACCTGCAAAATTAATGACATTCTTATCAGTCTCAGCTGTAATTTGTTTTAAGTCTTATTTGGCCGAGGTTGTTGTGTTAATATGCTGCACTAAGACAGTGAATATAATAATAATAATGAGCATCATATTTATGCATGTTGTAATTGTCATTGTTCCCGGGGAGATGTTTGCATTGCATTGCCTTTATTGTACAGTGCCACCAGTACGGCTGCAGATTCTTAGTCCTGATAAATATAGCTTTTTTTCTGTCCAGAATCACGCTCAGTATACACTCTACATTCGGGGTATTTCTCTCTTTAAAAAGCACACGTCATCAGCAACGGCAATCAAGGCAGAATATATTCCTTCAGCCACTCCCTCTTCTTGGCAAAATTAAAGAAGCGAGACAACTGTTTAGCACATCTAGTGATGTGGCTCGAATGGGTAATTGGCCTACACTGAACTCCAGCACCTCATTAAAATAGTGTACATCTTCGGCACACACTGAACCCCGAATCAGGAAAAAAACACCCCTGGACCCTCTGAGATAGCGACAGCGGTGGTGTAAACGAAGGGAAAGTATTTTAGGGATGCTCTCAGGCAGGCGCTGCAGCCTCACTGCGCACCTCCCCTCGAATCCTTTAAAAAGCCACGTCTCAAATTACCCCACGTAAATCATCCCATTTGTGTGTGCTAACACCTAAGGTTGTTTCTAATTAATGAGAAGTGAGTGCAAGGAAAGGGGAAGATGGCGCGTGACCTAGTGTCACCCAGCTGTTATGCGAAGGCACAGACGTGCCACCAGCGACCAGGTCAGGTCGGCCTTCTCATCCTCTGCATCAACCCTGGTCTGACGGTTACATAATTGAACTCGTCTAGACATGAATGCACATCAGAGTTTTGCCACATCTAGTACACGCTCACCTCTCAAGACAAGAGGGCCGGTCGTCTGATGCTTGCTCAACCATATAAATAGGACTTTAGTGCGGGGTAGTCTTATCGACCTATATTAATTGTACATTTATAAGTTTATATTTGCAGGTTATTGATTTTTTTTTTTTTTTTTTTCAATGATACGTCATGTTAGTTAGATAGCTGTTTAGACTTAACTTTTTTGCCATGCACTTTCGACAAAATACAGCCACCAGCCGACTCTTACGCTACACTCGGGTATTCAGCAGCATTTAAATAAACATCTGAACTATGACCAGGGCCAAGCTCTTGAGCCGCCTCAGTGCACTGTGTGTCTTGAGTGGGTGGCTTGTAAAGATTGCACTTCCAGCTTGTCGCTCCTCCTGCCGACCTGCCAACTCCACTTTTTCCTTTTATTACTGCAAACCCGGTAAACCGCCGACCGAGGCGGTGTATTCTTTACGTGATGTCGGGGGAACTTTCATCATGCGTTTCACAAATGCATGTAAGCGTGCGTCTGTAATATTCTTGCCTGAGGAGCACAAGAATGTTTCCAACCCTTACATTATTCCCTGCAGCATTTGCATTGCAGTCCGCATATGCGGGCTTTTGCCATGAGTTGTTGGTCTATATGGATTGAATGATGTGCCCCATCATTTGGTAGTGAAGTGAGTCTTTGTTTCCTGAAAGCTGTGTTGTGTCTCATCTCCAGACCTCTGAAGAGCAGTTTATATATTTATTTATTTATTATTATTATTATTATTATTTTATTTTTTTGCTGGAAGGATCCAACCGCATTCATCTCTCATTAAAAAGCCTCAAGTTTTTTACTCCAGTGACCCCAGCTGGTGTGAAGATAAACTGCAGGGTGATGACAGGTGTATGACAGTATCTTAGAAGATGTCCCGCAATCCTCTGGGGGCTTGTACAACTTGGACCTTTTTTCCTATTATTTCTTTGTGTTCATCCACGTCTGGAGTCAGTCAGAGACGACTGTTTTCGGCTTCCATTTGACCCTCTGACTTTATCTCTGGATGTCTGTTGCTATGACAACTCTGGCTGGCGAGATGGCAATATCCGCCGTGTGTGGCACTGTGTGGCGGCGGGGGCAGACAGATGTCTCTCTCAGACCTGCTGATCACCACCAGGGGAGGCTGTACAGGGTTGACCAAATTAGCCGTAATGTGTGTGTGCGTGTGCGCGCGCGCGCGTGTGTGTGTGTGCGTTACTAATAAGTCATTCGAAGATATGAAAAAAAAAAAGGCACAGTCTGCAACAAATAAAAAGCTTTGAAGCCCTTGTGTCCTACTGTGATGTGTAAAGTCAAGCTTTTTTTGACAAGTCATTCATAATCAATCCATTAGAGAAGAGACCCTAAGATCGATTGAACTCGTGGTGCTTCTGCATTTTTTTTTAATGCGTTTACTTTTATCTTTACCATTCAAACCAAACGAGACACTTAATCGTTTCATCCTGCGCACTCGCCTTCTGCGAGAGGCACTTATGTACAAATTCTCCTCTTGTCTTTGACAGAGATCTTAAGGCTGGAAACATTCTCCTCGGGGACGATGGTTCTGTCCAGATTGCAGGTATTTATAGCCACGAGGCAACGCCACGTTTCAGCACCTTTCAATAATGACCCAATCTGCACAGGTGCTGCAATCTCATTTAACCCCGTTAGACTTATTGTAGTGAAATCATGCACTGGAGGAAAGTTTACATTCTTGACAGTATTATTGCTATTATAAACTCCCTTTTCTGTTTTGACTCCTCGCAGACTTCGGCGTCAGTGCCTTTTTAGCCACGGGTGGTGACATGACTCGCAATAAAGTGCGCAAGACGTTTGTGGGAACGCCATGCTGGATGGCCCCAGAGGTCATGGAGCAGGTCGGTACTTTTTATCTTACCGTCACTATTTTAGGAATCATTTCTGGCACTGCCAAAGCAGTCCCTTGACACACCATAAGAATATGATGGAGTGTTAGCTTGTATGATTTCAAAATTATGGGATGTTTAAAATGATGAAAACAATCTCAAAGGCTTGTACACGATAAATAGACGTTTGAGAATTCACAAACGAGTCTGTTTCTTGCCTTAAAAAACTCAGGCAATAATAGTTTTAGACAGTTAAACGTTTATCTGATTAATCTAATCTATGTTGGCTCCTTTTGATTTGTGTCTCTGCAGGTGAGGGGTTATGATTTCAAAGCAGATATTTGGAGTTTTGGGATCACTGCCATTGAGCTCGCCACGGGGGCTGCACCTTATCACAAATACCCGCCGATGAAGGTGAGAAGAGAACACTGTGGATCAATCTGGCCTACCTGGACATGTGTACTCAATAAAGGGGGACAGGTGCATTGTCAGTGAATGAAAACACTTGTTTCTGGCGTCTCCAGGTGTTGATGCTGACGCTGCAGAATGATCCTCCAGCCCTGGAGACCGGCATCACAGACAAGGAGATGGTGAAGAAATATGGAAAATCCTTCAGGAAGATGATATCCATGTGTCTACAGAAGGAACCAGAAAAAAGGTGCCGGCTGTAATGCCTGTCCATTCATTCTTATATAACACCCAATAATTTACTTTGTAATAATTCTTATATAACACCCAATAATTTACTTTGTAAAATAGCCTGTGATGTGTGCAATTGTGGTCAATTCACGGGAAATAGAAGTCATTTAGACGACTTAACTCATCTTGAGCAACGCAGCGTCCAGATGTTTTAATTGTCACAATCAGAATGATTTTGTTCCTTTATGCTTCAGTAATTCTGTTGAACATAATGTCCCATGTTTTTTTTCACTGAGAGAATAAAGGCTGTGCCTGTCAAATTAACAGGATTAATTCATTGTTATTCTTCATCTCTTTTTTTTTCAGGCCAACATCCTCAGAGTTATTGAAGCATAAATTCTTTCAGAAAGCAAAGGTAGGTGCCTGCACTCCCCCTGGGCCAAAGACTGAATTAATCGCACAGTGAGTCAGCATCGTCCCTGTGTCTGGGAAGGTTTGAGTAAAAGTCTGAGCCTGCTGTAGTGATTGTGTCTAAATTGTGTTCTAACAACAACTGTCGATTGATTATTTTTCTTGATTAAATGATTATTTATTATTATTATAATAAGTATCTGGTCAGCAGTACTGTGTCTGACCAGCAGAGGGCAGGCTCTGCCATCAATATCTAATAAAAAAAAGAAAAAAGGCATTTGCATTATTTATTGTCAGTGTTTGTAATATTATCGCTAATAGAAATATCTAGTGTTTTGGGGGCAAACATTACTTTGACTGATACCGAAAGTTGAGGTTAAATTAAAACCCACCTCATAAATCATTTTGAGAAACTTTTACTGATCTGATCTTCAGAGCAAGTCAAGTTGTGAAAAGCCTGATTCAAAGGATTGAAAACACGGTCATTACTTTTTCAATAAAGCAACAATTAATCAGGTTACAGAATAAACAGATGCTGGGATTTTTTGCGTGACAGCCTTTTATTTCATTTCTTCTTGTGACAGACCCACGAGTATTTACATGAGAAGTTACTTCAGCGGGCGCCCACAATAACAGAGAGGTCAAAAAGGGTAAGGCCGCCAAGGTTTACATGTTATTACCACACTTGCGGTTATTTTGTGATAAAATGAAATGTTATGCAAATGTGTGTGTGTGTGTGTGTGTGTGTGTGTGTGTGTGTGCGTGTGTGCGTGCGTGTGTGTGTCAGGTACGTCGAGTGCCGGGTTCCAGCGGGCGGCTGCATAAAACGGAGGATGGCGAATGGGAGTGGAGCGACGATGAGCTGGATGAGGAAAGCGAAGAGGGCAGGGCTGCTGTGGCCGCCTTAAGGGTGAGATGAGCCCGCCTCACCCACACACAGTTGCACTTTGGATCCAGCCGACACATCTCATCTGTTGATCGCTGTACTCTGCAGTGTAAATTTTCATTTTCATGTGTGTGTGTGTGCAGTAGCATGTTTGTCCATTGCCTGTCCACTGAGTCTCCCCTGTATGTGTGTATGTTCCCCGTCTGACGGCCAAGGAGCAGCAGGTGAAGCCTGTTAGCGTCCCCAGGCGACAAGTGCGCTTCGCCTACCCACTCGAGCTGCCTGCGTCCAGGGTTGTTCACTTGTCTCACAAATACAGATGGCGTTCCCCTAACAAGGAAGGAGTCTCTCGGCGCATCATGTGACAGCCAGGGCTTAGAAATTCTGTTGAGGAAACATTTACCAGCTATAATCTGTGCATAAATCAACTCTTATCCTATGGATTATCTAGGACCATTAATCAGTCCTTTAGACTTTACACCATCCCATCTTCAAATAAGCAGTTGTGTAATACATTTTTTTTAAAGTAACTTTTGCCAGAGCTTATGTACTGTATGAGTGGAATCCGACCCGCAGGTAGACCTCAGTAGAGCCTGTTAGTCACTGTCTTGAGAAAAATAGCAGAGGTTGTAGGGAAGATTGACCTGGAAAGAATAACGTATATATTAACTTAAAGAAGTGAGAGTAACCCTTCCTGGAAGCCATCTGTATTTCAATTTCTTTTTCTAAATCGCTTTTCATCTGTACTGACTTAATCACTTTTAATGATAACAAGTCAAATCGGTCCTGAAAATTCTGACGTTTGACCTAATTACCATCAAGGGAATCTGATTTTAAAGTATCTCTGCTGCTTTCATGCTGCTTCATTACTGACCAATACTGTCTGTGGTTTCCGACAGATCATATGATCATATGCCAGCGCAGTTTGTCTTCATTTGGGCCTGCAGGCAGCTGTCTGACTCTGTTGCTGCTTGGTTTTAACTCCGAGCTTTTATTTGGCTCCATAACAGTGTGACGTTCCTCTGACTCGCTCTGCTTCTTAGCTTTTCAAATCTAAACCCCTAAAGGAACAATTAAACGAGTTTACCACGCTGTTACCAGGACATCGTTTTATGGGAGTTTGTTTTTGTTTTGTTTACTTTTTTCATTTTTATAAATTTTTTATCCAATGATCTCCTACATTTAATTGTACTGTATCGCGCTGGGGCAAGAATCTTGTAAATCCACTCAAAATAACAGTGAGCAGCTTTAATCTGATTACCTCGACTGCTGCCTCTGTTCTTTGCATCCGTGTGTGTGTGCGAGTGTGTGTGGCATTTTTTATTTTTATTTTTTTTGGCTTTAGCTTGAAGCGTCACGGTGAAATCCTGCTCTGAGTGTCAACATCTTTCTTTTGTTTCAACAGTCACCGCGAGTAAAGGAGGGATCACAGAATTCAGAGGTGAGTCTCCAAATCAAATTACAGTCCACTTTCTTCACACTGGCATACGCACACATATGGAGGAGATTCCTCTGAGATTGGCCAGCATCCCAGGTGGGATGGAGGCCAGATGGAGCTAGGCCAATGCTGTACAGTGGGGTGAAAAAGGAACTCTTTTTCCAGATTTGTTGTTTATTTCAGTCTGAATAAGAAAACGCCGTTTGAGCAGGGGTTTTCACTATGCGTATGACCTGATGAAATGTCTCCTTTAGGTCTTCCAGACTCCTGAGCCCTCAAGTAATCAACTCCAGCCGACGGCCGCAGGTCAGGCAGAACTACCTCAGGCTGCAGGCCAGGTTCCACTGCAGCCCGCGCCAGTCAACACTCAGTCCACCGCCCAGGCTGCATCCCCCTCACCCAGTGTACCCAGCGTACCTGCCGGCGCTGCTGTTCTCGCACAGGTCAGTGTGTGTTCCACCATAATGCTTCTACCATGAGGCGATACATTTTTCATTTTGATGTTTTTTTTTTCTTACAGACTTTTGCCAATTATTTTTGATTCTTACATTTGTTTTTGTCCGTGTTTTCACAGGCTCCAGCTGCTTCCGGGGAGGTTAATTCTCCCATTAGTTTGGTATTAAGGTTAAGGTATGTAAATATATTATTACATATAAAAAACATTTAATGTAGAAGTGATGTGCCGCTCTAGGTTTTCTCTGTCTACCAAATCTGATCATCAGATAAAGCATCTTATTGTACAAGCAGCGCTGCATACACAAACACCGACACATTGATGGGACATGTAACCTACACATTCATTTCAATTGAATAGTCTTGTGTGTTTTACCCGATAATGAATATTCAAATTTACTATAATATATGTGGTTTTCTGTTTCTTTTCTCCCCTTTCTCCCCCAGAAATTCTAAGAAGGAGCTAAATGACATCCGCTTTGAATTTATGCCTGGGAGAGGTGGGTGGATTTTTTTATTTTTGTCAGCCAGCCCAATGCTCATGTTGACCCCTTAAGAGAGTCAGGACCCATCGTGTGTTTGGGGATTTATAAGCCACAGTGACACCTGTTTTTTTTTTTTTTTTTTTTTTTTAATATTGTGTTTTGGTCCACTTGTTTTGGACACTTGTTTTTCTTTGTAGACACAGCAGATGGTGTGTCCCAAGAGCTGGTGTCGGCAGGCCTGGTGGACGGGAGAGACTTAGTAATAGGTCAGTGATCAAAAACGCATCATGTTTTGCCCTTAGAATATATTTGCCTTAAGGTCAAAATGGCCGTGTTGCGGTACACACAGTACACACTTGTTGTGCCACTGGGCCTCACGCTCAAATCCCTTGAACAAGCGTGTGTCACTGACGCTTGTTCACAGATCAGTAAATGTTGGAGCATTTTCTGTATTTTGACTATTCAGAGAACTTCAAGCTGTGCTCTTTTATTTTTCATTGGACTATTTCAGTTGCTGCAAATTTGCAGAAAATAGTCGATGAGCCTCAAGTCAATAAAAACGTCACTTTCAAACTGGTGAGTCAAACTTTTTAAAATTGTCCATGTAACCCTTCCAGCTATAGCCACTACAGTAAACGTTTTAAATAGTTGTTAGTTAATTATTGAGACTAAAATACCTTAAGTATTGTAGTGTAAGTTGTCATAATGGTATTGTGCTGTTTTCACAGGCGTCTGGAATTGAGGGATCTGAATTACCAGATGACGTCAAACTGATGGGCTTTGCGCAGCTCAGCATTAGTTAAACTGTTGTTCTACCTGGAACCGTGACTTGCCTAAAAAATGTGAAAATTAAAAAAAAAATAGTTTATTGCATTTCTTTCTTTCTATGGCTGTAAAGAAACCACTACTGCCAAAGAAAACAGTACCGTTTTATCACCCATAGGATTATACAATGCTGACTCATTGAATTAGATGGTTGGCTGAAGTGTCGGAACGTACAGTGTAAGAGTCACTCAAAAAAAAAAAAGTTTACAGTGTGTACGTTGAAGGATGCAAGTGTCTACAACAGTTTTCGCCCCTGCCGCCTCCCCCCCTTGGTCTCCCTCATGTTTATTTTCTTTCTATTAATATGTGACACATTCGCACAATCTGAACTAACACCCTTAAAACCTGGTAAGTGGAACAATGCCTTATATCCATCAGAACTACGGAATGCACGTTGTGGGGAGATAACCCCCAGTTACCATATGGAGCATTATATTGTCTCAACGGTACAAATGTGGTTTCAGGTGCTGATGTCAAACGTTATACTTCTTTGTTCATCTGCGGCTTATACAATTGATTCATTCTAAATACAACATTTTTACATACTACATCAACTGCTGTACTACGCTATAATACTGAGCAAGCCATGGAATCACTAAGCCCTAGTGTCATAAAGAAACCTGGCCGCTTTAGTTTAGATCAAGTTTAAGGTAAACACAAGGAAATGTGTTTTCAATTGGGACTATTTTCAGCTGTGGAACAATACATACACACATACGCAGTGAATTATACAATTTACTGACTGAAGGAAAATACTGAATATCACCAGACAATATATAGAGATTATCAAAACTCGGAAGTGAAATAGAGTGAAATTGGAAATCCAACCTATTTTATTTGATTAGTGAAGTAAAATGTTTGACAGCAGCTGAAACCACGCATGTCGGATGTGCAGATGTGGCACTTGGTATTAGTTCATGTGTCTTTGGGATTTCCGTTTCTCAAATTCTTAAAGAAAAAAAAAGAAGACAGAAGTCCATATTTGTTTATGTGGAAGGAGAGTGAATACCTGATTTAACTTCCAGTATGTGCACAATGACATTTGGCATTGATTTGTTTTTGTACTGGGTGTTTCACTCTCGGCCTTTTCTCTGTCCTTTGACACGATTGTTTGTTGTAGCGCTGCATGAAGGAAGACGTTTATTTGACTTTGATCATCAAAAATATTTCAGCTCTTCACTTTTTGGCCTTTAAGAGGTTTTCAATGTGTTTTTGCCGTGGAGCCACAGCCGTCTGCCACTATTAAATGTTTCCTTCATTTGGAGCTTCGGTACCACAAAATTGTCTCCAACTCTATTTACAAAAGTCATTTTTAAACCGCATCCCAAGTACTTTACATCCTCCCCTCTTGAAAAGTTATTCTCTGGTTGTAAAATCTTTGAATCCAAAGTACGTTTGCTCAGATGAGAGGCCGCTATCTTTGATGATGAATGTGCATCTCTTGGTTATTGGCTCTGTCGTGTAGATGTGAAACGCCAGCAAGGCTTTGCTGCTTCATTTGGTGATGTAATAACATCCTCGCCCTCCAGATGCCACATTCTTTGCTTGCAGATGTTAAGAGGAAATCGTTGTATTTTGACTTTCAACGTAAACGTTTTTACGTTAGCCTTAAATTGAAAATGACCAAGTGGATTTGTTTCCTTTCGTTGGGGTTCGATTCGGAGTGTCGGTGTCTGTGAAAGGCGGTTGTTGTTGCACGTGGAGATGCCTGAAGTAAACGTAGTCAGTTCTCCTGGTTAAGTCTGTAGCTGACAGCAGACGCGGACGGGATAGGTGTGTGTGTGTGTGAGCCCTGAGCGATGTGTGCATGATTGTGTGTGGGTGTGGGTGTTCTATCAGAGATGACTTTAGGGCTTTGTTCTCGACCCCACTCCAACAGTCTGCTGTCCTGCTTGCTTTTAGTTTATCTGAGCTGGAGAACAGCTGACTCACAAATGTTTTTTTTTTTCCAGGCAATAACTCAGCAAGGCTGTAAAATATTTTAATTTCCCAGTTCTTCACTTCTGTCATTGTTTTATTTGCCCTATTTTTGATTATTTTGGAGTTTAAAGCATGTTCCTCTTGATTATTTTGAATCAATAAAGAATGAGCATATCAGCCACCTCTTTGCACCCACTGGTTTATTTTGAAATTCAAAATATTTTCTGTGACTTTACATACATTTATGCATTTAAAACAATGTAAATTAAGTCTAGAGTGAGAACTTGTCAACTAAGTATAATATATTTCTTCATTTTCTTTCTTTTTTATTGCATTTTTGATGACTTGAATATTTGTACCTTTGCCATCACTGCCTTGAAGGTATTGCTTAATTACAGTTGTCATTTTACATCCCTACCTTCTCACATTTGCTCAAAACTAGAACCACAAGATATAACCAGCCTTTCTTGATGTGCCTTCTTGTCTGTACTCAGGTCATGTCAGATCATCAGTCAGCCGAGAGTCTTAAAAAAACCCACAAATACTGCATCGTCAGAAAGAGGTGGGCCTCCAATTTTTTTCTTCGGCCTTAATGATCCTTTCCTTTCACCGTTTGACCCCTCGATAATCTGCTTGCGACTAGGCAGATGATAAAAACTTGGCTGCTATTAGTTTAAATATTAACGTGCATGATGTCACTGGAGTGGATGTCGCTCATCTCTACTGTAGACAGAACGGCGAAGGTCTGAACTTCATGTGTGCTCGCCTGGCCGACATCCTGGCGCCAGTCGTCAATCTCCTGGATGTCTACCATGACACCATCCCCATGCTCTTCTTCGGCATCATCCCCATTGGCGCTGGAGGTTTGTGTTTCCTACTGTCGAACTCCTGGATCCATGTTATAATGCACTTTTTTTTTTATCTTGTTTTAATTCCAGGAACCACAAGAATGGGACTGGAAATGGGAAGGGGAGATTGGGAAAAAGCACAAAAGTGTCATTTATATCAACACAAAACATTTTTTAAGTCCTCTCACATTTTATTAAATCCTTTCCTTAGCTATCGGCTTTTACCTCTGCAATCTTCTCATACCTGGCTCAACACGTGAGTGGTATCTTCCCGGCAGGTCAACCTTATCAGAGGCAGTAAGTCACTGCAGGAGGCGTTGCAGAAGTGTCTCTGCTGCTTCATTCCTGGCTACTTGTTGGTAAACTGAACTTTTAACCCTCCTGTGATATTAGTTATCTGCGACACCAATCATATTCCCAGGTCAATTTAACCCAGTGCATGTTTAGTGCATTGTAATCCTGACTTTTTTGTTTGTACATTGTTTCTACCACGTATTACAATCAATGTAATCACTATTTAGTACAATTGTACATTGTTTCTACCACTTATTACAATCAATGTAATCACTATTTAGTACAATTATGTTGCAGTGTCCAGCACAACCATCGTGCCCTGAATCATCTGGTGGCTTTCCACCGTTCATGTAAAATAACAATGTGTATCGCATTGAACTTTTGACCAATTTTAGCCCCCCATTTTACTGTCAGGTGCAAAGTGCCGTGTGTGTGTGTATGTGCTTTTGCTTAAAGCGTCAAGGTGAAATCCTGCTCTGAGTGTTAACATCTTTCATTTGTTGTTTCAACAGTCACTGCGAGTAAAGGTGGGATCACACAATTCAGAGGTGAGTCTCCAAACTAAAGTCCACTTTCTTCACACTGGTATACACACACATTAATATGACCCTGTTGTTATATTGCAGACTGGCAGGCCATAAACTGATCTATCAGCTGATGATTTAAGTAGATCAGGGGTCTTCATTGTTTTTCAGGCCAAGGACCCCCAAACTGTTGGAAGAGATGGAGCAGGGACCCCCTCTACTTACTTACTACATATATATATAGATACATAGATCTATAGATCTATAGATCTAGATCTATAGATCTATAGATATATATATACAATATAAATCTAAACCTTATATGATCTGTTTGCGACGAGGCAGATGATGAAAACTTGGCTGCTCTTGGTTTAAATATTAACTTGCACTATGTGACTGGAGTGGATATGTCTCTCTGTCTCACACTGCATTCCAGGAGCAGACGGAGAACAATATGAGCAACTTTGGGCAGATCCTGAAGGAGATTGGGGCGTTTGGTTTATTTCAGAAGCGTTTAGTGGCTCTGTTATTCCTCCCCTGCATCTTTTTGTCTTTTGATGTGATCGGTCAGGTGTTTACAGGCATGAACTTCCCTCATTACTGTGACACAGACTGGATCTTGGAAAAAGGGCCCAACCTGACGGACGAGAGGCAGAGAAATCTCACCATCCCTGTGAACAAAGATGGGCAGTACGAGAGCTGCCAAATGTTCAAACCTGTGGATTGGGATCTGGAAACGATTGAAGCCTACGGGATCAACGCAACTACAGGATGCACAAATGGCTCAGTGTACCAAACACCCAAAGGAGCGTCCAGCATTGTGACACAGGTAGGAGACGCTTGGATGTGTCCGATTCTTCTTCTTGTGGAATACAAGTTGCTGTGTGTCAATTCGACAAGAGTGAAGCAATAATATCAGGGCTCACAAGTGGGGCCTCCTGAGAAATTGTATTTATTAAAGAATTCCTTGGACTGAATGAATAAGACACGCTCTGCCCTCTACTGTAAAGCACTAGTAAATGCACCGCACATTTTTTTGTTGCATTTTTGTTGGATTTTGGTCAGAGACCCGTGATACTCTTTTAAAAGTACTGGTCTGATATATTGATCTTACAAGTGTCATAACTTTGAAATGTTGACCAGATATGAAGATCCCACCCACATCTGTCGAAACCCCTCTGGGAATAAGGAAAAGGCCAAACTAGAAAGTGGCTCTATGAACTATGTTACTCTAGACAAATGTTACGGTCCAGGTCTCCATTTGCCCTTTTTTCATGTGTTCGTATTTCTTTTTGTCTTTTTTTTTTTCCTTCCTTCAGTTCGACCTGGTGTGCGACAGGAGCAGTTTGATCGAGGTTTCCCAGTCTGTCCACATGGCCGGTCTCCTGGTTGGATCGTTGGGGTTTGGCTACATTGCCGACAGGTACTTTGCATTACATTGGACGAAACTGTAAGAATTTCATACCTCAAGTGTGTAACAGTTGTGTCCTTTCTGTAGGTTTGGTCGTCGCCCTGCGGTCCTACTTTCAAACCTTCAACTACTGTTGTGCGGTGTCAGTACTGCTTTCTCCCCCAACATCTATGTTTATATTGCTCTCAAATTCTTAGGTGCCATCGCCTATTCTGGACTAATCTCCAGTTTTGTTATCGGTAGGTAACCTGTGGAGGATGTGATGCTTCACCAGCTGTCCACGGCAGTGTCCTTTGTAGTGCAGTCTTTCGATCAGATTTGTGTTAATGAAAGCGCACACGTGTTTTATTTGGATACAAGTGTTTCATGTGCACACACAAGTATTTTCTCTCTCTCTCTCTCTCTCACTCTCTCTGCCTTTGCTCTGAAGCTGGAGAATGGAGTGACGCTTCAAAGTTTGCTTTGTGTGCCATTGTCCCCCACACGTCCTTCTCTCTGGGACTGATGCTGTTGTCTGGTATTGCCTATTTGATCCCCAACTGGCGGATCCTGCAGCTGGTGCTCTTCAGCCCCTTCGCCCTGGTCCTGGGACTCTTTTACTGGTCAGATGCCTACACAAATCCAACACGTGTAGTTACAAAAAGTGTCGCCACAGGATGGAATATACCTTTATGTTTTAGTGACCATGGAACAATATGTCAACAAGGATGCTTCCGGAGTCGGCTCGCTGGCTCATGACGCAGGGCAGGAAGGAGGAGGCCATGAGGGAGATCCAGAGGGCAGCGAAGGTTAATGGGAGGACAATTCCAGACGACTTCATCGAGAAGGTGAGCAGCCTCAAGGCCTCAAACCTCTCAAAATTGAACAGAAACGGAGAGCCTTTTGGAAAGAATTGAAAACTGATAAATGTCCCTGACATTGTTTAGCTGGAGGTTGGGGAAACAACCAAGAGCGGAAACCTGTTGGACATCTTCAGGATACCGTATCTGAGGAAACGCACTCTGGTTATGGGCTACGTCTGGTGAGGATTGGATTTCGAGCACAGCCAGCTGCTGCCACTGTGCGGAGCCACTGAAGACACGTGTCCCTCTGAACAGGTTTGGGACCAGTCTGCTGTACTACGGACTGAGCCTGGGTGTTGGCAATTTTGGCCTGAATATCTACCTGACGCAGTTCATCTTCGCTGTGGTGGAGGTTCCCGCCACCCTCGGCTCTTTGTCACTAATCCAGCACTTTGGGAGGAGAAGATGTGAAGCAGGGGTGTTGCTGTTGGGGGGTGCTGCTTGTCTCGGGCTACTCGCTATTCCAAAAGGTAATGTTTCACACCCCGACAGGAATTTATCGTCATATGTCTGCAACATCCCCCGAAGTGATTTTTGAAGAAAAAAAAAAAGAAATTGGACACCTCCACTCTTCTGTCAGAAATGATCTATTTTTTTGCCTTGTGACACATACCACCTGAAATATGCAACGTTGCAGTTGTTTATTTTTACTTTTTTTGTCTGTTTCATGATTTTTCCTGAAGATCTTCCTGTCGTGATGACGGTCATAGCAGTGCTAGGCAAATTTGCTGCCACTGCCAGTTTCGCCATTATCTTCGTTTATACTGCAGAACTCTACCCTACTGTTTTAAGGTAGGTCATGTCCCTGAGGCAGCACACCAACTATTTCTTTTTGGTACACTGACTGAATTAGCTTTGTTTGAGCAAGTAACTTGTGTTTGCTGATAAGCCAATCATCTCCACTGTAGACAGAACGGCGTGGGTCTGAACTTCATGTGTGCTCGCCTGGCCGGCATCCTGGCTCCACTCATCAATCTCCTGGATGTCTACCATGACGCCATCCCCATGCTCTTCTTCGGCATCATCCCCATTGGCGCTGGAGGTTTGTGTTTCCTACTTCCCGAAACCCTCAATGTCGAACTCCAGGATCACACCGAACTAACGTGAGTATGTGCACCCGCTCACATCTTGCACATAGCAGAGGACTTATGGCTCCTACAAGTCATTCATCGTTATAATGCCCTTTTTTTTTTATCTGGTTTTTAATTCCAGGAACGATGAGAGTGGGACTACTAAGATTGGAAAAAGCACAAAATTATAATTTATGTCAACGTCAGGATTTTTGAAAGTCCTCTTACATTTTATTAAATAGAGTCGCTCTGATCCCATTTTGGTTGTTTTATTTATTGTTCAGGATTAGCTAGAATGTATTACTGTAATTGATTGTAAGGACTAAGGAACACACATGCTGTTTCAACCAATGCACCTTTTTACAATCAAACTGTTGCTTATAAGTCAACACACTGTCAACTATCACTATTAAATAAAGCAGATGATCACAATATAAAATGTTGAAGGCAGGGGAATCACATGGTGCCTACAAACACATGTTTCAGAGGATCTCTCTCACAGGAGGGCAAAAATAATTGCATTGATAAGATTTGCTACAATTAACAATCATAACTATGGCAACTTCGGCAAAAAAAAAAAAAACAGTTTTGCCTTTCCCCCCCCGGTCCTCACGGTTATGCTTCAAATTCATCGTGCACCACGTCAGCAGTTTTCCTCAGGAGCCATTGGTTCTTGTGTTGAGCGTGTCCAAAGCCCTCGTCGTAGTTCCCTTTTCTTCTGAACAGTTGTTGGTAGTGAAATATGCAGTAGAATTCCCCATGTAAGGGCGTGTAATTGTACATGCTAGAAATGAACACAATATTTAAGTTACATTACAAATAAAACAATAACGATACGTGGTTGGAGGTAGAGGGGGTAAAAACGTTGTTGTCGTTCTATTTTACAGCAGGTTTTCATTACAAATCATTTCGTCTCCAACCAAGTGGATGCTTGGGTCCATCTGTGTGAAGGTTTTGAATGTTTTTTTTTCCATTTCTTAGATTATGTTTCCATGATAATGCATAACTGTTGTATTGTAAATGTGAAATCATTGCTTTGTTTTTTTAATCAGGCCCATCTTGTATTATTAATTATAAATATGAATTCATCAAATCAAAAAGATCAGTGGAATTGATTCATGTTGGTACAAGGAATAAATATCTAATCTTACCTCAACTTTTTCTTGCACTGTTTACAAACGAAGCATGTTTTGTGAAAAATGTATTTGTCGGCAGTTATTTTTTCCATCGGATAAACTGGCTTCAGACAGGCCGAGCACATCTCCGGGCAAGTTGGTTGAAACTGATGGTAGAAGGTGGATTTTGAGTTTTATGAAACAAAAATGGATTTCAATAATAACAACAAGAAGCAGTATCACCGAACACAAGTCCGTCATGAATCAAAACCCAAAACGTTGTTGAATTTCAAATACAAAAAAAGAATAGCAAATAACAAATAATAAAATATCGATGAAATATCGATTTATAAAAAAAAAAAAACTCTAATAGCAAACAAGAAAAATATGACCAACAAAATGAATATCCATTTTGAGAAAATGAAATGACCAATTGTATCATGAAGATGATGGCTTATTGCTTCTGATTGACAGGCAGCCGAACCTCTGGGAACGTGGCCACCGGATACGTGGCCGGACCCATCGGGGCCCAACCTGATGACGTCACGGCTCCTGGCTGCGGTTGATTGACCACGGTGGAAGTTTTGGACGAGTAAAAGCGGTTACCGTGGTGATCGGTCTGCTCGTAGTTCTCTGTGACTGTTTTGGTTCCCGCGAGGCCGCTGCCCTCCGGGGCGGTGTGCACCTGCAGCACGCTGAGCTCCCGTCCGGGCCTCAGAGACGGGCCGCCTGGCGTCTCCCTCTTCCTGCTCTGAGGCGGGCTGTTGCACGTCAGGGTCTTTGTGGAGCGGAACTTCTCCTCCGCCCTCGGGCTCTGCTGACACGTTGGGCAGATTGCGGTCTCGGGGGGATCCGCGTTGTCGCCCTTTTTCCTGACGGCCGATTGGATGGAGATGAAGGCCGGAGACGACGGAGGACTTGGCCGCGGTTTTGCGGAGGCTGCCTCGTCGCTTGACCTTTGACCCCGCGCCGAAGGGCTCTCCTGTTGGGATTTGGTTCTGCTCGACCCGATACTGATTTTGCGAATATTCCCAGAGCACGGGGATCCTTGCGTGGTCCCCAACGACTCTTTGAACAGGAACGACAAACCGGCGATATCTGACTCCGATTTCAGCGCGGAGACCGAATAAAGAGCTTTCTTTATGGCCTCCTCGATGTCCACCAGCCTGGCCAACGTCTGCTCTTTCAGATTCATGATTTCCTCGCTGGCTCTCTCCAGATCTCCAAAAACGTGAGCCATGGAGGACTTGTTTTGAGCGTCACCTTTCACGGGGGACTTCTCCTCTCTGGGTTCCACTTCGACCTTCTTTGGCTTCTTTTTGCCGGAGCCCACCACCCAGCCTGGGACGTCCTCGAACACTCTCCTCAGGGAGCTCACGTCCACCTCGCTCGTGTCCTCCTCGATCTCCTCCACCCGACACAGAATGCTCCGCAGCTCCTCCTGCTTTCGCAGGTTGTCGAAGATTTCCATGGCCGCCGTTATGTTCCCTCTCACGATCTCGTCCATGTGGACCGACAGGCGCTGCCGGCGCTCGTCCTCCGTCTCGCCCCGCCCTCGTCTCTCCCTCATCTCCACTTTGCTTCCTTGTGTCGTTGCTTCCCGGCGCGGGTCTTTGCTGTCGGCAGTTTGTCCACCGGTGTGTCCAGTTTGTTTGGGATCCACGTGTGCAGAAATGGGTGCATTCCCATCTCCAGCCTTACCTCTGGGGTTTTTGCTCTCAGACTGAGCACTTTTTGCTCGCTTTGGCTTCACGGGGGCATTCTTCTCCGACTTTGTCTTTTTGCCTCCAAATTTCTGGCACGCTTCATTAAAACCTACGTGACTTGCGTCGGTTTCATTCAAAGTCTCTTTGACGGCGTAACCTTCCTGGGAGGGGTTCGCTCCTGCAGGGGCATTTATCTCCTCCGGTGGGTTCAGAGTGTCTCTGCTGAGGTTGCTCAGCGATTCTTGGGAATGATGCGTTCCCTGAATTTCCTGAGACAACGGAGAAGTTTCATCTGTACGATTTCCTGAACCGGTGGACGGGTGTTCGCCCTGACGCGAAACCGCTGTGATTGTTTGAACTTCTTTGGTTCGCTCTTCCGTTTCAGCTGTTACAGTATCACTTTGGGGGGCCTCGGTGGTCTCTGCGTGGCCAGATTGTTTTTCTCTCTGTTTGACCTTCAGATGCTCTGGTTTCGGTGGGACGGCTGGTTTCGACCGCGCAGGCATGTTGTTTTTCTCTGACGCGGCACGTACGGCGGGTTTATTTGCGGTTTCACTTTGGGGCTCTGCGGTCGCCTGTTCTTCGGAGCCCTCGTGTCTTAATTTAACTTGGTTTGATCCGTACTCGGTCACGGGGCAAACCACTCCAGTTAGGGGCCTCTGTACACAGGCCTTATGATTGGATCTGTCTCCGTACGGTTTGGAGGAGTTTTTATAAATCATAGCTGCTTTGAAATCTCCCCTTGCGACATTAATGTTGGATCTTTCCAAGGAATCCAAAGCTTGTTGGAGTTTACCCTGAAAACTCACTTCATTTTCCTCTTGTTCCCGATTTATTTCGGGACCATCATCTGTGACCTTTTGACCCTTTGTGCTGCAGGTCTCAGTTTGCATATCTTCACACTTAATGTCTTCATGGCACGTTTCTGTATTTTCCTGTTGATGATGTGTTGAATGAGCAGAAGTGAAGTCGGGGGCCGACGAATCTTGACCCCACCTCGGCTCGGTGTCCTCTTTCTGGTCCTCATTTTTCTCAGGTAATTCAGCTGCAATTAATTTCGGTTTGCTTTGCGATGAGTGATACACAGACTTGGCCTCCATGGTGGCCTGCTGAAGGTGATGGATGGCAGTTTGGAGGTTTGCGATTTCATCCTTGTCGTCTACCACCTCAACTAATTGAGCTTGGTGGACCGTGTCTTCATCAGGTGTCTCTTGTGGTGCAAGTTTCCTGACTTCTTCCGGCGCTTGGCCAACACATCCCAAATTATTATCTTCTCTTCGCCCAACATTGATTTCTGTAGATTCCTGGCTTTTGCCCCTTTGACCCGTAACAGTGTGAGAAACGGAAGTATACGGAGCGTGACTCCCACCGCTGTATTGCTTTTCTGGGTGTTGTCTGCGGTCTACAGAGAACAGGCCTTTCAGTCTCTTCACATCCACCGGGACCCACTGGGAGGACGTCTCCTCAGAGCGATCGTGATGGAGCTGCGCGCTTTCTTCGGCCACAGCCTCATTCCATGGGAGTTCTTGTTCCTGCGCCTCTGGCTCAGCCTGAAGACTTTTCAAATACGCCAAATCTCCTTTTTCAATACAACTCTTGAACAGCTTCACGTTCCCTTTCACTGGGACTTCAGGCCCGATGGATCCAGCGCAGCGTTGGTCTTTGGAAGTCTCTGTAAGGCAGTTCATGGCCGATTCAAAGATGCCTTTCCTCAGTCCTTCCGTTTCTGTCTTACCAACATACGTCTCCTGCGGTTCTGGATCATCGTCGCACTGTGCGCCGTGTTCCGGCGGAGCACTGTAACTCTTCACGTCGTCTTCGTCGAAATAATGAAAGAGGGAGTAAACGATGACCTGGGCACATTTGTTGGCATCCTCCTGAACGACCACTCCTCTCCTCAGAGAGTTGTCCTGATGGAGAATGTCCTCCACCAGCTGGAGCACGTTGGCTGTTTTAAACTCGGTGTCCTGGTTGGTGGTGAGGTGATGCTGGTGCACGGGTGCGTTCACCACGGTGGCCTCCACCCTCCCCTCGCCGTCCTCCTTCAGGTATGTGACCCGAGGCTTCAGGTGTGCACGTGGTAGCAGGTGTACTATGAAGTTTTGGGCGCCGCCTTCGGCCACCTCGTCGTGTTTTATCACAGGCCCGCTCTCTGACAGTGTGAATTTAGCCTTTTTCGCTAACATTGTCTCATTCACCTCGATGATGGACCCGTCTGAATGGATGACGTTAAAGCGATGGAGGGAATTTAGTGTCTCCTTGATGTTCTCCACCAGCGTCTCAATCTCGTCCTCGTTCTGATGCCGGATTTTGTCAAACGGCATGGATTCAAACAGAAAGGCTCTGTTCTTGACGTTGGCTACCACCGGCTCCTCGCTTGTTCCGCTGGGATTTGCTGGAGTTTGCGATTTTGACGTGTGCACGTTGGAGTTTTCTTGTTCCACGTTTGATGAGATGAATGGGTTGTTTTTTAAAAGAGCTGCACTCGTTTTGATCATTTCCTGCGCTGCGCCTGCACCAGTGAGACTCGTAGGTTCATCGCCATCATCGAAGACGGCTTCTTCTCTACCTGAAAACTCATGATCAGTGCTTTGACCAACAACATGAACCCGTGGCTCTTGATTATCGGTCAAATCTGGAGTTTTGGCGCATGCCTTGTTTTTTTTCCCGCTGTGTACATTCTCTCTGTGACACATTTCAAACTCATGTTTTTGGACCGACCCTCCCTCTTCCCCCAAAATAGAAACTTGGAACCTTGTATCTGGATTTGGCCTAGATGTTTTCGCAGAGTGACTCTCAAATATCCTCCTGGAAGCCTGAACATCTGTTCTTATCACTTCCTTCTCCTGCTCCTCACACTCTCTGTCAGGATCTGGACTAGAAGCAAGGGTTTCACCCTCCTGCGCAATCCCTTTAACGCCTTCCTGACACTCATGCTCCGCACACACAGCTGATTTTTTACTGACATCCCACTTATCCCCGTCTGCCAAGTGCAACTTGGGGGTGTGAGGAGATAGTTGGTTGCTTGAGGCACAGTTCTCAAATATCAGGCGTCTGGAGAAGACCTCTCCCTCATATCCAGTTTCAGCAGCTGTCCCCCCAGTCTCTGAGCTCAACACCTCAGCCAGCTCGTCATCCACAACCTCATCCAACATCTTCAGCTCCGGATGAGTGTGCTTCAGGAGGCGTTTCAGCTCACACTTCTGACGCTGCTGGTATAACTTCTCTTTGGAAAGTTGCGTCAGCATTGATTTTGAGGAATGTTCCCCTGAGATGTCTTCTGATCCCGGTTGATTTCTGACTAAAGGGGTTTGAGGAGGGCGGTCTCTTCTGTGCTGGGAGTTCTCGGCCATCTTAGAAGAACAAAGCAATTGCCTCGTGATTCAGTCCTTAGGAACATAAATGACCAATCCAATGAAAGGCATGCCTCCTAGTTTCATCCGTGCAACGAGATCCACACGTTACCTGTCAAATCATGCCAGTTGATATGCTTTTCGTATTCCAGTTGTCAGTGGATTAGCTGAACTCCAAGGCAACCAGAAAATGCAACCACAAAAATAAAACAACTAATCACACTTTTTGTTTTTGGGTTATATAATGTAAGAGGTGTTTGTGTTATTTTCACAATTCAAATCCAATGCACCCCCATGCAAAATGCCGGATGAAACTTTGCCTTACCTTGGCTATTTTCCCTCTTTTTCCAGATTCAGGTGGCTGATCTCGTGGCTGAATGGAAATAATATATTATTTAAGGGCAATATAACCTTACATCATCAATGTTGTCTTAACCATGGCAACAACATGAGTTTTATCATAGCAACCTTTGCATGATTTACTTATATGGCATTATTAGTTCTATGACAGTGTAAAATATAGTGGCTACACTTTTCCTGATGAAGATGATGCAATTGGGTGCATATATAATGAGATAAGCTGAGGTGCGTATACATTTTTTAGTAAGTTACTCAGACGATCACATTAAATGTATCTAACCACAGCTGGTGGTGCCATGAAGGAAAGTTGCGTCTTAATCGTTGTTTCATACATTTTTACGGTCGTTTTTGGATGTAGCTATTTCCGGTGCGCTTATATTTTGAAACGTCCCACCAGAAGTACTGGTAGGCTTCTATATGGGCACTGACGCTACTTTTACTAATGCCTGAAGTTCCGCGCTTTGACCGCCAGAGGGTCGTTCTGAGCACTTTTGTAAAGAACGCCCTGTGAGTTTAGGCTCACGCAGCGATAGTGGAGACAGCTGTGTACCTGGGGTGCCACCTTGGACAGGTAGAGGGCAGACAGCGCTCGGACGGAGACGCTGAGTTTCTCCTGGCTGTGGACGGAGCTCTCTCTGGACTCTGCGGCAGACCTCCTCTTCTCATCTGCTCAGACACCAGACGACACGGAGAATGGTATGAAACACACGCTGTGATATCAATGAGCCACGAGTGTTGTGCCATGGCGACCGGAAGCAAAGAGAAAAACAGTTGTTTCCATGTTTACAAGCTAACCTCACTTGTGGGCGGCCTCGTCTCAAAAGAAAGCACAGATTATTTTGGGAGATTGTCACTACACACACAACCATGGGGCTAAATTTAGAACACGGCTGATTGCTTTGGTCCCCAAGTCCTCACACAATAAAAGATGTGTTCATCGATTTTGGATTTTAGTCTTCACTCATTCTTAGCTGCCATGTGGTGTACCACTGTACCAGATACCGGACTCCAGTGACGCACACACACCTACACACACACACACACACACACACACACACACACACACACACACACACACACTGTGAGTTTTAAATCACTGCGGCTGGTTGACTAAGCATAGGAAAACTAAAGAAAACACAAACACTTGTTTAACCTGTGTACTTGCATGCACACGGGTAAATAGTTGACAGGGACAAAGTAGCTGCTGCCAACAAGGAACAACATGTCAAAGCAGCAAACACAAACGTGTTTATACCATGCACACACACCATATAACAACAAATTGTAATCATCTCACGCATGTTATTCTCTAGTTGCACCATGAAAATACAAATGTGGACTTACAGAAGTGTAACAGCCTCCATTTCCCCGTGTCCTGCTTGTCCTCTTGTTTCCTCCGAGTGTGTGTGTGTGTGTGTGTGTGTGTGGGGGGGGGGGGGATGGATGGATATATTTTGGTCTTTGTGATGCTGTTGTTGGTTTGTGACTCTCCCTCCCTCTGCCTGACTCATTCCTGCCCCAGTGACAGCTGACCCTTTCACCCTCCTGCACTTATTCACCACTCTATTTCCGTCCTGACTCTGGAGTGGTCTAATGTGTGTGTGTGTGTGTGTGTGTCTGCGCACGTGCGTGTGTGTGTGTGCTGAGTGGATCACGGCATCGGCCAGAGTCGCTGTGCCCCGTGAGTTTCCATCTCCATTTCATTTCTGTGACCTGAGTCACAGGTCCCAGGGACGGCTCTCCAGGAAATGTTTACCAGGGAAACTTGCGTCTGACTTGTGGGTTTTTCAGTTGGCTGATAATTCACACTGATGAATCTGGCCTAATGTGAGAAGCCAGGCATGTTTTTTTCTTTTCTGTCTCTGTACTTTAATAGGAAAATATAGATGCACTCACCACGCTGAAAGGCGGCAATTTCTTCAAAATCAATTCCCCCTATTGTTTTTCTCCTCACTGCCCGGGTGTGATTCACGACCTTGTGAGAGAAAAACAATGAACTGTCACTGTGCGTCGATGTGCATGTTTGAAAATATGCATTCTTAATTGTACATTTGGAAATAACCCTTTATATATAAGATGTATTTTAGAATGATCTGAATTGACAGCGTCCTTGACCCCACAGAGTAACAGTTGACAGCTACATTTTGTGCACAAATTCAATATTCTATTCATTCTTATTGCATACATCAAACTGGCTAAATCCGGAAATATTTAGTATACCTTTTTAGTCACACGATCCTCTGTTGCACGAGTTTTAGCCTCATTTACTGGCACACCGGCCGGAGCCTTTCTCTTTTGTTCCTCGGCGGAAGTCTTCACCTCCTCAGGTGGTCCGTTCATCACTGCTTTCATTCCTGCAGCTTTGGAGGGCGATGTGAAATCTGCGCCTCTGCTTGGTGCGGCGGCCTTCGACTCGAAGCGAGCCATCAGAGCCTTTATGGAGCCAGGGCTCCTTTCGAGGCTCCCCGTCGACTTACTGCGTGTTAAACTGGTTTTGTCTTGAGGCTGTTCCCTCACGTCGCTTCTCCTTCTCTGAGGTGCCACGTGCTTTTCCTTATTCTCCAGGAGTGAAGGTGTTACCTGTCGGAAAGAACCAGAAAAATGTTGGCGGGTGTGTTAATGATTGTTTTCCTGCGCTGAGGCTGCTCTTTTTGTGAAATGTGCAAACAGCTGAAAGGTTCTTGTACCTCTTTAGTCCCTTGCTTTGGCTTGACTTCATTATTGAATGTACTCTCAGGCAGCGATGCACTAACGTCCACCGTGGTTTGATACCTGTTATGCGCGTGAAAGTGGTGTTAACGGCACATTCGAGCATGTCGAAGTCTACGCAGAGTGGGATTAGTCAATGACATAGATGCAGATGATGTTTGTATCACCGAGAGACGAGTTGGGACACGGATACGATCTTGTCCCCGCGTCCCGCCTTTGTCCAGGGGGGCTCGTCACTTGACGAGGGGACGCTCCTCAGGGACTGGGTGCGCCTCAGGTTGCTCTTCCAGTCCATGACAAATTGTGTTACAGCAGCGCACGGCTTTTAAATGACTGTATCACCTAGTGCACATGAAAGATAATCAATGCCATTATCGCGGTTACTGCAATAGATTGGCCCTGGACGTCAGATTCAGTTTATTCTTTAAGCCCTGCCATGAATTTGTTTTAGTTTTTTTTTTTATCATCCCTACCACAGAGCTTTCACGTAGCCATAAAGAGAAAATATTTTTGCCATTAACTTGTAGAAATAGTAACTCGCAACATCAATAATGCAGAGCCCGGAATCAATGACATCTACAGCAATGCATAATGATCTGGACGATGTCCTACAATTTCACCGGCAAGGCAGAAAACAAACGCAATAGCCACTGCGTCTAAAGGTGAATGATATTTCAGGTCAACGTTGAACATTTCGGGGAAAAAAAAAAAAAGGAAATGCAGTTTTTAAAGGGAATCGTTACCTCGCAGATGGCACTCAGCGTCTGTCCTTCGTGCCAGTCCGAGGCTGCATCACAAGACTCGCACGCAATGCGAGCAAAGTCCTTTTTCTTCCTCATTACCGCAGGCGCGGGCAGGTGAAAATGTCAAGAGTAGCTAACAGGATGTATAATCTCCAAACACTGGGCCCGTCCGCCGCTTTTATGTCTGATGTAATGACGCCAATGTTGTCAAGTCACAAGTCTCACCTCACTCCGCATCGGGCATCTTTTTGTGCGTTATAGCGTGTTTTGGCTCCTCGAGTGCGGTGTTTAAAGCTCCAAAGCTCGGATGTAATTACTTAATCTTTGAGCAGCAGCAGCAGACCATGCATTAAGAGAAAATTGGATTAACTTTACTGATCCTGGGGGGGTTGTTGGGCAGCAGCAAAGAGTTCAACATGGATAAAGAACAGAAAATGGAACATTTAAAAAAACGAAACAAAACGAAAGTGTTATGAAAGCACACGGTTCCTTTTGCTTACAGAGCATTTTTTTTTCTTTCTATTTTATAACAGATGTCAGGTTACAGATTTACAGATTTATGAGGCTGAAGGGAGAAATCATTTGAACACTTCCTGGCCATAACGGAACCTTTACAATGTGGACGTTCAAAGTGCACCTTTTTTATCGTAATTTACTCGTTGCATTCAATATTGGGAACATCCTTCAATGTTTGGGGGATTCCACATGACCGAGGGGGGGGAACAAAAAAAAAAAAGTCTGTTTGTAAATGATCACATTTAACGAGACTACATCATCAACGAGTAACCTGAATCATCCAGTGGAATGAAACGGCTTAATTACATCTTTTTTATTTCTATTTATCTATTTCGGGCTCTGACCGGCAGGGGTTCAGCAGCCGCAGCCCGTGAGGAACAAGTGTTGAAGAAGATTGTCTCCACCCAGGGATTCCAGGACCCGCTGACCCTCAGAGGTCAACCAGGAGGAACAGGAGGCCGCCCTGCGGCCGCGAGATCCCGCTGACCACACCAAATCGGACCCCAACCAGCCTTCTGTGCAATGTGAAGGTAAATGAATATTCATTAATATTAGCCTTCTGTAGGTCACGAAAGCATGTTACCTTTAAGAAAACTCTAAAATGCAGCTTAACTGTGTGTGTGTGTGTGTGTGTGTACACAGACAGTGCTGGGATTCATTATAGTACCAGCGCGTATGTATAAGTAGTACAAGTTTTCTTTTCGAGGCTCAGTGCGTTTGCCAAAAAGTAATATATACTAATATAAGATGCAAAAATAGAATCGTTTTCCTGAAAGGATATTCATGTGTTAAAGCTTTTCAAACCTTGGCCCATTGACCAAGCGGTGTACCAATGTCTTCGTTGAGCCCTTTGGCCACCTGAGGGCAGTGAGCAGAGCTGGCTGTCCCTTGTTCTTGTTTTTTCCCCACAGAGCACTGAAAATGGACCTTTCTGTGACTTGCGGGAACAAACGTTCACGCGCTCCCGATGTTTTCATCCCCCAGACTATGATTCTATGTATCTGTAGGAATCCAATCAATTAATCAGGCATGTGACTGGCTGCTTTCAGTTTCGCGAGGGGTTTGGAGGTGGGGGTGCGTGCAGGAGACGGTTTGTCAAAGGGTGTTTCGCAGCTGTGACTCATCTTCAGCGTGGATGATTAATGGATGGAGAGTCCATAGAAGAGACGTTTTGTCTTCCGATGGAGGAGTATCCTGCCGCAGGCCGCGGTTCACCAGCAGTTGCAACATCGGAGCTCGACTAAATCGACTCGAAAGCATCGCTCTCATCTTTCCGTCCGATATTCCGTGGGAAGGCGGTCTGTCAGCGGGTTGATGTACATTTCGTGTTTTCGATCATGGTGTCTCAAACGGGATGTGCCCAACTTTTTCCAGTAACGCATACTGTATGCTGGCTAACTTCCAGCAGAGGCCAGTGTTTGTGTGTGTGTGTCTGTCACCGACATTGTGATTCACTTATCACTTCTATAGTCTCAAGCTTTTTTAATACCTTTTGAATTTGTACCTTTTCCTTTTTTTAATATTCCTTCTGCGTCTGACTGCCCTTTGCATGACAAGTGGTCTGTCGGCGCTACTTCTTGCTGATATTTGTGCTTCACTCTTAAAAACCAGCATCCCTGTCGTTTTACTGCAGATCAAGCCAAACCTTTCAGATATTATTGGGATCATCTTAAACGCCGGCCTTCCACTTGTATTTTGGAGACCGTTTTGGTTTTCCTGCAATCTGAGCGCATCTCTTTCGTGCCCGTTGTCTGGGCTTCCCCTCCATTTTCGCACACTTTGTGAACTCCTGAAAACGCAGCAGAGGCCGGAGACAATGGCAGCCTTTGTCGGCGCACACAATTCATATTCGCTCTCTTTAGTCATGCTCTCTGTTAATCAGTCCTCAGACAAAGGAAGAGCAACAGCAGCAGCACACACCCCTGGGGCAAAACCAAAAAAAAAGAAAAGGGAGAGATCCAGCCTGGCTGTCTCCCCCACCACTGCCCCTCCTCTGACTACCAGCCCTCATCCCTCCCTTCCAAACGCGCTCCTGTCTCCGTCTCAGAGGCGCTGCCGAGATGAAAGGGAATATGCAATGCGCCGCCTTTGACTGTGAACTGTGCAGTGTTATTAGGGGAAGTTTACTGGCCTTGTCTGCGTTTCAAACCCGCTCGCTTACGCCAGCCAGCTGTTAACTGGGAGGATTTGTGTGTTGTGGTGGGAGGACCAATACCTGCAGCTTGTGCTCCGTCGCCGACAAAGCTCTGCAGAGAGAAAGGCACAGATTCTGTTACAGACTCGTCCGGGTCTGAACGGGCGTTTGGCGTGGACGTGATTTCTTTGAATGAGCAGAGAAACGGCCGTGAGAGAGCAGCGGCCTTTGACGTTGTCCGCGCCTGACATTGTGCGAACCTCCAGAAGAGGGCAGGAAAGACCGTTGCAAACGCAGCGGCCCATATTGTCTCACCCACATGTGGTTTTTGAGGGAACCTTGCAGTGGGGCCATTCAAGGCCACGCTGGGCTATTTTAGTGCACCGAATTAGCCCAGGACGTACAGCAGTGAGAGCTGGGGCTGCAGAGTTTGGGATGAGGTTGAGTCGGAGGTGCGTAATACCGTTGGCCAGTGACGTATGCATATTCATATTTGGTCAGAGAGTGAAATCAACTCATGCACAGCATGTTTCCGAGAAATCCGTTACCTCACGTAACCGTGCAGCAGGCTTCTTTTTTCTCTCAGTGATCCTGTTTGCATCGCAGAGAAGCTGCTCTGAGGTCAGCTGGGTGTTTTTTTTTTCCCCCCTCAGAGCTTGTGACACTGGCAGGATGAGCTGTTGTGGGATGTGACAAACGCACATGACGCACGTCCCACAGCCAGCAGTCATATGTCTACCTACGGCCGCGTTATGCATGCATTGTAACACAGAGGCCCTGCAGTGTGTGCGTGTATGTCAGTGTGTGTGTGTGTGTGTGTGTTTGTGTGTGTGTCTGATTCATTCTGTTGCGAGTAGTGATACGACCCAACATGTCAGTGAAGTAATCTGGTTGGTTTTCATTCAGAGCCTTTTAGGGAAAACATATTTTCCGTCATTAATTCAGGCAAAAAAACAAAACATGTTTCACGTATGGAAAAATTGATAGCTTATCATTTAATGTTTTACTCCTATATCGCTTAGATACTATTAATAATAGACTTCCTGTCTGTTCACCACTTTGGTGTAAGTGACTTGAGTTTACGCGCACATTTTTTGGCATATCAAGTCGCATCTTTTTTATTTGTCTGCCATCTCTCGGTTAACTTGCATCGATGCCAAGGCGAATTAGTTAAAAATATCCCATCTGCGGTTGGTCTTCTTTTACCAGTCGGACCGCCCTGGGAGAGGCAAAATAACATCCAAGCAGCAAAAGCTGTGCCCTTTTAATAACAATCGAAGCCTAAAATAATTGTAATTGATACATTTTATTCCGGTGGACTAAGTGTAGTGCTCTTTTTCAAGCCAACAGTGAAGTGCACTGATTGAGGCCATAACTCCCTTTGTCTGCTGTACAGTTGACTGCCTTGATATAAAAAAAAAAAACATATTCTCAAACACAAACAACTCATTGTTCAGAGTTTAAAATATGATGTTAATTGTAATATTTCTGGTGAGTTCTCAGTATCTTGGAGGCTGTGTCCTACACGCGGTGGGTTGTGAGAGAACAGCTCTGTCTCAATATGCATTCTTGCGCCTTCATCTGCTCTGCATGACGTGTTTGGACGTAAGAGCAAATGTTCAGTGTGTGGGGCTCCAAAACAGAAGCGCCCGGAGAACAGACGAAGGCTGGGGTAGTGTCGTGCCAAATTGCAAACTACACAAGATTTATTGGACGATGATTGGACCGGAAAGGAGGAACACAACAATCCAATACTTATTTTCCCCTAATGACACATCACTTCTTATAGGGCTGTAGTTCTGCCAAAATGGACGAAACAAGGAAAAAGTACTGTGATACATATTCATTATGTTCCAGGTGTCACAGTTGACATCGCACGTTATGGGCACAATGGTTTGCGTCCTGATTTGAGCCTATGTTTAAGGTCACACACTCCATCCTTGTGAATCCCTACGCTCCCAATTTCGACGGGAAATTGCCTTCTTGGCAAGGCTTCAAGTGGGGGAGGAAAAGGAACGGGAGCAGGAAGAAGGAACGGAGCGAGAGCCAGTTAAAGGTGTATAAATCCACCTTTAGTGGAGTCACAAATCAAAGCTGATAAGAAGCCAACGCGCGGGGGGGAAAAAAAATCTGTGTTTACCTACTGTACGGTGGCTGGGGCTTATAGTCCAATTAATTATAGTTCTTTCATTTACTTTTACTGAAGAGCTATAAAAAAAATGTTGAAATCCTTTGATCAGAAAATCAGCCAACGGTATGAATCAAAACCAACAATATCCCCTGTGTCCACAGAGAGACGATACAAAAGAAAGCGGCTTTTGTTCCGTGGTCAGAGAAGCACCGTTGCTGTGCTTTATTTCTCTCCTGCTAGCGATTCTAATGAGGTGTCGCCGCTCACCCAGGCAGCGTCGTGTTTTGGGGGGAACAGCGAAGGGAACCGAAACAAAACTGGCGCCGAGTTTTACCAAAGTGATTATTATTATTTTTTTTTTGTGCTCGGAGCGTGATGGAAGGATTGGAGTGGGAATCTATGTGTCATGAGGAAAGTGTTTTCTTTCCAGTACTTAGAAAAGAGAAATGTTCAGGAACACACTGGCGGCCTTCGCACCAACACATGGCTACGATTTGTTGGGAGATTCCTCCTCTCCCTTTTTTTCCGAGGAAAAACAGGGGTAGTGGTGAGCTGCAGGACAGTGTGTGTGTGTGTGTGTGTGTGTGTGTGTGTGTGTGTGTGTGTGTGTGTGTGTGTGTGTGTGTGTGTGTGTGTGTGTGTGTGTGTGT
>JAFBJU010000683.1:556340-576421 GCA_016785305.1 Colistium nudipinnis | reverse complement strand
GTGTGTGTGTGTGTGTGTGTGTGTGTGTGTGTGTGTGTGTGTGTGTGTTTCTGTGTGTTTCTGTCCGTGTCTCCTGCATTCTTTTTCTGCAGGTGTGTGTGTGTGTGTGTGTGTGTGTGTGTGCGTGTGTGCGTGCGTGTGTTTTGCCCAAGGGGGGACGTGCCACAGCACAGCTGAGTGGGAGTGACTGCGACCTAACCCGTCCCATGTATGTCCATAAGAAGCGGCACCAGGCCCGACCCCCAGGCCCGCCCCCCCCCCCCCCCCCCCTCATTGTTGCTTGTGGCTGCGTGTGTTTGTGTGGCGGTGAGTGTGCACGTTTCGCACGTGGGACCGCCGCGGAGGCGGCCGGAGCTCTAAGCTGCTTTGCGAGGCTTAGGAGGGCAGCGGCCGGCTGGCTACTCACAGGGCCCGGAGAGGGGCTGACGGCGTGGCTGGGTGCTGGAGCCCGAGGTTTCACGTGATGGATCAGGAGCCACTGCGCTGAACCGTGCACGCTCACAAGCACAGGTCAATGAAAGTTCGTCTATCGTCGCCCGATTCAACCAAAAAGAAGCTGTCTCGCGAGGAATTTCACGCGATACCTGCTGATTGACATCGGGTTTTTTTTTGGTTTGTTGTCTTTGTTTCAGTTATTTCTCACATCAGACAAGAGCTGAGGTGTGAGCGCATTGCGAAGGCAGGTTCGGCGCTGCACTGACACACTTTCTCAAGTTACTTTGGTGGGGGATGATTAAATGTGGTGCAGATGCACCGCTCACTCACTCACTCACTCACTCACACACATACACACACACACGCACATATACACGTGCATTACCATGCGTGTGTTTGTGTGGAGAGAACTTCCTGCAGGACCCAATGTTGGCTGCTGTTGATATCGCACACACACGAACCCACACATGCGCACACTCTCCCTCCCCATAGATTCAGCCCATGTCGAGAGAGCCGGAATATCAGGTTTCCTGTCCGTGTGCACACTTTGTACTCACAGCTTCACCTTTGTTCCCACTCTGTCAGCACACAGCGGCACTCTCTAAGGATACACAGACCCAACCACTTGCAAACTCCTGTCACCGGTTGATTTCAGGTTGCCGGGCGATAATTGTCACGGGGAGTTAAAACAGCCTTTGCATGCGTTTGGATAATTGGCAGCACATGAGCAGCAATGGCTCCCAAACGTGTTTGAAGGGACTCTGTCGGTCCGCGCCGCTGGGCTTCTGCCGGCCCAAGTATTTGTTGCTTTGTGTGTGGTTCATTCATGGTTTCGCTCTCTGTGAAAATGTGCGATTGTTGTTTCTGCGCATTCCCCTCCGCCGTTCTCCGGAACCCCGGATGACCCTGCTGTGGCGCCAGTGTAGGCTGGGCACTGCAAAGGAGGAAGAGGAGGAGGAGGAGGAGGAAACGGGGAGGAGGGCCCAGAGCGAGCCAAGTGAATATTGGAGTCAATTTATGAAACGCAGGAAAAATACGACAGGCACATAATGCTGCAGTGTAGTCACACACAGAAAGTAAAAAAAAAAAAAAAAAAAAAGGAGATTGTATCTCCCCCACTGCCGACAGAAAGAATTGCTTCTGTGGACATGCTCGCTTTTATCCAATAAGCCAGTTGTGAAGTTATTCAATGCTTAAGAGCAATCAGCTGCAGCGGTGCAGAGGCCTGTGGTTTGACCGCGAGCCAGCGGGGCTCTGCCTTTTGAAATGTGATCCCCGTACGGGAGACGTCACACAGTGCAGCTCCTGGAATGTCCTGTATAGAGACGGTACAAACTCAAACAGGGGCCAACTGTAATCTCTTATCTTTGGCTGTGACGCTTTGTACTGCAATACCGTCACACAGCTCTGTTAATCTGAGAGAAGCCACAATATTGACTGTTGCTTTTTTTTTTTTTTTTTTTTCACATCCACATGGAAAAAAAAAAAAAAGAAGACGCAATGTGACGGTGTCTCATTTTTCACTTTGGACAACAAAGTAAGGCACAGGCGGAGAGTACTCTCCGCCTTATTAGAAGTGAGGGGGAATATTTTGATTAGGCATTTCTGACCTTTCATACGATGGGGACTTAAAGTAAGGATATTGTGGCTTTTGATAGAGTGACATTATGGTATCATATCCTTCGATATAAAACATCGTAAACTAAAAGCTACACAAATGACCATAAAGTTTAATAGCTACCTTTAATCAAAATAACCTATACCATGTCTTTTTTTTTTTTTTTTTTTTTTAAATACCCTTATTTTATTACACGCAAAGTTGTTCATGGTATTTTTGCCCAACACTGACAGACCGGTTTCGGTTATACTGGCCCTCTCCACCGGAGGCAGTGTTCTGCAGACCCTCCACCCACCCACACGCACACACACGGTCCTTGTTCATGAAGGGCAGGGTGCTACTGTAACACATGATGCAATAATGTTGAATATCGTCACACAGTTGCAGCAGGAATATGCCTTTGATAGGAATTTGTTGTGCATGTTTTTGTTTTTTTTTATGATCAAGGCTTTAACAATGTGTGGCTGCGAGGAGAGGGCAGCGCTGTGTGTTTTTATTACACAAAGAGGGACAGTAAGATTGAAATAAATGTAAACGGGGCAACATAAGCATAATTCCGTAATTGGCCAAATCACGTGGAATGTTTGTGAAACGGATCTGCTGATCTACTGATCTAATTTTCCGTTTGGTATGAATACAGTATGTGGCCCCAGGTTGCACGGCAGCACATGTGATGCTCTGCAACTGCACACGGAGGGTCCTCCCCTGTTACACAAGGCCATCACCGGATGTGTGTGCGCGCGCGCGTGTGTGTGTGAGCATCGTGGACAGGCTGACCAGCAGAGAAATGATGCATTACTGTGGCTTGAAAAGACATTCTGAGAAAGAACTGACTGTGCTTGCACATCTGTGGGCTCTGCACAAAATGCTAATAATGTTTTTTTTTTTGTTTTTTTTAAACATTTCGATCAATTCAATTTGTGTGATTAAATTGATATTCAATGCACCTCGTCTAACTGTCAGTTACCCTCGCCTAGCCCCTGCGGTAATTCTGTCCATGTATTTTTCGCGTTCAAATCCCACATAGCTGCGGCTCTGCGGGGATATCTGCAGATCTGCGCTTTCTCAAGGCTGATTAGCGACGTGCACCTGGGATATTAGCCTGCCCTAATGTAATTCATGCGCTGCAGAATCCAGCCCCAGCCCGCGTGACCCGTGGTTTACTCTCCGGATCCAAGCGATAGGTCCTCCTTTCTGGCGTGGGCTGTCTTCTGATTGCACAACGGCAGACGCTGCTTCGAGCGCTGTAACCCCAGGGGACCGCGTACAGGGTGATCTGGGTGAAAAGGCGCCTAAGTGACTAAGATCTGGTCCTCTTCAGGCTGAGGTCAACTGTGCGCACACGGTGGGGAGAGACGTCAGAGAGGGAGGCACACAGAGCTCTGTTGTTGCAGAGGGAGGTTGGAAGGCAAATGACAGCTTGCTGGTTGCGTGTAGTCCTGCTGAACTGCGTGCGTACGTCCCCCCCCCCCCCCCCCCCCCCCCCCCCCCCCCCCCCCCCCCCCCCCCCCCCCCCCCCCCCCGCCCCCCCCCCCCCCCCCCCCCCCCTTCCGCGCCTCCTCTCTCCTGCCACAAACACAGACACGCACGCGCACAAACACACGCGCTCCAACGCACCGTACTTTCCCTCCTGAGGCACGACTCTGGCCACCGTGGATATTAATACGCTCGCTCTGCCGCTGCCTGTGCTCAGCACAGGAGTGAAAATATCTGACAAGCACTATTTATAGAGCCTGCAGGCGGACAGGCAGAATCCCCGGCAACGCGATCCAGACCGTCCCGGAGTGGCGTTCCACAGAAATCACCTCGGCGGAAAAAGAGGCGCAAAGCCCAGGAGCTGGGAGCACGACTTGGCCATGGTCGGCGGGGAGTTTTTCCATTTGTAGTTTTATTTCACGGCACCATAGTGACACACGGGTGGGTGGGTTGGGCTTATGGAGTTACGGAGTGTCCAGATGAAAGAGACGCACGTGCGACGGTTTCAGCCAACACACTTGTCATGCAATATTCATGCAGGTGTGCACTTTCTGCCTTCCTCGGTGTCATTCTCCTGGGCTTGAAATGCTCCCACGTGCCGCCGAGGGCAGGGTTCGCACATGTGTGCACGTTCAAGCGGTGACGAAATCTCCCAAGGATGTACGTTGCGGTGGTTCATGCTTCTTTCTTTTTTTAATCAAGTCGCCGATTGGTTTTTCAGCAGACATGAATAAAAGATGACTCGCACATCAGCAGCATGGGAGGGTGGAGAGGGCGGAGAGGGTGTCGGCGGCAGGTCAGCTGGGTGGACTGACCTTGGCTCCTCGGTTTGGGCATCCCGTGTCAACCCGAGAGTCGGGACGCAGGCCGAAGAGGCAGGGAGGGATGAATAATGAAACGCGACCGGGCTGCACGTTGACCTCCGTCACCCGCGTGATTATGCAAATCCCAGATAGGACGGAGGAGAGGCCCAGAGTCTCCTCCCACAGCGGAGAGGCGGGCCGTGGGCGGGGCTGATTTGGACCCCGGCCGTCTCCAGTGACGGTTTCAAGATGAGGCGCTTATGTCCCCGTTTCCCAACCAAACAATTGGATTGGGCTGATTGGGAATCCGTGCCGCTTCCGAAACATCTCCGTCCTAATCGCACGTGGCTGCCAGAAGGCACGTGCGTTTGATTGTGTACTGGCGGGCCAGCAGCTTTATGGCCCGATGATAAGTTTGTATTGCTGGATATGAACCAGAGGCTGCCCGCCCTGTCACTGTGCGCGAGGGATCCGTCAACGCGGGTCACGTGCCTGCAGGAGGAAGTGTGGCGGATAGCACAATTTACTCACAGGCATTATCGCGGTGTGATCACGGCAGTCAATAACAATGGCGGTGTTATTCTCATATTTCCTACCAGTAACTGCTCACGGCTTTATTTACATGCTCCGATACCACACGTCAATTCTTCCAGTTTTAACATTTTTGAAGCGCCTTTATGGACCGGAACTTAATACTCCATGTACATGGTATGTCAGTGTGCGTGCGTGCGTGCGTGCGTGCGTGCGCGTGTGTCACTTTACAATGACAGAAAATAATACATTCTTTAAGCTCCTCATCCTCTTAAATCCTCCTTGCAGTTCCCCCAAGTGTCTTAAGCTGACTGAATGTATTCACGCTAAATGTTCTTGAGACTGAAGCAACATTGTTTCATATTGTTATTTAGTTTTTATTATTTCTATCACAGCTAACGGCCTGAACACACTTCTGTCTTCTGATGGGTGACCCCCTCATCTGTTTTATTCACCCCTTTGCTGCAGGCTGAAATCCTATATCCCCCCCCCCCCCCCCCCCCCCCCCCCCCCCCCCCACCCCCCCCCACACACACACACACACACAACTACTACAGGGGCCTCTTTGAAATCTTGCACGGAGATTCATGGTCCCCAGAGGACCGGCGCCCTCTGATTTTTGATGCTTCACTGATTTTTGCCACATGGTTTTGCATCTGTTGGACGACTCGCTGGGAAATTTGCACAAACATTTCCTTTTTGTTTTGTCTGTGTCAAACTTAAATATTGCTACTTTTTGGAATAATAGCAAAAATAATGGCATTCTCTTGCGGCACGCTGGTATGGTGTGTTGGTGCTAATCTCGTGGAGATGATCCTCCTCTCCCCTCTCAGTACTGTGTGTTTGCAACTTTTACATTTTTTTCATTCTCACCATCTCCTTTTCCTTTTGCTGCTGTAGCAGAAGCAGAGTTGATGTTCAGCGGGTATGACATCCCTGTTGCCCCCCCTCTGGGGTAACCACCTCCTCTTCTCCCTGCGCTCCCAGAATACAGTGTGCCTGCGTGCATGTGTCACAGAGGGAGACAGACACCGAGAGTGGTAAACAGACGGACTGGCAGACTGGTCATCTGCTTGTCTGCTTTCAGACTCACCAAACATTGGCTTTTTGAGACTACACAGTGTACTTTCAAGTTTGGATAAAGGAGGGAGTTTGATTCCTGTTATCAGGGAGAAGGTGTGCGTGTGCGTGTGCGCGTGTGCATGTGTGCTTGCATGTGGGTGTGTGTTTGTGTGTCTGTGCCGCCTGAGCATGTGGAGGGAGTCGAATGTTCTTCCCCGTGCTTTCCAAGCCTGTCTGCTCACCTGGTGGTTGCCATGGGAACAGCCAGACAGCGGCAGACTTTGCACCAGCCTCCTCGGGGGGGATTGTGGGAACAGGGAGGAGGTTTGAGGAGTGAGGAGTCTCTCTGGCTGCTTAAAAACAAAACAAAACAAAAAAAGCTGGAGAAATAGCAGGAGAAATCACCCCCTTAAAAGTGAAGGTTTTTCAGGGCTGTTCATTTTACAACTCTTGTGTGTGTGTGTGTGTGTGTGTGTGTGTGTTTTTTTTGGAAGATTTCAGCAACTTAATAATAATAATAAATCCATCGAAGGTTTTAATAATGCCCCTTTGTTCTCTTTTGTTAAGCCATAAAGTTTTAACACACCTTGTAACAATTACGTTCATACGAATATCCCACTGGGTGTTGTGGCTGCTGAGGAATGTGAAGCTTTTGGGAATTTTAGACAAAGGGAGTAATGTGTGCACACACACGGGTGTATATGTATATATCAGACCTCCCCAATGGTATGGTGTCCGCGCATCTGAAGTTAAAACACACTTGCTTTGTAGTTTCCTCAGTTTGTCACTGTCTGATCATTTGCATTCCAGAGAGGGGGGGAAGAAACAGACCAGCTCTGTTGCCCCCCCCCCCGGTGTCCCAAAGACTACCGGCAGCTGGACTGAGGCGCTGAATACTGCTGCAAACACTTGTTCTTGTGGTTGGGGGGATTTTTTTTTTCCTTCCTTTCCTAAATGGTGCCTCCAGTTTATTATGCTGACGCTTGAATAGCAAGATATTCCCGGTTTTTTATCGCACCAGTTGCACACTTCTCTCCTTTGTGTTTTGCCAGCTGCCCTGAGAGAAGGGGGGCCGAGGGGAGAAGGGTGTGTGTGTGTGTAGGTGCGTGCGAGTGGGTGTGCGCACATACACGGCGTGATGCAGATGAAGATATTTGCAGTGTTTCCGTTGCTACGCGCACTGCGTTGTCTCCTGCTGCACTGACCTGTTAACGTTTTTGTGCATGGAGTTGTGTGTAGATTGCGGTCCCAGGTTCTGATGTGGTCTTCTGTGTCTGGACGGAAGAGGAGTGTGCCCCCCTCTGACGTGTCCTCCTCCCTTTCCCGCCTCGACTCACCATTCCCTGCCCTCCCCTTCCGTGCATCCGCCTTTTTCCTCTGTGTCCCAGCTGCGAGCCCTTGCAGCCAGGGGTGAACCAGGGAGCAGCGGCAGCAGGATTTGAAAGAGGGATGGGAGGAGGAGGAGGAGGAAGAGGAG
The DNA here is from genome assembly GCA_016785305.1 of Colistium nudipinnis. NCBI lineage: Eukaryota > Metazoa > Chordata > Actinopteri > Pleuronectiformes > Rhombosoleidae > Colistium > Colistium nudipinnis. The sequence continues at coordinate 569,019 of JAFBJU010000683.1, read as the reverse complement.
GAGGAGGTGGAGGATGGGAGGGGTTGACTGCAGAGTGACGGACGGCAGATAGATAGACGCGCAAACCAAACCAGTATATTGTCAGAAGGAGACGGGGGGGACTCGCATGGGACTCGCATGGGACCCTCGGCCACGGCCACCTTCCTCGCACCCCCCTGGCCCCCCGTGTGGAACGGTCAAAACGCAAACGTGTGAACGGTCCCACAGGCTGCTGGGAGACACTTACATAAAGCAGCTTCCGTTCCTGCTCTGCTGGCCCTCACATGGAGGAGCATGTGAGACGGTCGTGCTGTGTTGCTGCTGCCGCCGCTCTCACTCTTCATTTTTTTTTTTTTTTTCTCCTGCCCCTGTGACTCCCACTCGTTCTGAACGGTACCGGAGGGGTTGACTGCAGAGTGACGGACGGCAGATAGATAGACGCGCAAACCAAACCAGTATATTGTCAGAAGGAGACGGGGGGGACTCGCATGGGACTCGCATGGGACCCTCGGCCACGGCCACCTTCCTCGCACCCCCCTGGCCCCCCGTGTGGAACGGTCAAAACGCAAACGTGTGAACGGTCCCACAGGCTGCTGGGAGACACTTACATAAAGCAGCTTCCGTTCCTGCTCTACTGTCCCTCACATGGAGGAGCATGTGAGACGGTCGTGCTGTGTTGCTGCTGCCGCCGCTCTCTTCATTTTTTTTTTTCTCCTGCCCCTGTGACTCCCACTCGTTCTGAACGGTACCGCAGACACCCCCCCCCTCCTCAAAAAAAAAATACAACTCTTCCCCCTCCCCCCCCCCCCCTCAAAAAAAAAATACAACTCTTCCCCCTCCCTGCCCTGACCTGCTCCTGTTCCAGCCCCCTGGCCCTGGGCCCCATGGACCAGAGGTCAGTGGGTGATGTGCAGCTGTAGGGCGAAGAAGAGGAGGAGGAGGAGGAGGAGGAGGGAGGGGAGGTGAGGTGAGAAAGTGCTGACTACGTAGGAACGGCCACCCACATGACGTCACGCTGACAGTTTCAGCTCACAGTATTGTTCCTGTGCCAGACTCCCATGCTGCCTCTGTGGTGTAAGCACGCAGCCTCAGATTAACATTCACAAACAAACCGGCTGCTCGGGACGCAATACTGCTGTATGTCGTTGTAGTATTAAGTGCTGTAGTCGAAAACAGAAAGATTTTCTTCGAGTGGATCCTAAGCAATGGTCAAATACATATTGTTTATGACATGTTCTCAGTCGTATAGTAACCGCACCGTCAAAGCTGCAGCAACTGTCTGGTTGTAGATAGTCCGTGGGGCATGGTTTTCATTTCGCTGAAATGCCAAAAGCTGCTGCTGGCAGATCCATATGTATAGGATGAGCTCTGAATGGCAATGCCTGCGTGATGTGTGGGTTCAATATGTGCTGTGGGTCAGTAACGGCTTTTTTTTAATTTTTTTTTTCCTTCACTGATCTCCACATTACATTAGCTTCACCTCAACAATACATCTTTTCCTTTCCTGCCTAACTCCTTTTATGTCTTTTTTTGGAATTAGGCGGAATAAGTCAACCTTCTGATAGGGATCCATCATTGCAGCTGTGACAATTCAGCATACACACTGTACTTGCTCATATGTTTAAGTTGACATTGGCCTGATCAGCTCAGCTCTTGTGTCACGCTTAAGCCCGGATGGTTATCAGAATTGTTGTCGGTTAATGTTCTGTGAATCAGCTAAGTGACTAATTGACTTATCGTCTCGACTGAATCCACCTCCCACACTTGGAAGGGACCTTGGGCAGGTTGCCGCGCCAAGTGTTGCTATCGGTTGCAGGAGTCTCAAGCGCTGGAATTAATAGAACATCCAGACAGAATTCATCTCTCTCTCTCTCTCTCTAAAAAAAAAAACTCATGTCACCTGAGGAGCCTGCACACTATCACCCTCACTATGTGGGGATAGGATTCCTCGGATAGTTTTTCCATCTGTACACGTTTTCCCGGGCGCGCTTCCCAACTCGACACATGGCCCTTGGCACGGAGCGCTGATTCCTGCCTGTCCCGTACCTTCCTGTCCCGGAGCTGGTCCTGCGGGCGGAGGCTCCGGGGCTGACGGGGCGCGGCGGCACACGGTGAACTAGACGGATTATCTTCGCCCGGGGAAGAGATCGAGACGGATTATCTCATAACAGTCCTCACCGTCAGTTTTTCCCGCTCTCCCTCCGGGGCAACCCAAAAAAAAGTCTCTTGACTTACACAGATTGTTATCGGCGGAGGAACGCTGGGTAGCTGGTTGGGGGTTTGCTCGGAGGGAAGAGCTTCCACCAAGGGCTTATCTTAAGCATCCTATTGAGATGATCGGCCCGTGATCGGTCTCCGACACGTTTTAGACCTATCGCACTGATAATCAAATTTCTGGTTGTCAGACATAAATTGCTGGAATGGGCTAAAACGATGGATAGCTAATGGGAGAGTGTAAATGCGAAAAACAATCTGCGTTTGTGCAGACGTTCTGTTCTCAACACAGTCGGTTCTGTTCTGAGATCTTTAGCGCTGTCAGCGTTTTTTTTTCTTTTTTTCTGCTGATTGCCAAACCCATCTCCGAGGGAAAACACACTTCCATTGTGACTGCGGTCATTGGCATGTGCTTGCTCTGCAGATGAAGGGCAGCTACTGCCCTGGGGTGGTTTAATTTGAGAGCTTGTGACCCCTTTTAGGTTCAGCGTGAGAGTTGTGTGGGTTTACGCTTGTCACATGGTCACGCTCGGGCCTCTTTTGTGCTCTTTCACATTCGTCATCTGCTCCTCATGTCTCGTCAGTGTGTTGGGTTGTGGTGATTTTTCGGAGACGAGTGATACAAAAACACAGAAAACAATGGACTACAGTCGGCTCCTCTCTGCTTTAGATTATTCGTCCCCAACACGTCGTCTGCTGCTCGCCTGAGGGTTCAGAGGACAGTTTGTTTAAACCATGGACGCGTATGAACGGTATCAGAACTTTACTCTGTAGTTGTATTTTTAGTGTTAAATGGCTGTCGCTCAAATGTGTGGAGTGAGAAACTCTTGTTGTAGATTTGAGACTTGAATGGCTTCATCAATGCATTCTGAAACTAAACCCTCCCCCCCGTCCCAAAAAAGGAAATATAAAGCCATGAATTATGTCAATTATTTTCAGCCTATAAACAGTATGTTTGTTTAGACTTTGGGGAGTTAAGTCTGTATTTCGTATTTGGTTACTATTATTATTATTTATTTGGTGCACATTGTGGCTTTTGGATGTTGACACTTTACAACTGGCTACACAAAAGTGTTGCTTATTCAGCCGGTTTTGGTTCAGAGATCAGTTTGAGTGTTTTGATATGATGTGCATAAATGTAGCTGGTGATAAAAGACACGAGTAGCTCTCAGCCACTTTAATTTTGTCAAAGTAGCTCTCGGAGGGAAAAAAAAAGGTTGGAGACCCCTGCTCCAAATGAATTATACCCCATGGGGTTGAAGCCTGGGTGTATTGAGTCTAATCTAAATAAAGCATTGTCCCACCGGTTTCGTCGCTGATTCCCTGGAGGCAATAAGTGGTCAGGATTACCACAATTCTTGGTTTTTGGCAGTTGCAATCTACAGTAGATTTATGTCATGGTATTAATCATTTTCTGCTGCGATTTATCTTTGGATTGATGCCACCGAGTCGCTTCACTGCCAGATCTACATTATGGCTGTCCAGAGGCATGTCTTATATTAAAGAAATTACAGGCATGCCTCTTTATTATCACTGCCAATCAAATCCACATTTTAAGAGCTCCTATTTTTTTTATCCAAAAAAAGCTGCTTTTATACTGCCAGAAGAGAGACCGCCAAGTGCATTAAATCAGCCCCCCCCCCCCACCCCCCCCCGCGCACACACACACACACACACACACTGCTTGCTAATGAAAAAATTAGCTTATAGATTCTTAACAATCGCAAAAGAGTTGCGTTGTCTCTGTATGGTTGCTGTGGCAACCGTGACATCAACGCGGACATCGTGATGCATGAAAACTGTACAAGCAGGGGACCGGTTGCTAGGCGACCTGAACTCGGAGAAGTCATGGGGCAGACGGCCAAAGTCTGGGGGCTCAGCGGAGGGGCGGGGGATTAATTCCCCCTCCGACTTTAATGTGTGGCTCTCTCATTTTAATCTGCGAGGAAATTCGCAACCCGTATTGAAAATCGTAGAGAAACTGACAAATCCAATTTAAGATGTATAGCATCACATCACAACATATGTAATCTCCAGCTCTTCAAATTGTAAATATCATAAACAAGAAACCCAACAATAAGCAAAGGCTTATCTCCATATTACAGGGAGAAACATGAATGCAGCAATGATACCGGCATACATTAATAATAGTCATAGTTTTGCTAATAATACAGAATAGACTTAAGATAAAAACAACTAATTAAGGCAGAAAGACTAATTCAAGAGTGCATTTTTTCTTCATTTTTTTACTGAGCCGCAGAGTTAATTTGAAGTATAATTTTACTTTAATATACTTTTGCAGTCATTACATTTACGCAGTAAGTCTAGATTTCTGTTTCAAGAACTGAACCTCTCAACCCCCACAAGTATTAAATGCTCCTGCTGGAGCGCACTCGGTCTGCCCACGTGTTTCATACATACATTTCGAATCTTTAGAAAGAAGTTAATAAATAAACAACTCTCACAGTCTGGTGTAGATAGTGGTCAAGCTATTGAAGTGGTTCACGAGCGGATTACCACAATTTCACTCTAGTTAATTAAATAGAAAAAGTTATGTAACATTTGACAACACAGAGACACACAGCCCCTTCGCCAGAGAAAAGCATCCTCCGTGTCCTCTCTTTTTCCCTTCTCTAAATTGAGAAAAACATGTGTTTTTATTTCTTGTAAAGTTTTGCTTCGGTTTCCGTTCATATCCCCTTTTTTCCGTTGAATACCGAGCCGATAAATGAGAAGATTATTTAAATCCAGCCACAAAAAACGTCAACTTTTAGGTACGTTTTTACGTATGTTTTAGGCCCATGGTTACAAGTGCACGGCGAGGCGAGAGCTGAGCTGCTAGCACAGCAACCCGATAAGCTCTCAACAGGTCGGATGGGTTTGTGAAAACTAGGTCATTTCTGCAAAAGGGCGTCCACGTTTCAAGGAATAGTCTTATCCACCTTCTTTCCTTTGCTTTCTCTTTCACTTCCTTCTTTTTCTTTTGTTCCGCTGCACTGTGACACTTGTGACACCGGTGGGGGCGTTCCACGCTGGGGCAGTTGTGGCAGGACTTATATTTAACGCCGGCTTACGCTCTCTATTTTTTTGTGCCAGAGCGAACGAGTTGACGAAGTCTTACAGTGTAAATAGCAGAAATCGCTCCAATAAGACTCGGCTATCTAAAGCATAATGCAAATTGTCAAATAAAAAAAAATGGAAATATGTATTTGACATAGTTGTTGCCATCACTTCTCTTGATTATCATAACATTGTAATTATCAAATGTTTTGCCAAGTTGGGAGAAAGTGGCAACATCACCGCTGGGCGGACAATCCAGTTTTACCGGATTAGTATCTTTAGTACTTAGTGAATTAGATGCACCAGCCTGAAGTTGGGCTTGAGTGTGCGTACTACTTCAGCAAGAAGGTCAGAATAACAAGTGGCAGTTTGGGTGATAAGATAATAAGATTCACCTTCATTTTTTATTTTTTTTTGCAATAATTTGACTAACCTCAGGTTTGTTTAAAACTTTATCTCGTCGATGCTGATCTTAGTAAAAAAGAAAGACCTGTGACAAGTTCCCAGAGCGTGGAGGCAGGAGGGGGAGTAGGATTCGTGTGTCACGGCGCTGATATTGTGACTCAGGATGAGATCACCCGCACGATGGCGGATGGATGATGAGGCGCCCCTCCGTCTCGCTGTCCCTCAGGTAGAGCACGTGAGTCACGCGCCGCAGGAAGCGCCGCTATGAATGAAGCCCGTCAGGAGCTCTCAGGCTCACCCGGCTAATTAGAAAAGGCAATCATGAGCACATTCACAAAGTTTTAATGGTTGGTGGCGATGAAAGCGCACCCACGCCCCCCCCCCCAGTGAACTCTGACGTGCAGGCAGGTACCTGGTAGTGTGAGAGCGGGAGCTGTATAAGGAAAACCACGACTTCCTCGGCCGTCTATTTCGTTTTTGTCTTCCCTTTCTGACGCCAAACTCTTATGTCACGACAGTGGCCGTCCCGACCTTCAGCTGTGATATCGGGGGTCCGAGCTATTTGTATGGGGATGAATCTGGCACATGGCAGCACGTGCTTCTCCCCATATGTGGTAATGGGGCAAAGGGAGTGAGGTTTAAAAAAAGGAACCAACCTGTGGTGGACTGATGTCATCTCTGAAACAGGCCGCGTCGGGGCCTATTTATAGCAAGTGTTGCCTTTTTATATCAATGCCACACAACAGTGGCCTTTTATCCCCCACAGACAGCGCGGCATTAGCTGCCGCTTGTTGATGTGGCTGGAACTTAATGACTCACATGGATGACCACAAATGCACGACCCCAAAATAGATTTGAATACAGCCGGGGGAGCTTTCTTTTTTGCTTTTTTTTTTTTTTTTAAGCCACCGGGTATTCACTATAATGAATGCAGAGCATTGTCAAATATTCATTTTGCATACCATTTTGTGTGGATGCATTTTTTTTTTTCTCTGCATGTTCAAACAAGCATGGCTTTGGTCCAATTCTCCACAAAATGAAACACCAGAAGCTACAGAGGGAATCGTGTTTCCAAAAAAAGTCTTCTTCAAAATTGAGTCCAGCTTTCTAAGGCTCCGAAAAAAGGAAACAAAGCCTCCAGCCACGGAGCGCTTTGCAAACTAAAGTTTTTTTTGGCAATGCATGATTTTGTTCGCCAGGTCCTGGCCGGCCTGCGTTTTCGCACTGAAACGCGATAGCCCCCTGGGATACACCACTCAGTTTCCACCACCGAGGGACTTCTTGGGAACAGAGGGCTGCATCTGCAGAACAAACAGCGTGTCGGCCTCGTTGTCTCACGACCGTCCTGCCAACCGCCCTTTCTGCTGGTTGCCATGACAGCGTGGGGGAAAACTCCTGGAACCAAAACGCGGCTCCAACTCTTTCAAGAAGTGAAAAATCCTCCGTAGCTCGTCCACGTGTGGCCCACAGACGGTCAGAAAATGAAGTCGATTTATAGAACCTGTAAATACGAAGTTTAACAAAAGTCATCATTTAATCTCGTGAAGAGTTTTTTTTTTTTTTTTTAAGGCACCACGCCAGCTCTTTGATGTCAAAGGCTGCGGGTGGGACCATGTGGTGGAGGGCTTTAACACAGCCAACAACAGCAATAACACACAAAAGGCTCAACTCCTTCCCTCTGATTGTGGCAGCCCTTTCCTTACCTCACCTACAGTAGCCTCCCCCCTCACCCTATCAGCGGAGAGAGTTGCACAACACCGCCTGGCGAGAGTGTTTCTGTCACCATGGTGATAGAGTATGCACTGAAAAATATTGTAGTGGGGGATTGTTCAAGGTTTTTCTTTTTTTTTTTTTTGCTCGTGGCTCAGTGTAGGGAAAAGCCTTGACACAGATTGACCAGGGAGCCTCCAAGTCTCGTACAGGACGCGGTTCAAATAGAATTTTTAGATAAGAAGTGAGCAGAATGGGCTGATGTCTGAGAGTGTGCGTGTGCGTGTGTGTATCTACCTAGTTTGACATTACCTACAGGATAATAAGATATATTTTAGATCAGAAACAGAGAGTTGGAGTGTGTGAGGGCACAGAGAGCAAGGAGATTATTTTTTTCTTTTATTTCTCTCTCTCTCTCTCTCTCTCTCTCTTTCTCTCATGACTCACATGTACGCCCAAACAAAGAGGGATTCATGACTCGCTGATTTGTGGCCATGCCGTGAGTCAGCCTCGGCACCTGCCTCCTCCTCCGTAGTGTCGTGGGCTCCTCAAGTGTCGGTGTCTGAAAGTAGTGTACTGCGGGCTCAATGAGAAAGAATATCCGCGCAAATGTTAGGTTTCATATGATTAAGACTCATTTCCTCTTAGTATCTGTAGTAGTGTAGTGTGTGTACTGTGTTGTCGTGGTGTATTCTGTGGCAACGTTTTTTCACCACCTCAGCCATTTCGATTTTTTCTTTTTTTTTTTTTTCCCCCCCTCGTGGGTGTCCTTTTTGTGAGTCACATGTTCCTAAGAACATTTTCATTTCTTGAAAACTGCTGAGCAACAAGGACAACACCTTCCAGAGTTTTCTTGTTTCAAGGCAGAGAATAAGATGACATTGATATTGCATGAGCGTTACATCACACAACAACACAAAATAATGACCTCGTGATTGCCCTCACCTCAGCGCCTTGTCACATGCAAGCAGCCATAACTATTTAAAGACCAGACAGTGTAAACGTGGAACCCTGACATGGTGCAGTGACCAATGCACTGTGTGTATGCCATGCGTTTTTCTGTGAGTGACACCCTGGCTCTCGACGCGGGTGGCAGGTCTGGCAGAAACGTTACGTGGCTGCTCAGAGGTCAGAAGGCCAGATATATCACGCTGCAGCGGAGTGTGACCTAGTAAGCACACACAGGCACACTTTTCCTGTCTCCACACAATTTCACACTGCACTATACAACATCGACTGAGATCAGGGTTTTTCTAGTTAATGAATGTCAAAGCCAGCCCTGTAGGTGCCTGTTTGCTGTCTCACCAAAGTGATTCAGAGCCTTTTTGGCCAGTTTATCTTAAATACACAAAGTCCATTATCCGCAGTTTGTGCGCGTGTGTGTCTGTGCGTGCATGAGCGTGTGTGTGTGTGTGTGTGTGTGTGAGAATGTTGTCAAGGCCCCACTACACAGATTGCTGTGTTTGCTGATGAAAGCAAAAAGAACAGATCTGGCACATTTGCATGTTAAATGCTGAATATGACGCCACTGAAGAGAAGATTGTTTTTCCTCTGATAGCACTGAGAGTTTCACTCTCTCTCTCTCTCTCTCACGTCGTATAATTACATCGTCAGCTCCTGCCAAGTCACTGTCGCTGCTACAAACATGAGAGGTAGTGTAAAAGGCCACTGTCGGAGTAAGATCTGAAGATAGCTGAACCAATGCCAGGCTTGTTTGTGCGCGGCTAGGATGCATTGTATTGTTTCATTTGTGTTTCACACAAGAAATTACCATTGTAGTGCAACATTGGCACCGAATAGAGACATTAACCGTTAATAAAATGTAAGAACTAATTTAAGACAGCATTTAGGGATATGTGATTCTCCTTCATACTGAACTTTAAATCTGCTTCGATAGCTATCCTGATTTCATAATCATCTTTCAACTAACACTGTGGGAGGTGAAACAATGCTTTGATTGCATAAGATTTCCCCCGAGCATCGCCGCAGTAAATCCCGTCCCTCAGAGCTGAGGTAAAATATTAGTGTGCCGTTACCCATTACGCTGCCGTTACACCGACGAATCGGGTGTGGAAACAAAAATCCCCTTTTTATGAAGAGCAGCCACCACAGACTAAACCCAGCACTGCAAATAAACTAAGTTTATGGTCTCCCGTAGATGGGCCCATCAAATACAACCTACTTGTATTATTCATAGGATAACTGCTTGTGAAAGGTTTTGCAATCTTGCGGTCCATAAATCCGTGCAGGCTGCCTGAATGTTGATGAGTGGCCGTTTAAAGCTCCACCAGCTGTTTATTTTATTGACTCATCGTGCGCGGTGTGAGGCAACACACCTGTCTGCTGTTCTCCTGTGTGTATTCCCTGGGTTTGTGCTCGTAATCACTGGTGTTCCTGTGATCAGCACACACACACACACACACACACAGACAGACAGACAGACAGACTGACTGGCCTCGACACAAAGCCATTATTCAGTCTCTTCTTCTCAAGTAGACCGGCTCCATCCCCGTTGGGACGTCCCGGTCCCAGCCGCTCGGCTCCTCCCAGAGAGCTTTTTTGGCTCCTCTCGCTCTCACAATTAGCTGATCACAGAGACTTGGGTCAGGGGTCAGGCTCCAGGGGAAAGGTCATCCATCTCCACCGAGGGCCATTACACCTCTTCAACCCCCCCCCCCCATCAGCTAGTTATCAGAGGGACAACTGGCTTCTATTACATTCATAGACATCAAGGATAATGAAGCCAAAGGGATGCGTTCAAAGACTCTTGAGGTATGCTCCATTATTGACTATTTTCCATATAGGGTATCCAACCGTCTATTTATATTTTAATTCTCCAAACAACCACCGGATCACCTGTTCTGTGAAACGAGTTGTGGCCTCGAAAGGCCTGGTATGTTTGAAGTCCCCATCAATTCAGCTTACAGTGACAGCACCGGCTCCAGTCTACCTGGAAACCTGTTGATAAATCAAGTCAATATGTGTAGGAGTCCCGCTGCGATACAAAGACGGTGCAGGCGAGCTTATAGTTTCAGTCACTCCGTCTCCCTGGAGCAGGTCTGGTATGTAAACAAAGAGGTGCCACACGACCCGGAGAAATATGTTCATCACGACCTCTCCTTCAGGCCGAGGAATGTGTGAATCATACAAACGCACAAGAATGTGCACCTACACCCCTGGACACACACACCCGCACTCGACAACAACAAAATACTCGCGTGGTGACCGCAACAACCGACTTGGCATGTTAAGGGTATGACGTGTCTGTAGCTTGTTCGAGGCCCATGTATTCCGATGTTATGTTAAATAGACGCACACTAAACTGCGTAGTTAGTGCAATGAGGGCAAAAAAAATGTTTTGCCCTTTGATATACTTTTTTGCCCGTCTTTTTATCAGCAAACAGAAGCCTGCCGCACCTGAGAATTTGACATTATCAGCTGAGCCCCAGCACTAAACCCACAGGACCACAGGCCACCAGGCAGAAACCACTAATGCTGAACAGATGTTCATCAGCTGCCGAAATGGGATGAACTCCTCCGGCACGGTGGCCGGTTTCATCGGGCTTTAGTTGCATCACGGCGCCAATGCACTGTTGTCGCTTTCCGCGGTATGAAATCACATGACAGCAAGGTGAACGGCCGTGACCTCAATTCAATAACAACAGGGTAGATGGTGCTCGTAAGACATATGGCACAATTTCCAAAACAGGATTTGTGTGCATAAGCTGCGTTAATACCAGGCTCCTGTTTTTTGTGTGTTTCGGATTTGACCGGGACCAGGTAACTCGTAATCGCTTTCTCTTGACGCGGTAAAAGTGCTCCTGTTGCCCACGAAGAGACTGAAGGATGGGGGGAGGGATTATAGGAGCTGCGTGGAGTTCCTGTCACTAACCCAGCTACCCAGATGGGCTATGTGGGAGGTCAGCAGATTTCTGTAAAATAAAAAGAAAGAGAGATTGGGTTTACTCGGAACTGACAGTTATCTTAACGCCTACATAGGCAGGCGTTCGGTACCAGGGTCGTACGAGCTGTGAGCCTTTATCCGGGCAGACAGCCGTTTGGAACCGGCATTAACATATCATTAGCATTTTTCACCGGGGATATGATTTATCAAACCACACAGCAATCAGTGTGGGGCAGAGAGAGGAAACCCTAATCAGCCAGGGGGAGATGGGAGGACATATGGCGGGCCGATTAGAGCGGCGCTCACCTGCTGACTGAGACCCACATCCTGAATTAAGAGGCCTCCGTCCCAGCAGGAGAGGGATGGCGTCCAGGGCCGTTCACTGTTAGACATGCATCTCCTTAGCGAGATCAAAATCCAGCTTAGCGTCCACGGTGGTACAGTCGGGGGAGGGAGATGGATCTGGTGCAGGATGTCACCGCTGCTCGGGGTTAGAGGACGCGTAGGTGTTGTTGCGGTGTTTTCATGTAAGTGGCCCGGGCCACGTGAGGTCAGTGGACCTAATCCTCCATGTGTTGACAGTGGCTATCTTATCCAGAGCCGTTTGATTGACTTAACAAAGGCCATTTACTGAGCTGACCCATAAAGTAGCTCAGACCTGACCTACTGTACTCTCTATTGTACGAGCTTACGCGTGGCATTGATAATAACTATTACTTTTTACTATCACTTGAAAGCAGAAATGCGGAGGCTTTGAAAAGAAATGACACATTCAACCTCTTACAATTTAAAAGTATCATTTATAAGCTGCGAAGCGTTTCACTGCCCTGGCCTCCCATTGTGTGCTACGACCTGAAGCTTTAGGGTGACATTACGGTGACAATTTTTTTCTACTGTTTTTAACTAGAGTTGTTATTGCAACAGGTGGACTAATTTTAAAGTGAGACTTCGTAAAAGGCATCGTAATAACTTTTAAGCAAGAGTTACAAAGTCACCAAACTGGCTCGACAATGCCTATTGCATAACTACCTATGTAAACTTTGCTGGAGTCGACTAATATTAGCCTGGAGCGGAAACAAAAAAAACTTTGAGTGCACTGAACCAAGCAAGGAAGCCGTTTAATCCTTTTGAATTCAACTTTGCATTTCACTTTTCCGCTTTCAAAAGAGGTGATTTGTGATATGAGTCTTGTATAGTTGCTGAAAATGGAAACATATTTATAGATTAAACCACCCGATGTGAATGTCCGCTAATCCAATGAATTATTCACACGCCGAAAAAAAACGTAGTATTTCCTCACACTGATGCAACAGTCCGGTGAATCCAATACAGCCATAAAGCAGCCCCGACTATTGATCTTTGGCCCCTGCCCTAATACAGCTGCAGATATTACAGGGATCGTAACCT
>JAFBJU010000683.1:499558-546981 GCA_016785305.1 Colistium nudipinnis | reverse complement strand
CGACTCCGGGCTGCAGCCGCGGGGCGGGAAGTGGCTTTGCGTGCAACGCTTGTGTTGAACCTGGAACAGTGCGAGTCTGCAGCGGTGCCAAGAACGTTCCTCTTTCGCTTTGCAAGCGTTTTCATCAGTTTGGTACTAATAGCTTGTCATTCTCGACAGGAATTAACGGGCCGTCGCCTGCGCGTCATTGGCGAGCAGACGCAGCGCCTTACAGGATGACGTTGCATTATGTTTTATCTTTTTTACTTTTTTTTTTGTCAGAGCATTGCCTGCGTTGCCACCGCAGCTGCACCAATGCCGCGGCATAACTGAAATGAATGAGGGAGCTCGACATTTATTTTTTTACTCTGGCATTCAGCGTGTCGGAACACGACCTTATCCTTGTGAGAGAGCGGCCACCTCTCCCGCGTCCTTACATTTTTGTCCAAAGCGTTGGTTACAATGAGCTCCAGAAGGTAAAATAAAAGTCGCACAGAATCTCTGCACTTTGTGACTCCAGGTCAGCCGCCCAGTTCGGAAGAAGTCATTTGTGAAAATGGGTTTTTGTTCCAAACTTTGAGGATGTAGCGCAAGGCTCAGCCCTCCAGTGACCGGCTGTTTTTCCCCCAGACACCCCGAGCACCTGGCTGCAGGCTGCCAGCTCTCCACGCAAGATGTGCTTCCCCTGTGGTCTTTTACACACTCCTGTTCTCTGCAGGGACCATCAGCTGTTGTGACCGACAGACGGATGAGAAGACTGATATAGACAGCCCAGAGACAGAGCAAATAATTGCTTTGCTTTGACTTTTTCTTTTTTTTTTTGTGAGATTTGTGTCTAGTTTTTCTTTTTTTGACCGAAACCTCTGTGTTGCAAGTCCTTTGACAAAGTGTTGAGGGGCCAGCGGGATTATACGTGGATGAAGCTCATAGGAGATCATCAGAACGACCTTTGCCTGAGTGGGATATTGAAAGCAGGTGAAAGGTGATGGTGCTGAAGGGTTCATTAAAATAACTGACCTGGTAATGCATTCACTCTGGAGACGGCGTGGTGGAGCTTACTTTGTCCTAATGCATGGATGTTCAGGAGCCTCCTCCTTTTGATCTGTGTGAATGGGGAAGCATCAAAGGGAGCAGAGAGGCCGCTCCGTGGGTGCGCGTGCGCAAAGCATGGGGAGTCATTTCATCCGGAGGAAATAGGTTTTTAATATGCAGTAGTTCTGCCGCCCGATGTATGGGCCACCCTCTGCCTGAATTGCCACCCTAAGATTTTAATAATCACCCGCCAGTGTCGTCACGGTAGTCATTACGTCTCAGACCTCGGACGCCTCGCCGTCTCACCGCTGCGTTGGCAGGGGCCTGAAAACGGACGCCTGTTTTCTCTGCCCGTGGCGAGTGTGTGTGTATCTGCCGCTCGCCGTGTCATGTTTGCATTTTGAATAATGGCAGTTTTACCTGACATGTCCAGCCTGGTGTTTATAATGTTTCCTTACATTCATTTGGCACGCGCGAGGGGCAGACGGCACCCACCCGTGATGATACCCGCAGCCTGGGTGTGCTTTTCACTGCGCACTGGGTGTTGTTGGTGTTACCGACTGGGAGGCCACCGAGGGACGGTGTCCTTGAATGAACACTCATGACTCACACGTGTCAGCTGGGAAGATAATAATCGCTGTTAGCCGCAAGGAGGTGAACTTACTGGGGGTAAAAAAAAACAAAAAAACAACACGTGTCGCAGGCGGCGCGCATACGGATTTGTTAAAAAAGTAAAAAATTAAAACAATATAAAGTGTCTCAGTTGCCAACATCAGCTGATGAGGCAGATGGAGAAAGGTCCAGGTATAGATTCTCTGACTCGGTCTTCATTTGGTATTTATAATGGCAGAAGAGATATGTGGTGACTCTAGAGATACGATTTACTTTATGCTCGCTCTCTTAAATCTGTTCAGCGATCTCGTTTCCCTGCATGAGCCGGGTTATACGCATAAATGATTGTTTCGTTTTTTCCTTTGTGGAAGCAACAGACCGTATTTCATGTGATTAATTCCCACCACCAAAGTCATTAGATCTCGCCTTCTCGAATATGAAATATCATATCGCACATGATGGTTTCGTTTAGATTTTATTGCTCCCCTTTGACTGCTTAAATCAAGTAAATTCCCCATCACCATGTTGACCATAATGAAGGGGAATGTAAACTGTGCACAACATTGATTTTACAGAGCTTGATTTGTGGCAGCCGTCCGTTTTTGAGGGAAGGTGGGGTCGCGCTGAGAAAGGTTTACACTCATGACGTCAATATTGGCTTCGGTCTCGATATGCACCGTTTAATTTTCATATGAATTTAATGATCTTTTATAAAAAAAAAAAAAAAAAAAAAAGGGAATTTGGGGATACGGGGAGAGGAGGGAGTTGCTCGTGGTTACGGAGGACACATATTGTTCTAATTAACTTGAGCGTAGGTTACCGAAACATGACGAATGTTTAGTGTGGCAGCCTGGTAACAACACTGGTTGGACATTTGATCTGAAGCCCTGATTGCCTGCAGTCCTGCTGTTGCCGCCGCTGCTGCTGCTGCTGCTGCTGACCAGGTGTCAGGAGATAAGATCTGCATCACATGCTTCCTCTCCCGCACTGTAGACACCAGATTTGCTTTCACCGGCCCTTTGCCAAGTTACCTAGGAGTAGGCAGAGGGAAAACAAAACAGATCTTTTTTTTTTTTCCTCACCCCCCCCCCCTCCTCTGTTTGTGACTTCTTTGAAGTTTCCCCAGCATCAGCAAAAATGGGGAAAAAAAAAAAGAAAAAAATATATATATGGGCGGCCTCACCCCCCCGCCCCCGCCCCCCACACCTCATTTTTAAGGGCTTGGTCTCGTGTTTTCCAGCCCATGCGAAGTGAAACGGCAAAAAAGGTCAAAGGTCAGATGTGTGCTGCAGAAACAGGTGCCAAAAATGGGAAAAAAAAAGAAAAAAATATATATATGGGCGGGCTCACCCCCCCGCCCCCGCCCCCCACACCTCATTTTTAAGGGCTTGGTCTCGTGTTTTCCAGCCCATGGTTTTACACACTGACATCATACATTCCATTGGAGAAAATCACCTCCTGAGGCAGCAGACACGCTGTGTGTACGTGAGCGGGTATGATGTAAACCATGCAATTATGCGCTATCGACACACACACCTCGAATGCATGAGACACAGGTCTGGTTGTTAGAAATCCGTCACGTGTTCGCGCCGCATGATGTCACTCAGCTTTTTAACGACCTTGGCTGTCCGTCGTCCGCGGCCCGAAAAGGAATCGATTGTGTAGCCTTTGCAGACTTGATGGTTCCTGTTCATGCATTTTCATAGGACACGTTGTGTTCTGATGCGTCCGTTGTCTGGCTTTGATATCACAGCTGAAATACCCAGACTAATGCCAGCAATAACTTGGGGAAGATTTAAGGGATAACACCGGGAAAGCCATCCACAGTGTGTCTTTTCTGCCAGGGGCGGGGGAAGAGCCTTAGAATAACAGGCTTAAGATTAAGGAGGAAATATTTTCTGCTTTCGCTCACGGTTAGAACAGCTCGCAAGAATTTTTCTGCAGGAAAGAAGTCAAAATATTCCATGCGGCTGAGGGTGATGGGTAACAAGGAAAAGATTTTCCCCCAAAAAAGTGACAGGGCAGCCTTTCCAGACTGTAAGATGATCTCCTTTCTTAGCTGAGGGGGAAAAACGGGGAACGTTCTGTTCTCACGTCGAACAGAGCAGAAGATTTCAACATGTCAAACAGGGTAAAAACAGGTGGAATTAAAAACCTTAATAAAGGCTGCATTCCAGTTCGGAGAGGTCCTTAATTATGATTTTGAATACGCCCTTACTTCTCATACTACATGAATGCATTGTAACTAAGCCCCTCCTGAATGAATTTCTGAATGTATTTCAATGACACTAAAACAAGTGAGCTCCCTGCGAGACTGAGCCACATGTTGGTTTAATGCCCTTAACCTTAAACAATTGCGATGTAGCAGATACATCACTCCCATTCCCGATCATATGCTTCGAAAGCAGAAGAAGAGACTCCACAGAGAGACACAGCTAGTATGGGATATCAAAAACAAAAAATGCTCGCAGTGGGCGGATTGCCCAATTTTGTGTCTTAAAACTGAAACGATGGCAACAGCAGCAGCGGAGAGAAAACTCCTCTGTGGTGTCAAATAACAGGGACGCTCCGCAGAGCTTGTTTTTTTTTTTGGCTAAAAGTGATGTACGAACTATTGCGTAAGTTTGATGGAGGTATGAAAATGAAGTCGACCGATTGAAGTGTGTCTACTGGCTGTCGTGGGTTTTATTTACAACAGTTCACAGGGGATTTCTGCGGTGGGGCCTGACCCTGCAGCTGGGCCAGTTTATGCAGGGTGGAGTGCCAGGTGCTAATGAAGCAACTGGAAAACCCAGTTAACCCAAACATGCTCGCTCGTGGTGGGTGCCTGTATGTGTTATGTTTGTGTGTGCTGTTTTGTCGTATCTTTGTGTTTTCAATCAGAGGCACGAGGCACAGTCTTGTTCAGGTCGTCTCGCATAATAAAACCCGCTCATATTTCATTTCATATAAGTTTATATTGTGTTGGGTCATTTAGGTTTTACATTTTAAACTAACAGCCAGGGATTGCATGAAATTGCTTCTTGTTATTCGGAGCACATGATGCAAGCATGACTTTTATTTCTAACCTTAAAGTCGATATTTCTTCACCCGTCGACATCTTGCCAGCAGCAGCATATGTGGGAGTTGAGTTAGTGTCACAATTGCCACAATCATCATAAGCTAGTTTAAAATAACATTCCGATTTTAACCCCCCCCGATTTTCCCCCCCCCCCCCCAATTAGAGCGCCAACCCCTCATGTCACCGTGCACTAAATCTGTCACGCTAATCACAGTCTGGTGAATTAGCGGCACTTGTCCTCCTGCCTCCTTCTCCTTGACAACTGTCTGTCTTTAACATTTGTTCTCTTTGCTTAAAAAAAAAAGCAAAAAAAGTAAAGTGAAGTTTGTTTTATTCCCACCACCTGCAGTAGCATGTTTATCATTTTCACCGCAGACTTCGGCATATGTGCCTCAATTCTTTTTTCGTGTTTTCAGAGGCATTCGAACGAGCCCCCCCCCCCCCCCCCCCCCCCCCCCCCCCCCCCTTCCCCCCCTGCCCCCCCCCCCCCCCCCTCTTCGCTGAGAGTCGCTCCCAGAGCTGATCTGATGCGGACCCCATGCAGAGCTTGTGTATGATGGTATTGACTTTACGTTCAGTGCGCTTATTCTCCCAGGACTCCCTCTGAGAGGCAAAATAGGGTTGGCAACAGTCTTTTTGCCTCTTGTAAAAAAAAAAAAAGAAATCTCATTCAGTTTCGGCATGCAGGACGGATTTATGGATTTGTGTTGGGATGTGAAAAAGCTTTTAGCCGCGGGAACAATATGCTGATTTGATGGAGGAAAACGGGTGTAGTTGTGCGAGGACAAAAGTGCACACGGCACAAAATGATGCCAACCCCGCTGGTGCCGTTGTGACTCCCAAAACATGCTCTCCCGAGGATGTTAACCTGCCGGTGTGCGCGGTGATGTCATCTCAGAGGGGAAGGGAGAAAAAAAAGACTCGGAGAGTGTCGCCAGCACAAGACTGTCTAGGAGCCGGGGCATTAGCATAGAGGCTAGACAGGTCCACTTTCAAACCCAATCACCCCGAGCTGTCCTCTCCCCCGCCACCGCTGCCTGTTGCTCCGAGCCCCCCGCCGCGGCTCAGTCCCACCGCAACTACAACATGATATTCAAAGAAATGGCCCCATAAAGATATTTCCCCTGCAGGGCTCATCTCTCTGCCTCGCTTGTAATTGGGGTGTGACCCAAATAACCGACGGAAGCTGCACTTGTGCGAGTCTGCAGTCCTCATTGACCTACATATGAGGCGAACATCGGTAAATCTCTGCAGGAATCAATACGCCACCGTGTCCTTGCACTTGGCAGCGCGGCCGTCTTCCACGCGTGGACTGAACATTTGGTGTGGATTGTAGTCGAAGCAAATAGTCGAATTTGTTCTGGTGCACGGCAATAAACACACCGGCTGGGTGTGGGGCTTTCCTCTCAACCTGTTGGCTGTGTACAAAGACGGAAAAAGAAAGCGCTTTACTCTGAATAATTAAAAATGACCATAAAACCTTTCATTTTAATTGTTATGGCTCTGCTCCCTTGAATTATAGTTACCCCTCGCGGATTGTTCCCTTTGGGTGTGTCAGCGACTATTTAAAGTCCCATGTGTTTCAGAAAGGCTGAAACAAACCTATCAGGTTTACATTTGACCTATTTCGGCTTCGGCTGTACTCGCTGTTCCCTTTACGAACAGTTTCAGTTTCATTGACCGTGATCGGCGTGTGTCCCAGACGCTGGAGGTTTGAGCGCCATCGCTGTCTCCCCCCCGTCCTCCTTTTGAGCCGCGCGTGGAGTAGAATAAAGACGAAAATGGTCCAAAATGGTATCAAAGTACACTGTATATGGCTGCAGATAGCACTGGTGACTGGTGGATCTGCTGCATCAATGCGAGAGTGACGGGGTATTTTTATAACTGAAAATAAGAAGTCCCCTTACCAAAAGAAATCGTCAACCAATAGCTGTTGAACGTGTGCATTATGTATAATGATCTTAAGTAATATTTACGATAAGATAGTAATTGAATGGCTAATCTGTTGGCTGGCTAAATCAATTCCGATAAAAATGGAACTGTTGGTATTAAAATAAATTCCCGAGTATTTTATTATCTTTGAAAAATGTGGCTTTTTTTTTTTAATGACTTTTTAAATGAACCATTGAGAGTTTATCAGCACATAAAAAGGATCTCAAATGAGAACAAAGTGAGACAAAGGCGGGTTTCAAAATTCATTAGGGCCATTCCCTGCGGTTTCGTAATTGATCGTGACAGATCCACCTCCTGTTGGTGACAGCCTCTCTCCCACTGTGAGCCCCTCAGTGAGTGGGATTGATTTAAGACTTCCTCCACGCTCTTCTCCTCTTCAGCCTTGGCAACAGCAGTCACACTGGCTCCAGCCTGATGTGCCTCTGTTCTTACCCCTCCAGGGGTAACCAGGCTTGGTTTACACGTGCCCTGTCATTAGGGACATCCTCTGGGCCTTGTAATGTCCGTGAATTAGGGATTGTTTGGTGAGGAGATGGCCGGCACGGGCGCGCGCCCAAGTTAGAGACACTAAAGGAATAAATGTTTGTTTTACAACACGTGGACACAGGCTTTTTTAATTACAGAGCTGTCCCCGCTTAGATTGTTTGTCATGGGTGAGAAGTAAAGGTCAAGCTAATTAGAGGTTTGGCACCTTGTGGCTGACTTAATGTTTGCTTCTCTGTGAGGTATTAGATGTGAGTATAGATTGCCGATTTAAATACCGTTTGGGCAGCACTGTTGCTCCTGCTGAGCATTAAATTAAAAAGCCCATTTGTGCCGGTGGTATCAACACGCTGGGTGAAGTAATTAAACGTCAACATTTTACAGAGGCAAAAACGGCCGTCCTATTTTTGTTGCGAAAATTCGAAATGACAAGCAATCCTAGAACCGTTCAATCATGTGCCGTCTCTTACGCAATAGAAGAAAGAAGTCATTGATTTGTTGTTTTCTGGTATGACATATTACAGCAGGAATTACAGGCCATTTGCATATGTGTACATTATACACACAAGTGGCAGCTATTGCATTTGAAAAAAAAAGAAACGCACAGTCCTCTGGTCTGGGCTTTGGCAGACTCTGGTTGTAAAATGCTTTGTGCACCTTCAGGGAATTGCTTTTATTGATTACGTATGGATCACATAATGCGAGGAGGACATCGATATTAATGGCTGCACAGAGAAATGACAATGCATCAAGAAAAGAGGTTTCATTTTTTTCTTGCCGTCTGGCTGGCACCCCCTCAAAAATGAAGACGTAATCGCGTCTGTTTCCTTTTTCGATATTTGTCTCACTTTTTGAAGTAATAATCAGTTCCTGGCAAACATAATCTTTCAGTCCGTGATGTCACGCATAGTTTCAATCAGATTTCCAGATTCCTTCCGTCCCATCTCTGGGTTGTGCCAGGAAGCCTGATTCTTTTCATGTGATCTGAGCAGCGAATCGTCGTCCTGGCTCTTTTGCTGTTAGGAAGTCACTACTCTTTTTTTTTTCTTTTTTTTTTTTTCTTCTCTGACCAGCAGCCAGAATCGCAGGCAGGAAATTGAGAGCAGGACCGGTGCCAGAGGGTGTGTGTGTTTTGTAGCAAAGGGTGTTTTGTGGAGACAGCAAGTTGGATTGTGAATCCCATACCCCGCTCGGCGCCATGAGGCCCACGCACAGGAAGCTTCTCCTGCTAAATACAGCTGACCCTCCCTCCCCTCCCCTCCCCTCCTCCATCCGCAGGTCTGCACACGGAGAGCTGCACAGAGAACAGGCAGTGAAAGTGGAATCCTGTTCGTTCCTTCTAATTCGGAGTTTTGAAGACCTCTCAGTTTTTCGGCTTGGACGCGACATGTTTCTCTCTGCAAATGTTCTCGGCGGTGTTCCGACCTCTCTCGGTGATCAGGCAGACACAAAGCGTCTCTGGGGACCCTCTGACCCGCCGTGGCGGAGCCCCAGTGAAGGAGCGAGACACGGTCTGCGGTGTCGGAAACAGGATTCTTTATGAGCTCCCTCTCCATTCATGCGTTGCCGTCGCAGTTGCACCCTTTCTTTGCCTTTTCTGGGTCCTGAGCGAGGCTCGCTAATCAGCTTTTAACCGGCAGATAGAGACTTAGGACGGGTGGTGAAATGAAGTCCTGGCCTCATCTTTGTACCAAGGGCTCGGTTAATAATGTCCCTCGCTCTCCACAGTTGAGTATTTTTTTCCTAATCTACAACCAGAACAGTCTGGGAATGCAACAGTAATCTCAGCAGAGTGCCGTCCCCGCCGGCCTGCCTGTCAATGTCTTCACCTTTGAATCAATGAGAATACTGTGCATCAGCACTCTGCAGGCACCGAGCCATTGGGTGGCATGGCATTTTGGATTTATGGAACATCTTAGGCAGACGAGGGACCTTTAAGCATTAATTGCAGATCATTTGAGTCATTATCACTGAAACGGCAAATCATTTGTTTAATCCCATCCTATCTTTAGGAATAATTTCCATAATGTATTCGGAAAATTCCGATATAGGTCTAATCAACAGGTGAACTGTCCTTATTGTGGTCGACGGGTTTGTTTGGTAGAGAAGAAAATTGGAAACAAATATAACTGTAGTGAAGATCATTGGTTTTAATTCACATTCATACCAAACTCCAAGTTTCAAATAATCACGCTTGTAAATAAAAGGAGCAATGAACAGAAAGTAGGCCACTGTCTACTTAAGGCCCAGTTGCCGGATGTGGGACATGCAGCCGGCAGATTGTGGGAAGATCAATATGCTCCACGGGAGGTCGCAAATGAAGTAGATGAGCAAAAGAGACTTACGGATGAGATAAGAAAGATTATGTGGAAGCTCTGAAGACGTGGATAAGGTAGAAGTGGGTGGAAGTTCTCTCCTGGAATCACACGAGTATGTACTAGAACTAATGGTTAGGTAAGCAATGTGCTGTACGGTTCTTATACCAGAAAGACATGATTGACCTATGACATGGCCGTGATCGATTCATTATTTAGATTTTTTTTTTGGCATGATATGCCGACAGAGACAGAAACAATGCCTGTCAGGCGTTTCGTTGGTTGCATGGCAGGTTCCTATACACAATAATCATATGTTATGTATACATATATTATACAGTCCTTCCAACTTTTGTGTCGTGCAGTGATTATATGACATCCAGCGTTAATGTTACCGAGGGATTTTTACTTAATCCCTGGACTGAGCCCGACGAAAAGGGGAAGATGTCCCTGATAATTGGTGCATTCAGGGAATTTTCCACTGGGCATCGCTGGTTGTAGGCGTAATTGACCAGTGACACAGCGGCGGGAGCATTGATAACCAAACATGGACAGAGTGGTCTCAGCTGGCGGAGGTGCTCATCTGTGCGGGTTCTGCTGCCGCCGCCGCCGCTGCTGTGTATTAATGGGGCTTTGGAGTGCTCCGGAGCTCTGCGGACTCCTTATCCCCATCACTGTTGTGTAAAGAGAGGGAGCCTAATCCTATCTGGCCTGCAAATCCTCCTCTGGGGCCCAGACTGTGTGGAAACAGGCAAGCCAACGCACAGGCGCCCGACTGGCCCTCTCTCTGTCTTTTGTACACTTAGTCTCGCATGCACGGACACGCACGCACGCGCGCACGCACGCACGCACGCACGCACGCACGCACACACACACACACACCTACCTACCTACCAACCCCTGGACGGCTGCCAATGCCGCTGCAGTCACAGGTGAGCGCTGCAGTTTACTCCAAACAAAGAGAGGGATTGTCGGGATACACACGCTGTGTCGGAAAGTGTCGGCTCCTGAGTGTGTGTGTGTTTAAGCATGAGGAACATTTCATGCATTTGGGAGATTATGAATAGAAATCGACATCGAAAAGTCAAGTTGCGTGTCCTGCCCTCAACTTTCTGTCTGGTTGCCTTTCACATGGAGACAGTTTGCCCGGTGATTATTATACGGCGGCCAAGCAAAACCTGACCAAATGAACATGGTGACCACCTCCCGTCTCCTGTTCGCGAGCCGGAGGGAGCAGTTCTCTAATTGTTGCTTTGCTGCCCTGCTCTCCTTTGCCAGCCAGCTACATTATCCCTAAATGACAAACACACAGTGTTATTTTGGGCCCTCCGCAAAACTGCAGGAGTCAGTAGGACTCGGCATTAAAACGCACGCAAATGACAGTCTGCCAGGTTTTGGTGCACAAATCATCCGCTGGAAATAAGCAGTGTCTATCCAAAGTGTCCGTGTTTTCAGACCAAATTGCCTCTGTATTTTACAAGTGAAACAGAAAAAAATCGGTGTTTTGATTTGAAATTGCTGGTTCTCTCGTCCGCCCGGGTTTGATCTGTTTATTTGAGTCACTTTAATGTTTGTTTTTAGAAGATCGCTCATTTATTTTTAACTACGACTAGTGTTTAGCATCATTGCGATCCTCTCTAATCAAATGTTAACTTTAATTCGACTTTGCAGCAAGTGTTGCTCTCTAATATGAACCAAGTGAGCAAAGAGAAACTCAGATTGTGAAAGAGAGTAGCACCCGGAATCATTCCCAGTTGAAACTGAGATGATTTTTTTTTTATCTTTTGGACAGAGCCAGGTTAGCTGCTTCTGTTTTTTTGCACTCTTAATGCTTTGAAGCTGCTGACTCTAGCTATTGGTGTGTTCTCTATTGCTATGAATCCTCTCCTCTAATAATAATCAAGAACAAACAATGTGTATGTGTACATCTTATACATAACTGAACAGAGCAATTCTCTACTAAAACATGTCTTTAACCCGGAACATCATTCCATCACGTCACATTAGCATTTGCATTAATCCCCAAATCACTGCACTGAATTGGAATTATTCCCCACCGATTAGCGCCCCCCCTCTTTATTCCTATGAGGCTTATGCTCCTGTAGTCGATCTATCTCGGCTCTGCAGAGCCCATAAATTGTGGCTAAAGAGGGTAGACAAACACAGAGGGCTGGTGGTGTGGGAATCGGGCGATTTAATCCTTTGTCATTATCTGTCAGGTCCTGCCAGCAGACATCTGCTTGTGAGTGCAGAAAAACGTGGCTTTACTGAGGTTGGAGAGGAAGAGACACACCCTGGTCCCTTTATGTCGCCTACACGCACTTCATTAGGGTCTCTGTGTTCTTCTTAACAATGGCGAACAGGCCCTGTTGCTGATAGCTTTATCTGTGGGTGGCTTAGCAGTCACCAGAATCCACCCAGAAGCCATCCATCCCCTTGCCAGCTGCGGCAGGAGAAGAAAAAAAAATCTAACTTCCTGTATCCTGCGATGATGTGGTCTGCAAGACTGATGAGTCCGGTTAATAAAGGCCAAGCGATGAGTCATGCTCGAAAAGCAAGTGTACAGAGAGAGAGAGAGAGAGAGAGAGAGAGCCAGGGCGGCGAAGCGGAACGGATCGCGCTACACACAGGAAGGCCTTTTGTCTGACAGTACCTGGCTGAGTAGTTTGACATTTCAATATGTAACTGAGGTCCGGCGGTCAATTTGTGAAAGTGGGGGGAAACAAATAAAATAATCCCGCCCTAAGAGGCACGCTCGATAAACACAAAAATGACAAAACAATAACCGTCGGAGTAAATAGAAAAACAGGGAAAGCTGATGCCGCTTGTTTCTTAAAAAGGAGAATCGGAGAGTCAGCGTGGCAAACGGGGGAAAACAGAGTCCGAGGAAAGGATACTAATCTACACCTAATCCCCCCCCCAGCATCTGTCACTGATGCATTAATCAGACAGAAAGGAAACATGTTATTCTGTAATGCCTCCTCTCATCTAAAGCCGCTGTTGTTGAATTTTGTCGACTGGACGTGGGGTCACATGACTCTCTCTTGTGGAAACATCAAATCGAAAACATAAATCTGCATTTTAAGAAATGTAACGACATGGGATGATTTCGCTGATTGTAAATCTTATCACGAGGCTTTGTCTTTATGGGTACGTTTATAAATGGTTTGTAAAATTACTCCAAACAGTTAGTAATTACATTATAAAAGCTTTAAAAGGATGCGTGTACCAGATTTCCGCTCCCTTATTTAATTTGCTAAATCTGCTAATCCCACTTCACCCCTGCTGTATTTTTATGTAGGTTAAATTGACATATATGAGATGAGATATATGCGATGCCAATCAGACCTTGTGTTGCTTTCTAATGGCACCTGCAATCACAGTCCCGATCTACTCCAGGAATCCGTATATAAATACAAGCTGTTTTATCGTATTTGTTCAGTTAATTGGAATATCAGGAGGCCATTAGCACAGTGATGCCCTCCGTGGGCCGGCCATCGCACCTTGTCTCGCCAAACAAACACTTGTCCTGCGTGGTATCACAGTCGTTGCCATAACTGACCCCGGCGCTGCTGATATGGAGCCGCGGCGTGGGCGAGGTGGAGGAGTGAATTGTTTGGATGATTAACGGCAGCTGGAGGTGTGACGTCTGGTCACCGATGGGCTCGTCACTCGGCGTTTAATCATCGCGAAACACACGTCGCCACTCGGCGCTCCTGAGCCCCATCGGTTAGAAAGGGGCTTACGCTTCGGGGGCCAATCCGTGCGGGGCTTTCACCAGCCGGGGATGGGTGGAGGGGCCCGGAGGCTGCACGCGGGAGGGGCACGCTGGCACGTCGTGATGTCACGTTGGGACTGGGATGATTAAAGTAGCCGCAATTTGCATCAAATCTCTCGACGCATCACGGGATCTGCCGCCCTAATCTCTCCACAAAGCCTCAGCTTTTCCTGTGCACAAAAATAAAAACAGACTTCTTGTGAAAACAGCAAATTTGCTTACACGGGCCGAGGTCGGCTTCCCGGCGCTGATTGGATTCACTGGGGTTGTGCGTTTTTTGATCTAGTACCACTCAAGCCCAGGCAGAAGTATTTACAACATTGACGGGCAGCTCGCGCCGACATTTGCGTTTTTTCCACCCCCGCCCCACGCGGGATTTTTAGATCAAAACTAATCGGCCCCATCACGATAAACACACTGGTTACGCAATAACACGTAATTAGCACAATGATTCACTCTGCCACTGATGACAGTTAACGCCTGTGTTCATAAAGGA
Organism: Colistium nudipinnis; assembly: GCA_016785305.1. Classification (NCBI taxonomy): domain Eukaryota; kingdom Metazoa; phylum Chordata; class Actinopteri; order Pleuronectiformes; family Rhombosoleidae; genus Colistium; species Colistium nudipinnis. The sequence continues at coordinate 533,272 of JAFBJU010000683.1, read as the reverse complement.
AACGAATGGCCCCTTTATAGTATGGCGTTTGTTTTCCGTTTTATCTCTGCTTATCTCTAGATTAGTCTCATTAAGATCACAGATCTTTATTACCAGCATGCAGCAGCCCATTTGGCTTCAGACAGGAGGCATTAAAAAACATAACCCGATAAATGTTACTCAAGGAAAAAAGCAAAACATTGAACTTATTTGCATCATACCATCGCCGATTATTATCTCGCGCATGCATAAACAATAACACCATTACATAGGAGCTCTATAGCTCCTGACTAATGGAGTCCTGTGTCTGCATGTGACGCGCAGGCCCCTCTCCATTTCACCCAGACAACCTTCCTCCTGGTACACAAATATTGCTCATTACATGGGGGTTTATGTGCTCAATATAGCCATTGACCCTCAGCCTGCCTCTGGCTCCTGCCTTCTCCCTCTCTCTTTCTCATCTCCTCCCTGTCGATGGCTAGTTACCGATGGGGCCGTAAATTATAATGGCTGGGCTGGGATTAGGTGTGAGAGGGGGGATGTCTGAGAGGCAGAGCCGAGGAGCGCACACGCACGCATACACACACACACACACACACACACACACACACAGCGGGAGTGGTGTGCACATACCCTCACAGATGATTGTCTCCTCGTGTGCCAGGCAACTCCACGTTTTACTGCCCCGCCCCCTCCCTCCCTCTTCTACCTGCAGATTGCACTATCAATCAACCCAATTTCCTGTTTTTACTTTTAATGCTCGCAGATGCACAGGTTCGAATACACGTCCAACATGACGACGCATTGTTATGCGAGAAACAATTTCTGCAGCTGTTCAGTCGTTAGTGGATGGTTACGAAATGAATGCGTGTAGACTATTTGATGCATGGAGGAAAACATTTGGAAAAGTGATATTATATGTTCGGCAGAATGCTTAGTTTCCTAAAACATGTGACAAAATCTGTCATTTGGTGGCATAGCTGCATGTAATTCATTTATTATTTTTACTCCGTCACGGGTCTTATATACGAATAATAACAATGACACTTAATTCCTCGTGCAAATAGATGTATTAATTACCTTTAGACAATTAGTGTTAAAACTGCACGTGGGAGTATTAAGGTTAGTATAAATGTGTGTATACATATTTTTTTTTTGCAGAGCACGCTGGCGTAAGGGGAGCTTGTAGTCTTAATATAGGGGATGACCTCAGCGGTGTCCTTTCCTCAGCTCCTACTATAGACGGACTGTGCACACATGGACTCACGCTCAAGGCGGCCGATGGAAATAGAATTGCTGCAGGGATTTCTCCGGCGAGTGACCTGGAAAACACTGCCTGCTTGACTTGTGGGATAATGTGTTTCTCCTGCACCTCCTCATACCGATCTCTTATTTCTCGGGACTTCCACGTTCATTTTTAGCTGTTGGTTTGTTTGCTTAGTTTAATCCCATATCAGATGATGCACCAAAAGATGAAATAAGCGTTCTGCGTTGCATTTCTACGAAGAAAAGAAAACAGTCCTGCCATGACTACATACTAAACCGATTCAAGACTGCTTTTTTGGTGTGACTCCCCAACTATTTGGCATTCCTTTCTCAGTTTTCCCTGCAATAATTACATGGACTTCTGTGAATACGCTCAGGATCCTCCTCCTCCTCGTCCTCTCCGTCCCGCTTTCACTCACGTGTACAGGCAGATATATGCGAGTGTGCACTTTGTGTGTTTGCATGTGCCAGTGAGTGCCGCGGAGTCAGCGTGTGGGGTCTTTGTTGTCCAGGAGTGAGAGACTTGCTCCGGTGATTAATGGGGTTCCTGTGTGAGGCGCTGCGAGGCGCCGCACACAATCACTGGGCCAGACCGCAGTCCCGCCAGGCTTGTCCTTCACATGAGGAGAAGAGAAAGGCGGGAAGGAGGGAGGGTGGAGGGGAAAATATTCCCAGCGCCTGTCCTTTCCTCTCTCGTTCCTCCCCTCTGCCCATCGCCCTGTTTTTTCCCTCCAAAAACTACCTTCTTTTACTCTCACCCTTCTCTCTCCTCACTCCGTCACTCCCTCCCTCCCTCCCTCTCTCTCTCTCTCTCTCTCGTTCTCTGTTGGCCCCTGTCCTCTGTTCACCTCAAACTGTAGCCCGTCTACATTTTTTCACACATGCAAATCCTCCTCCTCCTCGTCCTCTCCGTCCCGCTTTCACTCACGTGTACAGGCAGATATATGCGAGTGTGCACTTTGTGTGTTTGCATGTGCCAGTGAGTGCCGCGGAGTCAGCGTGTGGGGTCTTTGTTGTCCAGGAGTGAGAGACTTGCTCCGGTGATTAATGGGGTTCCTGTGTGAGGCGCTGCGAGGCGCCGCACACAATCACTGGGCCAGACCGCAGTCCCGCCAGGCTTGTCCTTCACATGAGGAGAAGAGAAAGGCGGGAAGGAGGGAGGGTGGAGGGGAAAATATTCCCAGCGCCTGTCCTTTCCTCTCTCGTTCCTCCCCTCTGCCCATCGCCCTGTTTTTTCCCTCCAAAAACTACCTTCTTTTACTCTCACCCTTCTCTCTCCTCACTCCGTCACTCCCTCCCTCCCTCCCTCTCTCTCTCTCTCTCTCTCGTTCTCTGTTGGCCCCTGTCCTCTGTTCACCTCAAACTGTAGCCCGTCTACATTTTTTCACACATGCAAGATGTGAAGAACATATCAAAAAAAAGCACACAGAGACACACACAGGAAAAGGGAAAAAAAAAAAAAGCAGAAGTGCAGTGAGATAAAAAAGATAAAGTGAAAAGTCTGCACAACACCCGTGCAGCTTTGAAGAAAAAGCCGGGGTGGAGGGCGAGGAGCCTGCTGTGAATCCATCTCCCTCCCCCCTTCGCCCTCTTCCCTGCGGTTCGGGTATGCGGCCCCTCTTCTCAGTGTTAAACAAGCCTTTTAAATAGGCTTTAACCTGGGCCCACCCTCAATGGGGCCATTGTGGGAACGGATGTGTGGACAGTAGTGCTCGGTAAACACAGCTACTTGTCCCTTTCTCACATTCTGAGGCCGTCCCGCACCGGCCAGCCCGGAGGTTCAAGCCGTGGTGGTTTGTGTGTAATGGGGGGGAGTGGGAGAGACTTGACGCCGAGACGCCAAAATGGACTGATAGAGAAAGAAAGAGTGGGGAAGACATGGTTGTAAAGCGATCACATGACACACAACTGTTTAAACAATTTAATCTCCAATTCTTATCTGACGCTGCACAAAGTCCAATGGACTCTCCACGGGTCTGTGAGCACTTTTCTCGCCTTGACCTCCACCCAGCCACTTTTTTTTTTTCTTTTTCCGGGTAACACTAAAAGATGGCGGAATTGTTTGGTTAACCCACGTCAGACCCGGCGCTGGATTTCATTACCTTCCCTCTCCCAGGGTCTCTCATTGGGCCTCGCTGTTGTCGGCCTGGCACCTGCAGTTGGCCCGCATGTCCCTGTAGCCGTGGTAACAGCATCATGCTGTGATGCTGATTCTCCGAGCATCAGTGACTTCACGTCCCACAGACCCCTGACTTCACGTCCCACAGCCCCCCCCCCCCCCCGTTGCTCCCCTATTACCAGTGTCGTATACTTCTCCACAGCCCCGAGTGAAAAGTGCCACTCATTAGACATTACGTGGTGATTTTGTTTGACGGCCATCAACAACTGCAGCGCAGGAAAAAAATATATATATTTAGTTCACTGACTGCGACGCAGTTCTTGATGGACAGGGTTCTTGAACACGTAGACAACTAATTAGATTACAGAAACCAGAATGAATTCAATTATTGCACTTACAGGGGTCACGGTAACCTTGTTCCGACTAGACATCCAGTTGAATGTGTAAAAGAAGGTTTTCTGTTTAAAGTCAGCATTTATTCATCTAGAAATTGTCGAAACAACCTTAATACACAGTTTTGTAAGTTGTGTCCTAGAGTCTTGTTCTCAGAAGTTAAAATACAATGATTAATACTTATCCCACACCTATAAATTAATTATGAAGCCACAGCCAGCAACCTTTTCTAAATTAGCACAATTTAACTCAAAGACAGGAAGCTGGTGGGGGGAAAAAGCAGGGCTGGGCTACTTTTTGGACGAGAGCGGTGATTTCCTGGAGTCTCACTTTGCTCCACTGTTTGCTTTGTGTATAGATTCAACAAACTGCGCATTAAAATGTTAAGTAGTGAGCCTTAGACGAGTTGGTGGGCAGGTTTTGTGTACATTTGGGGGCAGCAGCCAAGCAGTTTCTGCTGTGCCAGCTGAATCGGGCTTCACATTCAGTGCACAGGCAGAATAGTGGTTTTTTTTTTAATCTTCTCACCTAACAAATGGTCAGAAAATGAATATTCTCAAACTGCTTCTTAAATTGCAGCCATGTCACCTGATATGAAAGCTCAGCTCAATATTGCCTCAAAAAGCTACTTTGCTTCCAATTTGTTTATGAAGTAGTCGCGCATACTAACTAGAGTAACTCGGCCCTCTGGTTTCCGTTTGTGTTTTACTTTCAAGTTTTTTTTTTGAGTCAAAAAGAAAAATAAAAGGTGTGTGATGTGTTGCCACTATTCCTGCGGATTCTGCGAGACTGACTTAATCAGAAATGAAATTTCAGGTGACCCATATTTGTTCCCAGCAGCGCCTGTGATCTGCTGCTTGCTTTGAATCGGTTGCACAAACATTGAGGACGCAGAAAGGAGGAAGTGCTCGGTGTGTGTGTGTGTGTGTGTGTGTGTGTGTGTGTGTGACGAGAAACACGGTAGTGTGTGGTTTCCTTCTCCTGGTGTCAGAGAGAGTGTGACGTGGCCAGGGACTTCCATTGCATTCTGGCAGATTCTCACCCTCAGCCCAGCGATTTCTCATCTGTTCCTGTAAAGTCCGTCTCTGACAAGAAACTTTGCAACACTGTGAGTGTACGGTATGAGGCAAAGCAGAGAGAAATTCAACGATTATATGACAACAGGATTGCGTAATAACACTTAACCTTGAGGAGTTTAGCAGTTTGATTTGAGTTTACCCCCGATTTAAAAACGACATTACAGTAAATGGGGAATTCGTTGGACGTGCGTGGCGTAATTTCACCACTATCAGAGGAGTCACTTGCAGCTTCCTGTGACTCAGAAGCCCCCGTCTTTTCTTTGAAAATGTGCATGTACACATTCCAGCGAGTGCTGCAGTCGAAGGAAAATACGCTGATTTCGCTGTTGTTGTCTCGGCTCTTAACTGAGCTAATATCTCCTGCGCGCACTCTCGCACTACATCTTTTCCGACTGTTATGTAGCCATAAAGCACAGGTTGCCGCGTATTGATTTCTGGGAGCGATGCAGGGAGCCATCAGAGGCCGTAAATCCAGCGAGACGCGTGTCCCAACAAACGCTGCTGCCCGACGGAGTTTTTTCCAGGAGGGTGTGATGGCAGCTTAGAGGTCCACAATGATCACAGCATCTTTGTGATGAAGTGGCCGAGCTGCGGGGCCGATTGCGGGGCGCGCCGTGGAAGCGGGGTTTAGCTCAGTCATGTGAGAAATGGGCCTGCGTTTTGCTGAGTGATGTGATTGGACGGGCGGTGTGCTTGGAGCAGGGGAGCCCTACACTAATACCCGTGTCAGTCATCATTAACCCTTTCGGCACCGGATTTACGCCCCTTTTTCTTCTTTTTTTTTTCACTTTCTGTTTTCGTGCAAAATGGTTTTCTGCCGTCATCGCTTCTGTTGGGTCAGCAATCCTGTTTGATGTTTACCGGTTTGTTTAACAGAGCGAAACACAGCAGTGAGATTCAGCACATTAGAGGGTGGGTTTTGGAAAGGGGAGAGGTACCTTAGTGATACAGTTCACTGATTTGCCAATCAATAGAAAATTGATCGCAACCGAATGTTTACAATACTACACCAAACATTTGCCATTAGGATTCACTCTGGTCTCCTCGGGGCTGCCACTACTACTAATTGGTTTCAGCATTGATTCATCTATCCAAATGTACCTTTTCAATGTAAAACCTTTTATTGATGATCAATTTGTCACATTAAAATGTCTTGTTGACTAATTAGGACCTTAATCACATATCATATCAGTACAACTCAATCACTATGTGATTAAAGACTAAAGACTGTACAAATCTAATTGTCTACAAAAAAAAAAGAACAATAGTAGCCTAATTAGGCTACGTGATGCCACACGTGAGGCTGTTCTTTTGACGGTCTATTAGGCAATCGATCAATAATATTACATAAGGGGGGGGAGTCTATAACATCTCACACCGATGAATAAAACATCGAACAAACGTCCTAGGAGAGACGATCCAGAATGCATTAGTCAGGCAGCCCCTGTGACACTGCCAAATAAAGAAAACACAAACTGGCAGCTTTGCTTCCCCCTGAAGCGAACGACACAGAGAGAGCAGTAAGAGCAAACACGCACACGCATACTGTATGCGGCGAGGGCAAACCCAAACATAGCGCCTGCTTGTTTGTGAATGAATGGAAGCATTGAAAAACGGAACATTTCTTGACTCAGTGTTGCGGGCGACAAAGGGGGGAAAAAAACAGCGGCGGCATGTCGCAGAGTTCTTGAATGGTGCCTGTCTCAGAGATGAACAACTCTTGACTCTCGCAGGAACATGACCAGTGAGTGAACGTGAGATGGGGGGGGAGTATGGAAAGAAATCTGAAGATATTCTTGGAATGCCACTTTGCATTTCATCCGGCTCCATCAGGGTAGAATCAAGAGGAAAGAAAAAGGTGACCTCTCCGAGACTTCACATCACTACACACAGATTCTTTGGTCTCCAAGTAAACCTCTGCGTGCTGATTGGGCGGCCAGCTGCGAGAGGGGGGTAGGGTGTGTTTTCTTTGTTTTGTTTTTTTCCTTCCCTCTTGTTTCTGGATTAATCCTTGGGCCTGAGTGAGCTCATCTCTTCTTGCTTTTCTTCCTTCTTCTCCTCTCTCTCTCTCTCATGTAACTTGTGTCAAAACAACAATTACTCCCAACGTAGCAATGTCCGAGTAATCTCTACGACAAACAGGGTGATTTAGTGGACTGCGTTGTCAACAGGAGATGATTTTTGAATGTCAATCTTGTTAGCAAAACACTTGTTGAAATGCTCCAAATAAATAAAGCCCCACACCTCAAGTGCCCCCCCCCCCCCCCCCCCGCCCCCCCCCCCCCCCCCCCCCCGTAGCTTGTTTTCTTGGCCGTGGGGAACTCTGAAGCGTCGCACTGCTCGCCCTCTGCAGTGAAACACAATGCCGTGTGCCCCCGGCTCACAGTCCTTGTCTGGGGCTACAGGTGACCAGCTGTCCGCCTGTGTTCCTCTCTCCTCTGGGACAGCTGGAGCCATCAATCAGCTCCCCCCTGCCCGCTCAGACCACCACCACCTCCACCAGAGCTCCTCTGGGGGACACTTCTCCACACCGGTGTTGTCTGGAATTTATCCCTTTGCTTATTTGCACACTCTCTCCTGAAAATCCAAGCTGCCAATTTCATGCTGCAAATCCCCTTTTCTTTCTGAATCATGTTCATTTATTGATGGCTTTGGCATGTCCCCGCACAGCCGCGATCCGTATACCTCAGGAGTAATTTTGCCATAAATTGATATGTTGTTGAGCCGGCTCCACGCAGCACGTGCAGTCACAGGCCTTTCTCCGTCCGCAGATGGAAAGCATTGAAGCCCATTATTGTGCTCTCGGAGGGGGCGTCTTCCACCATGAACTCTTTGGCACACTTTTAAAGAGAGTGGCCTTAATGTATTCAGGCCTGATTCACAGTGGCTTTGGCACTAGGGCTACCATCCCCCTATCCTACACACGCAAACACACACACATGCGCACACACACACACACGCGGAGCCCTTTTTTTTTTTCTTAGAAGAGAGGTTAACATGTGTGAGTCTCACTGTTCCCTGAAACTTTTCCTCGTTTATCAGAAAAGGGAACTGACGGGCCCCGACACGGGACTTCAAAGGGCGATGTAAAAAAAAAAAAAAAAAGTATGAGGTCCACCGCAAAGACATTTCCTGTTTATCTCGAGGGAGCTTCGTGAAGGACACGTCATCAAAGACGAGAAATCCAGCTTGACGATTCATAGCAAGCCCCCCCACCCCCGAGTTGGAGTCTTACGTAAAGTCTGTCGCTCCAAACGGCATTGTTGAACCTGTGTCAGTGATCTGATGTTTTTCCAACGCTGCTGCTGCTGCTATAATTATGCTTTGCTCAGAACCAAATCTCGGATGGGGCAGAGCGAGGATGGCTCCAGACTCTCTGGGATTTGTCAAACAGAGGGCTAATTGTTAATGTTGCTGATTTTTTGTTTTTCAAGGTTCCCCCCCCCACCCCCTGGTGAAAGGAACCAAATCCTTCAGTAATGGCTGTGACTGCTGCTGGTGCCCATGTGACTGTTGGTCTCTTCCTCGGGGCGGTGGATGGTTCATTGTTGTGTCTTGAAGAGTTCCAGGGCGGCAGGGAAGCTAATTGGGTGGAGTCTGTCTGGACACACAGACTCCCAGTCTCTCTCGCTTACTGGAGCATTACCACGTCACACACACACGCCCTCACCTGCACTGTTACACACCTTGGACACCAGAAAAACAAAAACAAAAAAATACCTAGACAGTATCATTATTGGAACATGTGCTGTCAGATCGGAGTCGATTTAAGAACAAAAAAAACAAACATTCCAGATGCAGATAAGCAAGGCTAAATGTCAATTCACTTTTGCTCACATTGCATTGACTTAATCCTTCATTTTATAACCCTGCCCTCCCTAAACTAAGTGATTCACTATGAGCAGTTTAACCAGAGTGGATTTTTCTACTCGGATTTAACGGATTTCAGATACTCCAAGCAATCAAAGTGTTCAGTGTTTCGAACTAAAAATAAAACTCTTGCCTTTAATCATCTTGTGACGCCTAAGTTCTACAAATTCTTCCACTCCCTCCATATCTTGTATCATAAAAATGCAAAAGCTGAAGGCATAATCTCTGTTATCTAACGCGTTCATGATTATTAGTCGTTCACTTTGTTTAAATGCTAATGAGTGACCCCTGTGAAAACGCAACATGAACGAAATGAAGTACATGCACACACTTGCATGCTCGTGCCGTTATTCTCATGATGCATATCTTCTGAATTCCTCTTTACGTGTGAAACTGAAACGCCGTGAGCCCAGTGAGAGCAATAATGGGACCACTGATGCTGTCATTCGGCTGGATGTTCTTGTTTTGCCTCCGTGGCTGACGCCCTGGGGCTCAGCAGGCTACTGAGAAAAAGGGCCCTCTATTAGCAGGAGACAATTAGCATAGCTCTATGTACACAGCTTTTACGAGGCTTCTCCCCAAATATCTTAGTGGAGCACCTGTATTGACATTGGCGGAACATTTTGCCCCGGTGCTCGGGTCCAGCTGAGAGTGAAAGCAAAGCCATCTCAGTGCACTCGACTAGTAAATACCTGAGAGGAGTTCAGTGGGAGAGAGGAAAGGGCGTGCATGCGTGCGTGTGTGTGTGTGTGTGTGTGTGCGCACGCGTGTGTTTATTAAGCTGCTGCTCGATAAGAAGTGTTGCTGAATGATCACATCAATGATTACAACACTGTGGAATGTCATCATTAGAGTCCTGATGTGAAATCCCAGGTGTAAGTCAGTGTGGAAATACATTATTGACCTTTGGAGCAGATGATTCAGGGCTGTTTACAGGATTTTTTTTTAATAAAGCCCCCTCCCCCCCAATTATACCAAACCTATATAAAGTCACTGGCTATATGTCTTTTTCTATTACTTTTTGGAAATGGCTTTGAAATCTAAAAGTAACCAAACTCTCCGTAAAGTTATTGTCTGGAACACTAATTTCCCCTTGTTGAGTTTATTACATGGCCGATCTGTATCAGGGAACTTCCTCTGAGGGTATGTTGAAATTGTGAAAGAAATATTTTTATTTTCAAGCTGAAAGACTCTTTGGTTTCAAAATTACTCTATGTTCTTTAAATAATGTATTTAGTGTTTTTTAAAGTAAATGTAAAGCAAACAAAAAACTGGAAAATAGCAATTATCATGTTCACACTTGTTATCTACAAAGTATCAAATAGTGTGTGTTTTAGACCTTTGCTTTATATTTCACAGGTAAATGTAAGATCGGTATCAATCTCCCGATCAGCCTCTTGGCAAAACGTATTTTGAACTATAGCTTGAAGGATAACCGGTAAAAGACCAATCACCCACCATATGTTAAAGGTATTTAGGTTAAATTCCCACAAGTGTGTAAAAACATCCAGTAACCTAAAAGAATTGTGACTCAACAACCATTTACTGGTACTTTTATTTATTTATCTTTTGGTGTTCTATAGTGGAGTTTGTCTACCGTCTAACACACATATGTATATATATATATATTCTGATGTAGACATAAGAATGTATTTGTTTGGCTGTCTGTTTGTTAGGCTAAACTTTTGTTTCCTTTGAAACCAACCCTTGAATTTCAGCTTCAGTCAGTGTTTTCCTTTAACTGGAAATAAGCCATGACACATTACAGTACCTCCCACGTCACTATTAAATATGTTATCTCTCCAATGATGACACAGTGGCTCACGTAGTTAGGAGTCAGGGGATCCCATAAAGGGATGTATGAGGGTCCTCATAATTTGGTGGGAAATAAAAAGTTTAACTCCAGAATGATTTTATGTGAAGATGTTTGGAGAACCCTTATTATTGTTATCACCTATCGTCAGTTCAGTACAAGCTCAAAATACAACATGTTGTCTCAAAAAGATGCAAAAGGACAACAGTTATTTGTGTGGTCATTTGAACAAAGTATCATTTCCTTTGTATTCTTTCCTTTTTCTTATTAACTACCAGTTTAAATGCTATTTTTTATTAAAACAGTGAACATATAATATAATGAGAATATGACCCATCTATTTATCTAACCCTGTTCACACACTCGCCAGAAGAGTTTCACCCTCAACACCTCGATCGGGCACATTATTTGATGAGATGACGTTTTGGGACTGTGACTCTCACTGCAAACCTTGTGTGTCCGCTCGTGTGTGCGTGCGTGCGTGCGTGCGTGTGTGTGTGCTCACGCAGGTACCGTCCTCCAGGCAGAGCGCGAGGGGCGGAGGGAGGGAGGAGGCAGGCCGGGCAGGAAGCGGCGGCGCGGGCAGCCTCCCTGTGTCACCGCCTGCGTCAGCCGCGACGCCGGGAGGGAGTTTTCCACTGACGGAAAAGGCTGCGCCGCGCGCCGCCGAGCTCCAGACAAGGGAAGCGCCTCGGCCGCGGCGGAGCTCCGTGAGGCAGCAGCACGCGCACACAATAGCACCGAGCAGAGCCCAGTGTCCGCGGGGCGAGACGCGCTCCACCTACCGGATTAAACCTCCCCTGCGATCGGCCGCTCATCCACGGCCGTTTTGTCCCCGATGGTGATCGGATACTCGAAGTGGTGGTGAGTCCTCAGCTGTTGGCTTTATTGGACATTGTTGAAATGTGTGTGTGTGTGTGTTTTAAACCTCAGCCGGAGCAGGAGGAGGGAAGTTCTCTCCTGTGTCATTTAATACTAATGATAATGATACATCGAGTTGAATCTTCTTTGTGAGGGTTTTTTTTGTGGGTTTCTTTGGAAACACACTTTACATCCAGAGGCGTCTCGGTTGTTTAACTTTACGCTTCATTGTAAATATTGACACGGTTAATGGGTATAGTTCATGCGCAGGTGATCAACATCTGATAATGGCAGAGGAATGAGATGAGTGTTTTCTGCTGATTTAGGCGAGATTCCAACAACCCGCCTCAATCGGATATTGATCGATTTATTGATCGCTGCTCGTCCAGGCTTTTTTTTTTCTTCTTTCTTTTTTTCGTGGTCACTTGGCGTTGTACTTTGGGCTGGTTTTTTTTGTGGGTTTCTTTGGAAACACACTTTACATCCAGAGGCGTCTCGGTTGTTTAACTTTACGCTTCATTGTAAATATTGACACGGTTAATGGGTATAGTTCATGCGCAGGTGATCAACATCTGATAATGGCACAGGAATGAGATGAGTGTTTTCTGCTGATTTAGGCGAGATTCCAACAACCCGCCTCAATCGGATATTGATCGATTTATTGATCGCTGCTCGTCCAGGCTTTTTTTTTTCTTCTTTCTTTTTTTCGTGGTCACTTGGCGTTGTACTTTGGGCTGGATCCAGCTCGCCTGGCCGTGGATTCATTTCTGTGAACTGTTGATGAGGTCGGCTTTGTGTATTCAGCCCGTGTGTGTGCGTGGAGTTGTGCTTGTTCACCTCGGCGGTGCTGGTGCGCCTCTTGTAACTCGAGCGACTCCTGAAGGCACTACAGCTGACGGGGCTGCTGTCATTAGAATTAACATTAATCACGAGGAATGATCGGGCCAACCGGGGGGGGGATCAATATATAGGCATGCTTGTGGCGGGGGGGGGGGGGGGGGGGGTGGAGACACACACACACACACACACACTGTCCGGCCTCACACGACGTGCACCAGATTTCAGAATAGATTTTTGATTGATTGATCGATGTTGTCAACCATTCACCTCGTACAGGTAACGCGTCAGCACGCGCGCCAGGTGCAAATAAGCGGTGTCGATCTCCTTTATCGTTTTAAACAATTCCCCCCCCCCCCCCCCATAACCGCATGTGTGCATATTATCATAATCAATCAGTGCGGCGCAGAAATGGCCGGAGTTTGTGCTGATTTGATGGGTAGAAGAAGAAGGGGGGGGGGTGAAAAAGAGCTGCCATTCAGGCGGGTGACACTGAGGGCTGTTGTCTCTTTATGTTGCAGAATGAGACGCTATCTGCTTTTGAACGAGCCACAGAATCCATGTATGTGTCTCTAGCGCGACCTCACCCGGATCATTTTTGGAATCGTGTTTTCTGGAATTAGGCTACAGTGAGCTGAATGATCCTTTGTTTACTGAGGGCCAGTGTGATGCTGTGCTTTCGTGTGGCATGCGTTCCCAAGGAATGTGCAGCAATGTTAAATGAGTCTTTATTATAACATGACATTCCATTTAGCAAAAAAATATAACAATTGACCTGTTTTATATTACGGATGCTTTTCTGCCATTTGTATGACAAACTAACTGGCAAGGCACCAAAAGCCCTGTGCAACATTTGGAGTCATTTCATCCATGACAAATAGTATCCATACCCCCTGACTCCCTCCTCTCCATCATATGATCCTGTACTTAGCTAACCTTGTGGTGCCTGCAGCTGTTAGACACAGTATAGATAATCTGGATGGCTACTTCCTGTGCACCGCAGTGTATGTTTCACAACCTCAGGAAGCTCTGGCACACTATAAGTCTCTGTCTCCCCGGCAGCCGTGCCGGCAGAGCCGGGTTCAGGCAAGGTTGTCTGTGCCGGCTTCATTTTGGTCACGCAGGATGGCCCAGCTCTTTTGTGCCTGGGGAGACAGGGAGGGAGGAGGTGAGGGATGGGGGAGGGTGGTGGTGGTGGTCGGGGGGGGGGGGGGGGGGGGGGGGGGGGGGGGGGGGGGGGTTTCAGGGACTCTGCCGACGGTCTCCCACACAGCAGTGGAGAGCTCCCATCTGCTTTGTCCTCTCCCAGCATTCCACACAGCAAGTGTCCCAGACTGGAGCGTGACCCCTGAACCCTAAACCACCTCCTCCCTTCCTCCACACACACAACCACACACACACACACACAAACAACCACACACACACGAGCTGCATGTTTTCTGCTACTTCATAGTCATGAAAATTCATTTCCTTAAGGCTTTCTCAATGTAGCAGGCTTTTTTTTTTTTGCAAACCGTTTCTATGCCAATTAATATGTAAGAGGATTTAAGACAGAACAAGTTTTTGTCTGTCCTTTTCTTTTTGGTTTACAGTATAAGCAAACTCACCCAAATCAGTAACAGGACACAGTGCGACTCCCGCAGGCCATTCACGTTTGGCCTGCGTTGCAGATTAATGACAGCTGAGGGCATGTGAGGTCCACGTGCAAGCTAATACCCCGTCAGGTGTGGCTGGGAAAGGTAGCTGGCCCCGCTGCCTTCTGGGAGTAGGACTTTCCAGTGGTTACCAGCGGAAAACACACATCTGGGTTAGATAGAGCCTGTGTTCTTCTCCCACTATTACAGCGAGAGTGGCGCTGCCAGAATGGAATTCCTGCGGCTTGGAGACATGACATTATTTATTTGTTTTGTACGATTCTCCCTCCTTCTTCCCACTACCTCTCCTTTTTGGAAGCAGTGTGCGCACGGGTCGAGGCGGAGGAACAGAATGTTTCTGTGGCACGGCCTCAGCCTCGGTGGGAACAACAGGCTCATAGAGGAGGCACGGAGCTCTGGCCGCTTTGTTCCAGCAGGTGGAGCGCTTCAGAGCGGCAGCTGAGGTGGAGGCAGCCAGCCAGTGTTTCCCCCAGCTGGGCAAGCGCTCACTGTCACAGTGATGACTCTCAATCAATCGACTCCATCTTCTCAATGATAAGAGCTGGAAGTGAGAGGTGCAATGCCTTTAAAGGGCCAGGGGGATGGCCTGCCTAGACACGCCTAAACACACACACACACAGACTCCCAGGGTCATCATTGTCACATTTTATGAGCACTCATCTCCGTCAGTCACTCATTCAGACGCTGCACATGGGTTGTCCGTGTGCCACCTCCGTGCTCTCAGCTGGCTGAGATTAGGGAAACTTGTGGCTCCCGCCCTCCGCCGTTATCAGCTTTACCGGGGCTGGGCAGCCGCTGCGAGGGGGCAAAGTCAACTGTGACTTGTCCTGTTGTCCTGCAGGGCAGGCGGGGGCAGTTTGAACAGGCTCCCAGCTGACGGCTCTCAACGATTCTTTTATTCGATTTTTAGATTTAGATCTTTCTGCTTTTCTTTTAAATAATGTTTTTTTTTATTTTTTTATTATCTAATTGGGAAATCAGTTCTTCTATCTTATTCATTATGAGTTATTAATTAAAACAACCTGAGATCTTTTTCAAATAATCTCAAATTCCTTCGTAGGAACCGGAGGAGCTGTCTGCAGAATGAAATAAAAATGAATTGGGATTCTGGAGTCACATTAACAGTGTGTAGCTGCATGCATCGAGATAATGTTATTCGACTGACATAGTTATGCATCTGACTCGAGCTGTGTGTAGTGCTTCTGGTGACAAATCTCCCCGCTACAGATTTATCTTCCCAACTCTTTGACAACTGGCTGGGGAGCACCTCGGCGGATGCATTCCTTATCTGCTGCCTGTGTGTGTGTGGTTGATGGAATGACAGTGATGCATAATTTAGCGCGCGTTGAAAACATGCTATGCTCCATCTCTAGCTCGGCTGTCCGATCGCATCCATTCTCCATTTAGAGCCGACATTCACAGGCTCTGCTTCTTTCTTGAGGAACCAGCTCTGAATTCTTCTTTTATCTTTGTTCTTTTTTTTCCCTCCCTCCTCCTCCCGTCCACCCTTTTTGCAAATGAGTCACTGCATGATTGCTGTCTTTTTTTCTTTTTTCTTTTTTTTCTTTTTTTTTTACCCCCGGTCCCTCGTTCCGTCCGCTCTCCCTGCTCTCTTGGCCTTGTTCTGTGGGTGCAGCGGCTGAGCAGCCTGAGAAGCTCCAGATTGACTACAAGCCGTCCCCTTGCCAGGATTAACCTCTCGCCATTGTTTCTGCCCGTTGAACAGGATTAACAAATCAATGTGTCAGGTAGACTGCAGTCAAGAGACAATGACCCACTTCTGACACCACTGCCCTCCCTCCCTCTCTCTTTCCCCTTCTGCCTCACTGCAGCTTTTAATTAAAAAGACTTTGCTTAGCTGGCGCTATGCACTCCCTGGAGGATTCCTCATAGCTTTGTTTTCTTTTCCTTTTTTTTTTTTTTTTTTACAAGGAAATGGAGGTGGGAGTGATGGCAAAAATGTAAGGTGAAACCTGTGTGTGCGCCTCTTTTTACGCGCACACACCCACATATTACTGTATATGCTGTGGTGTGGCGTTTCAAACGCACATGTTGTCCGATACGTGAATCCACGAGCCTGCGCCCAGGTGTTCCTGAATGGTTCCAAGGCCAACCCCCACGATGTGGTAATATTAGTCGCCGTGAAAGGCATGTGGAGATTATTATTTCCTGCTCGAGTAAACGGATGGATGGGAATTAGGCGTCTGTTTTTTCTCATCGCCGGGGTGATGTGCGGAACGCACGGATGCACCGGAGGTGGTCGCGGTGCGGAAGGGAGGCGTTGTGTTTGTTGCAGAGGCAGAGCGAGCCAGCTTGACCTATCGCAAGGTGATTCATTCATCATGCGCTCACTGGGGACAGCAATATCTGACTGCAGCAATAACAATAACTCCCTATACAGCTGCATCGCTGCCCCCACTGCCTATAGGAAGGTGTCAGCCTCTTGCCCTTGATTCTGACTTATTCTTTATCCTTGTCAGAGCAAGAATTGGTTTTGCATAATTGCTCCCTGTTGCATGACCCCCCCCCCCCCCCCCCCCCCCCCCCCCCCCCCCCCCTTCCCCCCCCTCCCCCCCCCCCCCCCCCCCCGTATGCGTGCTTTCTTTCCACCCCCCCTTTTTTTCCTCTCTCTGCCTCTGCTACCAGTGCTGACTCTTACATAACATGTAAAGATAAAACAAACAAAGCATGCAGGTGAACAGAAAGTTAAAGTCCACCTGAAATCATTGGCGGATCTCTGCAAATGTGCCTCTGGCAAAATGTAGTTGTTTGCTTGAGCCGGGATGACAGTTTAGCCTGGTGGCATAATCAGCCTCTGTGTTCCCGAGCCAGGTTTGCTCTAATAATTGGCATGTGTTTGTTTAAAAGATCCTTACTCTGCAATTATCCAACATTTAAAGCCAAAAAAGAGAAGAAAGTACATAAGTGTCCTTAAGACAGTGAGACTTTTCTTTTGTACAAAATTGTAGGTATTACCAAACAAATATTTGGACCGACTCCTCAAAAAATAGTGCACAAATACACTCGAGCTGCAGCGGCTGTAAGTCATTTGGCTGGGATTCGAAAGACAGTAAACATTTGATGGTGAAATGATGTCTTTATGAGTAAAGTTAAAGAAAAAAAAAAAAACATTGTAGGGAGTGTCTACGCTGGAGTAGAGCCCAGTCATGTCTTCCCTCTCTTCTTACTTACTCCCTCCGGTGTCCCTCCTTGCTCAAAGTCCGACTCGAACCTGTCTTTTGTAGTAGTTGCTCTTCCCAGAAGTTTTGGAGAACTCTCTCTGTTATTTGCCAGGGCTACATAACGCATTTATGTCCAATAACCATAAAACACGGCAGCAGTTAACCTTCCCTCTCGTCCATGTTCATTTTTCATGTCGTGGTTTCTGTTCTTCCTCTTCCGGAACTGACAGAGGAGACAGGAGCTGGATTTGATTGAGCTTTGATGGTATTATTTTGTTATTCAATGCGATTTAATGATAAGCGCATTGCTCCTACATGGACGAGGGTTCACTTGTATTCAGCACGGGTTTTGTGTATGATAGTGCAACTGGTGACCCCCCTCGTCTAAAATTGAGTGGTGATGTTTGTCTTTGCCTGTCTCTGTCTTCCTGTCTTCCTGTCTTCCTGTGTGTGTCTCTCTCAGGAGATTGATTGTTTGTATCGCTGACCCAGCAGCCCCTCTGAGAGAATGCATTCAGGAGTTGCATTACAACTGCACACAGCTTCACATATTCACTGCGAGGCCCAGGTGAACGCATTAAACGGGAAAAGTGGCACATTGCCCCGGCCTTGGCCTGCTTGTTTGATAGTGCCTGAAGGGAACGGTTGATATTAAATGATGATTTGTTCACCTCTGCTCATTGCCTTGTTTTTTTTCTTTTCTTTTTTTTTTCCTTAATCAATCCATTTGCGGAGCTGATGGGATTTAGAAAGAAGGTCTGGGGTTCAGTAATTGTTGACTTGAGCGAATAGGCCCGATTGATTGCTTCCTGTGACACGGTGAACTGAGTACAGCGAGAGTCTCACGTGGCCCAGCGCGCGACGAGCTTGTGTGGAAAGCCGTGTGTTGCGTGCACAGCGGTTTCCGTGCAACACGGCGATAACGATCATTTATTTTGTTCATGGGTCCTCGGTGATCAAAGCTGTTAAAATAAGTGTGAACGAGTGTTCTAATAAGCCCGCCCCCCCTCTTCCCCCTTCCTGCAGATTACACCATGAGTGGGCTTCTCAAGAGGAAGTTTGAGGAGGTGGATGAGGACCCGTGCTACTCCTCGCCCTCCTCCTTCTCCTCTGCCTGCTCGGGCTGGGACTCAGGAGGGGAGAGCTGCTACTCGGACACCCTGGATTCCACTCCCAGCAACCCCAGCTCCCCGGCAACCCATTTCCACAGTAAGTGTCCCTCGTCCAGCGACGATAAATCATAGAAAGAGCTGATGGTACATACTTTTTTAATGTGTTCTCCCGCCTTGTCTTTACCGCTCCGTGGAGGCTCTGATAACAGACCCATAAACTGGGGGGAGAGATTAAGGAATTTAGGCAGCTGGCAGCCCATGAAACACTTCACAGGAATGATTTCAGACTTCTGCAATGAATACCCCTTTTGATTTCATGCCCTAAAGCTGCAAAATGGCTAATCGCATTATGCAGTGGCTGTTCACCTTGGCTCCATCTCCAACCTCTCCCCCAGAAAGCTCGCAGAGTGGCGAAGCGTCACCTTTGCCTGCGAGGTGTGGGTCCAGCAGCTTCAGGGGCGTTTCTGTCTGGGCCCCGGGAGCGTCTGTTGGCCCTTAGGGGACCCGACCTGAGTGGAGTCGAGCGGAGTCGGGGCGGGATTGTAGTGAACAGGGGGAAGAAGGGCAAACAGTTGTGAGGTTTCCAGGATGGCGGGGCAGGGAGCCAGGAAGAGAAGCGTGGCAGGATGCCAAGGCTGGAGGCACACAGGGCCTTGTCTGAGGCCCGGGCATGCTCCCAGCACAGGTGCTGAAAAAGGCTGAGGGAAGGGATTAAAAAAAATAAAAAATGAGCGGTAGGACGATCTAGAGAAAAGAGCATGCAGATAGGAGCAAAAGAGCAGATTGGTGGAGATTATTATAATCGAGTGTTTGCGTATGACAGGAAGTTTATTGCTTCATTGTGAAGTGAAGGAATAAAATCATAAATGCCAGCAAAGCTATCCCCACAAAGACGTGGAGGGGAAGGCGTCATTTGTCTTGTGCAGGTGTCACAAGCCTGGCTGGATATGATGAATGCGAAGCCGAAACCTGGCAGTTAATTTCATCTGCATCAGCCCTCGCGGCGGATTATACGCTGGTTGTGCGCTTTTTTTTCTTTTCCTGTGAGCCACAATTATCATGCCAGCGACACAGATTTTTTTCCCCCCGTTTGACTTCTTTAACTTTCGAGGGGGCCAGTTGTTTTTTGGGGTGTGTAGCGCCTCGGCTGAGAAAAGTCCTCCACAAAGAGTTTATCCCACCACCAACGGTAATGCCCCACACATGCTGGGCATTATTGTCAGTGTATTTTTTTTAAGAAGAAAAGAAAAACATCGGCTCAGGCGGCTCGAGCAAAAAGGAAAAAAGAAAAAAAAAAAAAAATGCCAGGCCCAAAAATGGCGTTGCATATTCTGGGCGGAGGAAGTGGAATTTATAATAAAGCTTAAATAATTGCTCGGCCCTGTCCCACATATGGTTTTACTAGGATCCCCCCCATATGGTTTTATTGTATGTGTCTGGGTGTAGGAACATGGCTGGATTCAGAACGTGTTGAACAGAGGCGGGACCCTTGACTCCTCTTTAGTGGGGGTCGTCAGCGAGCAGGGAGACCAGCGTAGGCATTTCTTTTTTTCCTGTCCCGAGAGCTACGCTTTCAACCCCGCCGCCCCGTCCGGAAGCCCGAGGCATTCACTGGCTGCTCTGTGATCCCGGCGCGTCGACTTCCTCCACCTTGTTGGCCACCAAAGGGGAAAAATTCCTGGGCTGGGTTTTTTTTTTTTTCTTTTTTTTTCCTCTTTTTGTATTTCACAGTAGGAAGGGGAAAAACATAGCTGAGAGGATTTCTGTACGTTTTTTTTGTTTTTGGATGTGAACGTGTGGGACTCCTGTGACTGTGTCTTTTAATTGGTTCCGTGATAAGGCTCGGCGGAGGAGCAGGGTGGTAAATCAGAGGGGTGTCCTTTTACAGTGTGATCAGCATGTTGTCGCGCACATGGTGTCAAGTCAAGTGATGGGGCATTGAGCCATCTAGTGGCACAATACAAACAAGTCATTACAATTGCGACAACAATACCACTGGCACGTGGACAAGCCGTATTCTAAATCTGTGTTGTTTTGTTTTTTTCTCCGTCCACAGCCACTTCCATCCTTAAGAAAGCCAAGAGGCCGCGGCGGGGCAACGTGACCTTTGACCAGGTGACGGTGTTCTTCTTCCCCCGGTGCCAGGGCTTCACCAGTGTTCCCAGTCGGGGAGGATGCACTCTGGGCATGATGCAGCGCCACAGCGAGCTCCGCACCTACACGCTCGCCGAGTTTGCCGTGGAGCAGCGGCTTCTGCGTCGGGAGAAGTTCCTCAACAGGCTCCGGGAGGAGAAACTGGAAGCGCTCAAATTGAAGGTAACTTGAGGGATGCAATTCTAAAAGCTCAAATTGTTATCCTTTATCCGATGTAACGGTCGAACGTGGTTTTAAACGTGGGTGGGGTTTGTTCTCTCCGCAGCTGACTAAAAACGGAACCGAGGAGAGCGAGGAGGCCGAGCGGCTGACGGTGGACGACATTCCCGAGCAGGACCTGGACCTCGGCGGAGCCAACCCGGACGAGGGCTCCTTCCTCCTGCCTTACCCGTCCAAGCGGCGCTACGCTCTGCTCAAAGCGGCCGGCGTGAAGAAGGTGGACAAGGAGGAGAAGAGGCAGCTGCACGAGCTGAGGATCTCCAGGGAGAACTGTGGCTGCGACTGCCAGGGCTTCTGTGAGCCCGAGACGTGTAGCTGCAGCCTCGCAGGCATTAAATGTCAGGTAGGGAAAAAAAAGGGAAAAATCCCCCAAAAACGATATGAGTTGGATTGTGGAGATGAAATAATAAGAACATCCCAACACAATACAGCCGGAGGCTCACATTAAGTGTACTTGACGGTTAATTTGACTTTTGTCTTCCGCCCCTCCCAGATGGATCATTCCTCGTTCCCGTGCGGCTGCACCAAGGACGGCTGCGGAAACACCGAGGGTCGCATCGAGTTCAACTCCACCCGGGTACAGACGCACTACATCCACACCATCATGAAGCTGGAGCTGGAGAAGAGGCTGGAGGAGCCGTCGAGCGCGGAGCAGGAGAGCGCCAGAGGGGTCACCTCCGGCACGGCGGCGCCCTCCTTCCCCTTCGGCGCAGAGCTGGCCGGAGAGAACAGCTGCAGCAGCGACATGACGGACCTGTCCGACTCGTCGGGTCAGAGCGAGGACTCGGAGGCCGGCGAGAGCCGGCGGGGTCGGCCCACCCAGCTGGACGTGGACGCGAAAGGCCTGAGCCGCATCCTCAGCTTCAGCGACGTGGAGAGCTCCGCCAGGAGCCCCCGGGACGGACACTGCGCGGACCAACGGCCGGAGCACCTGCAGCCGGCCACCGAGGCCTTCGGCAGCTTCAGCATGGCGGACTTTGCCGACGAGAACGACAACATAGACGCCGCGCTGCTGGACGAGCACACGGACAATCGAGCGACGGCCATTTCAGAACTCTTGGACGAGAACGCCAACCAGGGCAACGCCCTGTTCCACGGCGGCAGCAGCGTGCCGCGCACGCCCTCGCCCACCATCGACCGCTCGGCCAGCTACAACATGGACCTGAGCCTCTCCTCGGAGTCCGACCTGGAGTTCTTCGACGGCTTCCCCTGCCTGGGCTCCAGCTCGCTCTACAACTCCCTCAAGGAGTACGAACACATGGACAACTTTTTTCAGTTTCAGTTGCCGAGCTACCCCAGCTTCCCCGCCGGGGCCAGCGACCCCGGGACCTGCCTCCTGGAGTCCCTGATCGGCCTTTCGGAGTCGGTGCCCGAACCCCCCGCCACATTTACAGACAATCAGCTGTTGGAGGAAGCCATGAAATTGTCTGTGATGGAGTCCGTGAAAGTTTGACGGAACAAGCGAATCTTTCGGACGGTGCAAAGACAGCAGGGGGGGTCCGGGAGGAGGTGGCCTGAACATGCACATAAGATGTCAACGTGTTTGATTATAGAGGAAGCTGTGATTTCCCATATGCCTAAAAAAAAAACGAAAAATGAAAAAAAACGTTTAATTTCCAGACTTGCCTTCAAAATGTTAGCAAAGCAGTTTGGGAGTAACGCTGTGTGAGAGGGCAGCTGGTGTTAAAAGTGGAAAGATACTAAACGGAGATCTAATTTGGCCAGGCCCACGGAAACCAATGATGGCTCTCAATTCCTAAGAAAGCTCTTTTAACCAAACCAAGATGGCCGACCATTATGCTAAACAGGAATCGACCTTTCACGGGGGCCAGGTCGGGGTATCTCAACACAGCTGAATGTGCACCTCAGGGATTTTTTTTCTAGCTTTCTAGCTTTTGGAGGCAATGTATGGTGACCATTGCTGTGATGGCCTTCATACGAGACCCCGAGTCTAATCACAACGTGGTCCTGACCACGTCCTCCCTTGAGGACCTAAGTAGGTGTGGGGGGGGGGGGGGGGGGGGTGGTGGGAGGGGGGGGGGGGGGGGGGGCCTCCCTGTGTTGTATCCTGAAGCTAGTGGACTTTCTCCTCGAGATCTCTCCCAAGGGTCTTATATGGTACACAAAAAAATCCCTCTAAAAGCTCCTTGATCAGCACTTTATCTGTGAAAATAGTTATGTATGAATAGGCATTGTTTTGGTTGTGCGGGGGTCGATTCAGCATTTCAACGCTAAATAATGGAGTATCTTATCTATGAGCTGGGTATCTAGTAATAATGGCTCATATCATTCAAATCTGTAGCTGTATTATCTTTATTTCTTTTTCTTTTAAATTATTTCCTCTATGATTTCATTTTATTTATTTCAGATAAAGGCTACTTTCACTCAAGAAGCACTGTGGTTTGATGTTTTTCGCCAGAAAGTGCAATCTTCCTCTTTTCCATATCACCTTTAGGCATTGCTATGGGAAACGGGACCGCAAGTCCATCGGAAAGTATTTAATATCTATTCTCTTATACATTTAACTTTTTTGTTTTTGTTTTGGTAACTTATTATTTTCATTAGTTATTTAATTTAAGATGTTCTGGCAATAAAATGGGCTGTTGTGAAGTTTACTGGACGTGCCTGCTTATCAGAGGAGCAATGCCAACGGTGTGTGCACAGTGCTTCCATTTAAGCTTTGGGACTGAAAACTGTGGAATCTCCCGAATCACTGAAACTAAATTATGGGTCTATTGTATTGCTGCCTATAATGTAAGCATAGAAAATTACGCTAATATTTTGTAACTAATTTATGTAGGTTGAAAAAAAAAGAATTCTAATCACTGACAAATTGAATATTTTATTAAGAAAGCAAAATGAGTCATTTTCAATCTGGGACAACCTTTGTATCATATGAATTATAGAGAAATGTATACTTTATGAAGGTTATCGCTCTCTAGCATTCTGAAGTATTTTTCATAGGCAGTCTTATGGTTCAATATGTTAGAGAAATGCCACTAAAACTGAGTAAATTGCAAAGATCAATTTGATTGTACTCTGAATTGTTTGGAAGTCTGTGACTTGGGTTACAACATGTTATAAATAACACATGTAAAGGGGTTTTGTGGATAAAAACTGCATATATTATACATTTTTTATCGCGCACACAGACCCCGAAAATTGAAGAGTTGCCTCATTGATTACAGAACAAGACATTTCAGAGGTGATCGTGCTGTCGCCTGTGTCGAGGGACACTAGAGAGTTGATGTACATATCTCGCCCTTTCTACAACTGTTTCAACAGCCTTTCTGGACCCTTTAGAAATTATGCATGCAGGTCCTGTTTGTTCCAACTTGTTCTTATTAATTGTATACTTTGAAAAGTGCAGCGTGCACATTTGAAATGTATTATTCGCTTTTTTGTATTATTCTTTTTTTTTTTTTTTTTTTTTTTTGATTACTTTGACATCCATCCGATCTACTTTTCACCGCCGTTCCAAAAAGGATGGAGGCAGAGCTATTGCCATACCTGGACAAATAAAACCCCAAACAATCCGCGCGGCTTCATAAAAAAAAAAAAAAAAAAACAATCCCCCGGGGTGCACATTTGAAATGTATTATTCGCTTTTTGTCTCTCTTTTTTTTTTTTTTTTTTTTTTTTTTTTTTTTTTTTTTTTGTCTCTTTTTTTTTTTTGATTACTTTGACATCCATCCGATCTGTGTTCTTATGCCATGAAGAGGGCACTGATTTTTGCAAGCATACGTTTGTTTCTCTTGTATAGAACATCAATTCTCATGAAGAAATGGCAACAGTGAGTGTTTATCAATGTAATGTATTTCAGTACAGCTTTTTTAAAGTTTATTTTCAAAGAACGTGTCTTACTTTTTTGCCTTTTGTGTTGTACATATTTCTGCTTGAATGGCCCTGCAGAGCAAACAAAGCTGCTTTATTTTTTACATATTCACACTTTAACCTGCTGTTTAAAAACAGTTTCTTTCATCTAAGCCATTTTGACAGCCTGTCCCTCCAAATAATAATAAAAAAAAAACATTTTCTAAATTCTTGATCTCTGTTTGTCGTGTTTTAAGGAGCTATTCAAATCCTTTCTTTTGGTAAAAGCACCAATCTGACAATGTAAAACAGTGTCAAATGTAAAACAGTTTTAAACGCTGGTCGTTTCATTGATTTTGGAGTACCCTGTGGCTGATTTAGTTTTGTTTTATATAACACTGTTTGCATGTTTCTCATTTTTACAGGCAGTCTAGATCATTCAGCCTCCACCCACAATCCATGCACTGGTGACTCCGATGTGTTTGCCTAAATGCGTCCATCCTGCGAGAGCACTGGCCAACCCGACCTTCTGGCCCAGCGTCAGCTGAGACTGGCTTCAGCCCCCGTGCGACCCAGGAAGGATAAGCAGCACGGCTAATGGGTTGGTAAGTGCATTAGATGCATTTAGGTGGTGTTGGGGTTGATCGAGGTGGAGCTATAGTCTTAACTATTTACCTAAAGAGTCCAGTGGTCCCCAGGATAGGGCTCAGGTCCGTATAAAGGCTAAAAAGCATTAATGGGAGAGGGATGTTTTAATCCATGAACAATATGTGAATTAAATGTAGCTGTAAAATAAATATAGTGTAGTAAAAGTCCAATTCGTTTCTCTGAAATGTAGTGGAGTAAAACTATGCTCAAAGTTAATGTACCTTAAAATTCTAGTTAAGTACTGTACTGGAGTAAATGTGGGTGGTCAGGAGGCAGGGGGTAGGCAGAGGGTTGCTTTCTTTGTCTCGTGCACTGTACTTTGTCTTGTAGTCTTGGCTTCTTAAAAAATAACAAACCCATTAAAATATCTATAAAATCAAGGATGACATATGGTTCACAATGGTTGCATTGAAATGGCATTATTTTTTTCCTTCTTTGTGTAAACCGCTTGAATTCGTCTGTGGTTTCTGGTCTCCATGGCTAAGAGAAAAACAAGCACTTTACTGTAGGTGATGTCATGCCGTAGCCTCCTGACTACCACCACAAACATATGGCCTGAGATTCCAGACAGGAAAACGTCGGCCCCGAGACTGCATATAGCTCACATTTGGACACAATTAAGACAAATGAGTTTCTAGTCAGGACAAAGGCTTTTAGTGGATGTTTCTAGAATTCCTTTGAAGCTTTCTTTAATAGATTAAAAAAAAATCCTTCCCAAGCCTTTATGGCTGTTGGAAGTCCTGTACCTCTGGTGCTTGGTTTAAAACATCAACAGCGTTGTTATGTTGCACCAAGTGACAGATCACTGTGATTTAAACTATTCATTCTTATTTTGTTTTTGCAGATATGTTGGCTGATGACAATGCAAGGTAGACCATGCACCCAATAAAAAGTGTGTTCTTGAGACTACGTAAGTACACGAGCCAAGAAATGCATCAAGGCTTAAAAGCTCCTCAATGATAAAACATATGGGAAGGTCGCCATCGTGTGGCGAAACGAGGAACTACAACAGACACCCAAAGCACACGAACGGCTGAGACGAATTTGTTTATGCAACAGGTTTAATTTGGTGCAAGACTCTGTGAAATCTAAACCCCTTGAGTTGTCTGCAGAAAGCATAAAAAGAAAGAACAATCAGAGAAGTGAAACATAGTGTGACACATCACATCGTAGGGGCCTACAGGGGACTTACAGAATAGATCCAGTCGATGAAGGAGGAGACCCTGGTGAAGACGGTGGGTTTAGTCACCTGGTTGCACATGCCAGATGGACCGTAACTGACAACGCCGTGCACTCTCCAAACTCCGTCAGTAAAGCAGCTCAGGGGACCGCCGGAGTCGCCCTGAGACGGGTAGCAATGAGAAAAAGGTACACGCCGGTGATTTAAAGAGCGCGCAGGGGGAAGCGCCACATAACCTCTTACTCAGCCTCCTTCATGAGGGGTTATCTGCAAATACGTGGGTGGGGTTGAGGCACGTGCTCTCATTTGTTTAGCGCACCTGGCAGCCTGATATGATTCCATCCCCTCCAGCACACACCATGGATCTCAGAGCAATGCTGCCCCACCAGTTGGGCTGGGAACAGACAGAATGCTCCACCACGTTGATGGCAGCCTCCTGTAGGACGGCAGGAACGCTCCCTCCATCTGGGAAAATACAGAGTGAGATGAGAACACAGTCATTTCTTTATTCAATGTATATAAATGTGCACATCTAAGTGTACTGCATGTGTGTGTGTGTGTGTGTGCGCGTGTGTGTGTTCCTACAGTCCATCAGCCCCCAGCCAGTGACATGGCAGGTGAAACCATGAGGGAGCATCTGGCCAGGAGCTGGAAGGTCAGCCAAAGCCACGTAGCCGTTGTCATACACAGGATTATCCAGCTTCAAGAGAGCAATATCATTTCTGACAGGAATATATTGAAAGAAAAGTTGTGTCAGGTAAAAGCAACTTCCTCGGTGTAAAAAAAATACAAAATGACACTTATTTGTTACTTTACCCGTTGCCAAGCTGTCCATTCCAGGCTGGATGGACAATAACCCTCATCACGCCATTGAACTGCTCACTGCCGTCGTACTCATACAGGTTGTACTCGCCCACCACCACCCGGTACTGACCAGCATCCATGCTGACAGGGACACAGGAAACAAAAAGGTTATCTTACTCATCAAGTGTAAGAATCGGTGTAGCATATTCAGAACTGATAGGTGTGTAGTATAAACTGATCAGGGCCCCGACCTGAGGATACAGTGAGCTGCAGTCATGATGTAGAAACTATCAACAATAGTGCCCCCACAGATGTGGCTGTAAGAACCGTCATTGCTTGAGTCATACTGGAGAGAGACCTAAGAGAAAGCCGAGAACAAATACATGCCGAGTCGCTAGATTGGATTTCATTTCATGATGTTGAGGTCATTCATTAGGATTTGCACCACAGCTAATTTGTCATCCTAAACAGAAGTGCATCACATTATACTTCAAGTACCTGTATAATTTGTGGAGACTGACTGTTCAAAATCAGCAAGTGTAGTTTTTACCTGCCATCTCCAGGTGTTGGGTTCAGCGTTGTGGCCTCCTATGACCCTCTGATTGTGCACATTATGGTTGAAGGGTTCCTCGGCACAAATCAGGCCTTTGTCGAGAATAGAATATAATAGAATACATTGTAGTGATTGTAGCAAAGATACTTTCTAATAGTAATACTTTCAAATCTAGTGATAAAGAATAATTTGAAGAGCTTACCTATGCAGGACAGAAGAGACACAAGCCAAATCATGTTGGAACAGTGAGGACTCGATGCAGACTATTTGAGACCTTTTCAACTATTTATATCATCTTGAGACCTTCAGCATGTATTGGGCAACTTGTAAGTAACCTGCCAACATCAGCAGCCAAGATCACCATGGGGACTACTCCAGAACAAAATGTACACCGTGTTATACTAGAACAACATAAGTGTGACATTTCTTTACAGGTATTCGGCAACCATACAAAGGATATCCCTCAAAATCTGCATGCATGCATATGCTTTATATTTGTGGTAATATAATTGCATTAAAATAAATGAGGGATCTGGTTCATAAACAAGCTCCAATTTCTTATCATTGTGAGAAAAGAGCAGCTGAATAAATGTGAAGGCAAAGCCAACTCAAACATTGACGAGCGAAGCTCGAACACAGGTTTCCCTACAGATAACTGATGATCAACAGCCTGCGCATACAACAAAACTATCCACTCTGCTATTAATATTTGACTTTATTTTACCCCATACTGTGAACATTTATATTCGTATTCATTTCAGCGATACAGATCATATATATCATTATGAAGTAGGATACATGTAACTCATCATATTTCATATAGAAATATCTGGAAGTAGTATAAAATAATATAAGAATAGTAATACTTAAATGTAGTCATTTTATTACTTGACAAAAAGTGCTTCATCTGTTTCTAAGCAACCGAATAGAGTCAAGGATAACTAATCTAACACAGATTGCTTGGTCGCTGTCCATGATCCCCGGGGTTATGATCGATTTCTCTGGCATCTCTATTTATTAGTTCTGCCTACCAGGTTGTTAGCATTAGCTCGGACCGGCTGTGTAGCTTTAAGTGATGCCTTCTAACATTACTCTACCTCAGTGACACTCGGCTGGTGCCACACAAACCTCACCTTTAAAGACAATGGGACTGTCGCCGAGCTCGTTCCTGTTGGACGGTGGAACTAACAGCGGATATCATGTACACGGGGTAGGTTTTAATGTTGCACAAGGTTACACCGCGTCTTCAAAGTTCAGCTAAAATCTGGTTGTCCATGCCAACTGTGCTAGTCCTGAATGTATTATTTTGCGATGTTTATGAGTGAATAATTGTAAATGGGTGATGTTATTTTGTAATTGTTGTAAACCGTAAAAAAAAAAAACACGATAAGCTGTCAAGGTGTCCGCCCATGATGAGGTGGCATTTGGCTCACACCCAAGCTACTGAACTTTGATAACGACTGTCATTCTTCTAATACTCATCACAGACACTGATAATAGTACTAGTACTGTTAGTAGCCTCATAGTAGTCCATATAACATGTGCGTTACACCTGCTTCTCGATGTGAGGAGCCCCTCATTCCTGACACTGCAATGCCTTCTCTGGCCACGTGAGGGCGACGGTAGCAGTGTGTTTCTAATGTAGACTCAAAAATATGAATGAAATGTTTCAGGTTCAGAGAGACTCCCCTGCTCTGAAGGCTGGTCTGGAGCCATTCTTTGACTTCATCGTCTCCATAGGACACACCCGACTCGTGAGTAGACACCTCCTGAAAATCCTGAAAAGTCAGCAGTATCTCTGGCAAGACCCCAGGTCAAATGCTGTACGTTATTAACAAAGGATTACCGTTGGCTTCAGGAAACTGCAGAAGCCGCTGTTACTTACTTGATAAGATGTAATGTGATGAGTGTCAACCATTTACATGACAGGGACATTTACTATGTCCTCATTGTGTCTTTTGCGTAATTCACTGGCAGGAGGCATGATCCTTTGGAAATATAACACCAAGTAAATACCATTTCCAAGATGTTTGTATAGTGATCACTTATCATCTTAGCCTTATCTCTGCAGGAGAAATGTGAGCCTCTACCTATACATGTATACATTTATAAAACAAAAATGTTTATGTTTGTATTGCAGTGACGTACTGCGGTGCTTTTTAGCTTCCATTTTAAAATCATTTATTTATGACATGATTGCTTCTATGCTTTGTTTTACTGTAAACCCTACATGACAGCTACACGTTCACTAACACAAACAAACATCAGGCTTGCATCATAGCCTCAGGAGAAAATGTTGCCATATGGTCTGCCGCATAATCTAATATCTTGTTATTTTGTAATTTGGTTTGCCATCTCTGTGATATCTGTGTTGCTAAAAAAAAACGTGCCTCTGTTTTTTTCCAGAGTAAAGAGAATGACTTGCTGAAAGATCTTCTCAAAGCCAATATGGAAAAAGCAGTCAAACTGGAAGTGTACAACACTAAGACGCAGAGGGTTCGGGAACTGGAGGTGACGCCCAGTAACATGTGGGGTGGTCAGGGTCTGCTGGGGGCCAGTGTTCGCTTCTGCAGCTTTGAAGGAGCGAATGAAAATGTTTGGCATGTCTTGGTGAGTAAAGTCTGGCTCTCTTGTGCCTCTGGTGACCTCTTCGAATAACTAAATCGAATAGGCAGCAATTTTTCTTTTACAATTTGTTAAAAGTTGAGAAGAAATCTGAAGACTAAAGGAAGGCAGGACATTTCTAATAATTACATAAAGACGCCCAGTAACATGTGGGGTGGTCAGGGTCTGCTGGGGGCCAGTGTTCGCTTCTGCAGCTTTGAAGGAGCGAATGAAAATGTTTGGCATGTCTTGGTGAGTAAAGTCTGGCTCTTTTACAATTTGTTAAAAGTTGAGAAGAAATCTGAAGACTAAAGGAAGGCAGGACATTTCTAATAATTACATAAATGTATTCATCATATATATTTCATTTCTCCTTTTTAGGATGTAGTAGCTAATTCTCCAGCAGCGATGGCCGGCCTTATTGCACATGACGACTTCATTGTGGGAGCTGACCAGGTGTTACAGGATGTAAGCTTCCATGATTATGTTGTTATTCATTTGTCCACATATTTAATGACAGGCATCCTAAATCCTGAAACCTAAATTAGCTGTCTTAACATCTGCAGTCAGAGGACTTCTTTTCATTGATTGAAGCCAATGAGGGGAAACCTCTGAAGCTGCTGCTGTACAACATGCAGACTGATCTGTGCAGGGAGGTAGTGGTGACTCCCAATGGCGCATGGGGAGGCGAGGGAAGGTAGGCATTTAGCTTATTGTCAGTTTCTTACGATGTCACTTGTACGCACAGAGATGCAATGAATAACTAAGTTGGGCTTGTGTTACATTTTAGCCTCGGCTGTGGTATTGGCTATGGCTATTTGCACAGGATCCCGAACCGCCCAGCTCAGCCCATCCCTCCGTATGAAAATGTTCTGCAGTCCACAGTCACTGGCAGCAGTGAAGAGCTGGAGGCACATGATCACGCTGAGGTACAGATGATCACGTTTGACTCTATCTGATGTATTCAATGTATGTTGGTGAGGACTTTTGCTCATTCCCTCTGTTTTAGGTGCCTCCTGTGGCTGAATGTAGTATTTCTGCTGTCAGTGAAACAGCAGGCCATCAAACTGAAGTGTCTGTGCAGGAAATGAGTGTAACCTCTCCCACACAGTCAGCTGTAGGCTCAGGTAACCCAATCTCTCTTTTTGAAAGCATCTAATTTCAGTATCTAATCCAGCTGTTTCACTGTGTGTTTTCGACTATAATAACAAACATTTGTTCAATGTAAATTGCAGATATCTCCAACATACCCGAAGCTTTGACTCCAGACTTTTCGTACATGGTTTCCACCAACGACATGGGCCAGAGCTCCATGGTTGCCAATTATGGAGATGACTCTGCAGACCAATGTAGCATTGGTAAGTACACTCAGCGGTAACCTCTTAACATTATCGATTGATTTTTCTTTTTGGTTTGACTCCGTTTTCTTTTATCCACAGATACCTCATCTGTTTTCCATAAATCGTTATCTCCAGAGAAGGAAGACAAATCAGACACCCAGAAAACGGAGCAGGAGCAGACTGGGGATCAGTTGGTGGCAACTTCTCCAGACGGTGAGGCAGCAGAGAAACTCGTTGGCCTCGAGGTCACCGAAGAACACCTGTGTGACACAAACATCCCAGCGATGCAAGATACTTGCTCAGAGCCAACACTCATTGCCAGTGTTATGGAGGAGGAGATGTCAAAGCCTGCTGCCACAGACAATTAAGAAGAGAATCAGTTGCATGTTTATCAAGCTGACATGCATAGACGATTAAGAGCACATCATGACGAAAAAGCTTGACAATTGTAAGTGGCTTATTTTTTTTTTATTCATTTATATTTTTTCTATTCTAACGCCACTGCTGCATGCTACATTGCACATTCGAGTAAGATGGTACATTGAGTGGATGGTGGCTGGTAAGTACTTATAACAATATGAATGTATTCTGTGCAGGTAAAATGTATGTCTCAGAATCAAACTGAATTAAGCTTTAGTTCAATCACCTTAATTTGCACTTAAAAGCCAAAGAGGAATCATGTTTTGTTGCTCTTATTGTTATCGCTTAAGAAGAGAATCAGTTGCATGTTTATCAAGCTGACATGCATAGACGATTAAGAGCACATCATGACGAAAAAGCTTGACAATTGTAAGTGGCTTATTTTTTTTTTATTCATTTATATTTTTTCTATTCTAACGCCACTGCTGCATGCTACATTGCACATTCGAGTAAGATGGTACATTGAGTGGATGGTGGCTGGTAAGTACTTATAACAATATGAATGTATTCTGTGCAGGTAAAATGTATGTCTCAGAATCAAACTGAATGACGCTTTAGTTCAATCACCTTAATTTGCACTTAAAAGCCAAAGAGGAATCATGTTTTGTTGCTCTTATTGTTATCGCTTGCTAAATGGTCAGAAACACAGTTAAAAAAAAAAAAAGGACGTTTAAGCTAGAGTTCTGGGGAGTTTGCTGGAGTTTGGGTTTTTTGTTGTTTATGTTTATGCATACAAATATGTTTTAATGTAATCTAAACCTTTTTGCCTTATATCTCATTTAAACAATATCTAGGTTTGATTTGGGATTGCTGTGAATGATGGAACCATGTGATGCACCTCTCTGATTTACTTTTGTTTCTTCTCTTTATATAGATTTTAATTAAGATATGATTTTTATGGAAGGGTGTAAATATTGAAATATTTATTAAACAAAAGGTAAATCAGCAGCTTTTGACTAATCTTTTGTATTGTACTTGATGTTATAAATAGTCTCGGCATTTTTGTTTGAACCACTGACGTAAGTTCATGTTTTGAGACAGCAGGTGTCAGCAAATACTTCATTATAGAAACCAGAAAATCAGAGTAGGTCTCTTTATCATATTTTCCGTGATCAATGGAGACATGAGGCCATTTCAGTGCAATTATGAGAGTTGATCTAGCTGAGCAGAAGTGTATTAGTAGGAGAAACTAAATAACACAAATAACTCATTTGTCTGTTTTGCACGTGATGCTGCATATTTGGTAACTAGGAATGTGCTGTATGTTCATAACACGCAACAACTATATTATATCCGACCGGGTTGGCCAACCTATTTGCCAAAAAAAGACATCTTCAAAATGGAAAAAGAGGCTACCTGGCGAACTGCAGGTATATAATGACATACAAATTAAAGTTCTACAGCCAATTTTGGAGACCTGTATTTCCACTGTTGTTTTCCCCTCATGTCTTCCACCCCCTGAAGATCCTTTTGTTGCGATCTATCGGTTGTGCGCAGCATGATCAATAAATCACTCTCTGCTCAGAATCACCAAATATGGGCGAGGCCTGGAAAACGCAACAAAAAGTGAGAATGGAGGCTACAGTATCAGAAGGGGGAGTATGCCTCAATTATTTACCAGCGCACTCCTCAGCTGAAGAGGGGGATGGGCATTATGGGAGAGAAAAGAGTGTGTGGGGGAAGAAACGCGAGGGGGAGACGGATTTGTCTGTATCCACCAGAGAGCGAGTGAGTGAGTGTTCCTCAGAAAGCTTTCCTCTGACACACCTGTGTGTGTGTGTGTGTGTGTGTGTGTGTGTGTGTGTGTGTGTGT